>JAVBJF010000017.1:1607864-2133015 GCA_033439095.1 Pseudococcus viburni
AATTTTTCCTCCAATTTTTTTTCAGGTCTAAAACTTTTTTTATTTCGAATAAAATTTTTTCTCAACGATGAAATTTTCCCTCCAATTTTTTTCTAATTTTTCCTCCAATTTTTTTCTCAGGTCCACAATTTTTTTCATTTCGAATAAAACTGTTCCTCAAGACTGAAATTTTTCCTCCAATTTTTTTCTCAGGTCTACAATTTTTTTCATTTCGAATAAAATTTTTTCTCAACGATGAAATTTTTCCCTCCAATTTTTTTCTCAGGTCTAAAAATTTTTTCGAATAAAACTGTTCCTCAAAACTGAAATTTTTCCTCCAATTTTTTTCTCAGGTCTATAATTTTTTTTATCCCGAATAAAAATTTTTCCTCAACAATGAAATTTTTGCCTTCAATTTTTTTTTCAGGTTTACAATTTTTTATTTCGAATAAAATTGAAAAAAATTTCAGTGTTGAGAAAAATTTTTTATTCAAAATAAAAAAATTTCAGGTTGAAAAATATTTGAAAATGATATGTACTTTGAAAAAATCGAGTTGCTTGGTAATTGATTTGGTTTCGGCTTGCATTCCAAATTTTTTAAAACGACCAAAAATGATTGGAAAAATCAATAAAATAATCATCATTACAAAATTTCCTCCTCCTCCCTTCCCGAAGAAGAACTTTAACCAAGTTTACTTATTTGCACGATTTTATATACTTCGCAATTAATTTTATAGCCTTTGAATAATTAATAACTTTTGACGAACGCATCAAATACAACTACGATATATTTTTCCATTCGTAAACGTAAACATTTCATGATCTTTGACGAACCTGAACGTAGGTTAGGTATGCATAGGGCAAAATATTATCTCTTTATCATTTTAATAAGTCACGTACGTCGTTTCACGATACCATAAGAGGTCTCAAGACTGAAAAGATCCATGTCAAATATTCCCCTTTAAAATTAAAACTCGTGGCGTGAACTCGAAAATTCATAAAAAGCTTTAATATTCGTTTAAATATATTTACAATTCGATAAGAATACATATTTTGATCGGTCCGAGTGCGCACAGCATTTGCACGTGTTTCCAGCACCAAAAATTGAACAGTTTCACGTGCAACACAACCCGAATTTATTCGCGGATCACGATTCACGAATTCTACGAAATTTATCGAATTTTTCTCTTCCAAGGTTAACGATGAAAATACCTACAGCTTTGTCTATGAATTTTTCTATTTACTCACCGGCCAAAGTGTAATCCATATCGAATCCATAGAACTTGATGTTTTCCAAATGCAAGCTTCGATTGACGAATATTCTGAAACAAACGAAAACAATTCGTATTATTATAACGTTACCGAAATGGCATTTTCGTAAAATAACAATCACCTATATTAATGTACAAGACGTTCTTATATGTACTTCCCCAATCCCCTAATGTGTAGCTTTTCGTCTCAAAATATGTTTGTGTTTACTTTCAAAAGTACTTTTTAACATGCAATTCAACGGTTCGTGTCTTAAACACGCTAATGTTTGTGAAAAACAAATTCTCCCTCCCCTCCCCTCCCTCCTACGTATGCAACTTCTATATCTGATTTTTAAAACAAAATAACCCGAATCGAAATTAACTTTACTAATTTTACCTTTTCTTCGTGTTTTTCGTTAATTACGCTCGTGTGAACAAATCGAGTTAAGCTCGTTGATAATTTTTCACCATTTTTCAATTTTAAATCAGTCGAAAGCCAGAAACACGAATGTTTTTCGTTGTAATATCCATTTGAAAAAGTTATGGTATTCAAGTCTCCGAATCGATATTTAGATGACAAAATGTTTTAAAAAAACTAAATTTTACATAATTAGTACATATTTTTTATTATATATTCGTGGTTAAAAATTCGCCAGTTTTTCCTAAAATTTTACTCAAAATTTTTTTCAAAACGTAAATCAGTCTTCAGCTGAATTATTCAAGCGAAAAATTTCAAATTTAGATTGAATTCAATTTTCAAGTGATTTTTGAAATTTATATTAAAAGATAATATTTTTTTAGAACGACATGAACGATTCGCTCATTTCCTTTCAGATCAACGAGAAAAATTGAAATCGAATTTTAAAATTGTATAAAAAATTTGCAAAATTAGTGGACAATTTTTTTTAATTTCCGAAAAAATATTTACCTGAACATATTTTTTTGAAGAAAAACTTTTTTTGCACCGTTTTTGGTTCAAAACATAATTTTTTACTGAAATCGTTCTTTTTACCATTATAGCTAAAGTGGGGGGAGGGGAGGGGTGTTTTCAGTTTGATTTTTTCTTCGAAGGTATCTTCAACAAAATGTTCAATAAAAATTTCAAAAATATATGAGGATACAAGCCTTTCAACATTCTTACCCTAGAATATCCTTCCTCACAAAGGAAAAAGTTTTGAAATAATCTACTATCTCATTTCGAATCAGTGCAAAAAATCACTAATAAACAGTCAGAATTGCAACACAGGAAAAATCAGTAAAATTCACTGATTTTCAGCGATTTTTCACTGATTTCCAGTGATTTTTTTTCACTGACTTGCTTTCAGTGAACAATTCTTCACTGATTTATTACTGTGCTGTAATTCTGACCATTTTTCAGTGATTTTTGATAAATTTCACTGATTCAGAAATAAGAGAATAGATATTTTTAGAAATTTTAAAATTTTTTTAAAAAAATCAGAAGGATGCAATGAAGGATATCGATTTTGAATCAGAGAGGAATCGTTATCTGACGTTATTTGGAGGATAAAAGAGGAAGAGATTGAAAATTTTTCAATTCCATTGTAATTTTCCTAAATTTTTTCACTAAAAATATGCAATGTTTTAAATTTTTTAAAAGCTAGGCGTCATTTTGGCAAAATTTTTGACTAAAAATTCAATTTCAAGGTGTCCACCAAAATTCAGAAACTATGGTATAGTCGGTACAACGAAAGAAGGCACTTTTCCCCTACTCGAATCGTAACGCGGAAACCAACGACGCGCGTTGATTTCAAATTTCGTCCAATCACAACGCAACGTTTTCAAATTTTGTGGTAGGAGAACGTAGGGGAAAAGTGCCTTCTTTCGTTGTACCGACTATAAATTGTTGCATTTTTCTCGAACTTTTTTCAAATTTACATTTCTTATCCTCCTTTACAGCCCTCCCCCCCCCCGCCCACAATAATTTAGAAAACTGGCATTGCCATATCTTTCAAAAATGATTTTTTCTGAAGTTTTCAGATTTCCCAAAATGTTTTTTTTTAATTTTTCAAAATTCTTAGGTAATGCAATACAAAGCAAATTATCAATCTTATTTACACCCCGAAATTTGGTGTGAAATGGAATGAGTAAGGGTGGAAAAAATGAGCCATTAAATAAAATAATTGAATGAATGAAAGAAAATTTTCCACCTATAGAATATTTAAATCAAACTTCTAAAAATTGAAAAAATGTGACTTTAAAAAACAAAAATTTTTTCGCTTGAAGAAATGAAGATTGATTTATTGAAATGAACACGAACAAAGGACGAAATTTGAACGTTTTTCTTTCTTTTGAGGAGGGGGGGGGGGGATTCTCGTCTTATTTGACCTACTTCGAAAATTTCAACTTTTTCTCGACTTTCTCGACCTGGTATTATACCACGAGTTTTTTTTCATAAAAGAAAATTTTCCACTATTCTCACGTCCACGCTGCTCTACCTTGAGTCAATATTGTTTGTCATTAAAACATTCAACTTCCTGAAATTGAATTTTAAAAAATGATTTTTTTGTACGTTTTGAAATACTACACTTTGACTGAAAATAATAATACTATTGAGATAGGTATGAAAAATCCCTTCTTAGATTTCAACGAGAAAAACTATCTACTTACACTGCACCTCCAAAAAAAAATCAATCAAAAATCGATTGGATAATTTTAATTGATCCGAAAAATATCTCATTTCAGCAAAAGAAGTTAAAAGTTATCCATAGGAGGACTAAATTTAGAAAGAATTGGAGGGAGGAGGGGAATACAAGATGAAAAATTTAAATTCAAGTTATAAAGATCGTATTGGATACCGCTGGCTGATCTAAATGGAAAGGGAAGACGACAGAAGACAGTGTCTGCTCCATCCCATGAGGTCAAAATTGCATTTTTTTAAAAAAGAAAGCAAAACTTGAGACCATTTTTTTTTAGAAAATTAGAAAATTTTCTAGCTTTTTTATTCACTTGACCAAACAGTTGAGTTCATTCAAGGCCATAAAAATAGAATTGGAATTGGAATTTGAAGACGATCTGGACGACGAATTTTCAAGATTTCTGAATCAGAATTTTTCCAATACTGACCAAAAAATATTCAAACCCTTCAATTTACACTTTTCATTGGAAAATTTTTTAATTACATACTTCGATAGCAAAAAAAAAACATACAAAAAGTTCTTCAGAAAAATGGAGAAGGGAGGAACGGAGAAAGACGAACTCTAGGAAAAATCATAACCTTAAAAAAATTCAGACCCCATTTTATATTTATCGATCTACAGTTCTACACACGTACTAAATTACGTATAAATCAATCGAAACTTAATTACAAAACTCGAAAATCGCTCCACATATCCCTTAATGATCAGTTGATCGCATACCAAATCCTAAAAATACATCGATACCGAATTTACAAACATAAATATCCTTGACCATGATTTAAAGTCGAAAAAACGTGAAAGCTGATTTCAAGGTTGCTGGTACGAATTTTTATCAGCAAAGTCATCATCACTCGAAGACAAAATCGACACAAACCACCAGGAGTATTTTCAACGCATATGAATTCCTCCAATACCTCACTTAACCACGAACCATAAAACATTTCCCGCGGCAATTTATCGCTTTTTAAATCATCAATGATTCGAAAATAACCACGTAGTGGTATTCGAGGCGTAATTCAAACATTAAAAAAAATTTCTAGCCATTTTTATCGTAAATTATCATATGAGTATGGCACACGAGTGGCAGCTATAACTTCATAATTACTCGATCGTCTTTATACTGGCAAAAGGTGCCAAATATCATCTTCAAGGTGAACAAATACTCGAATGTACATTCCGGCTGATTTATCCAATGTAAATATCGATTTAATTTTGTATATTTTTGTTATAAATCATCTTTATTTTATTTCTCACTTCCTAAGCACCGAGGGTAAGTCAATGTCATGTTCATATTATCAACATTTGACTCGAAATATCTTTCAGTAGTTTGTTTTAAAGTTCCAAAATGACAAATTTTTACCTGGCCCTGTTTTACGGATTTACCGTAGGTGGTGAGCGTTTTTTTTTAAAAGTACGCTTGATTTTGCACAATAAATTTTCAAGGTCTGAATTTTTTCCCTGTAACCTCAATTTTTTAAGACTTAGAATTTTTTCTCAAAATTTCTCAAACTACAAGTTTTTTTCAACGTCAATTTTTCAAAATTAAAATTTTTTCTCAAAATTGCTTAAACTTCAAATTTTTTTAACGTCAATTTTTCAAGATTTAAATTTTTTTCTCAAAATTTCTAAAATTTCAAATTTTTTTCAACCTCAATTTTTCAAGTCTAGAATTTTTCCTCAAAATTTCTCAAACTTCAAATTGAAGTTGAAAAAATTTGAAGTGAAATTCTGAGAAAAAATTCTAGTCTTGTAAAATTGGCGTTGAAAAAAATTAGAAGTTTGAGAAATTTAGAGAAAAAATTATGGACTTGAAAATTGACGTTGAAAAGAATTGAAAGTTTGAGAAATTTTGAGAAAAAAAATTCAGTCCTTGAAAAGTTGTAGTGCAAAATAGCAAAATCAAGCGTACTTTGAAAAAAAAACCGCTCATCATCCATGGTAAATCCAAAAAAACAGGGCCAAGACGAATTTTTTAGAAGTTGGTAGAACATTTCAAATCCAAATTTGAATTTATCAGCGAATTGAATCGAGATCTGAACATTTGCCAATTTTTCGTATAGGTACTTTAGATAACATATAATTCAAATTCTAAGTTAGATTTTAAAATAACATACGTCCGCGTCGTGGTAATTAAAATATCAATCGAGTGCCCTTCAAAGTCACTCGAATTAGAAAATTAAAGCCCTCAATGTAATCACCGATCATGTTCGCAAATATTTTACGTACAAATAAGAGATTAGTTCATTCTCCAAAATATCATCTTTTTAAACAAGAAAAAATCCTTCAAAATTGAACCATCTACGAAAGTTGAAACGACGCATAAATCGCCATGCAAAAAACCATATCTCATTGACCTTTGACACCAAACCTCTTATCTCTTTTCAAATGTAAACATTACAAACACCATATCGAAAAAAGGAAAAAAGGAAACATCGTATTCGTCGAGGCGACATTTCAACATAAAAAAACGTCAATTTTTCGTGTTTACGATTCCACAAACGTTTTTGAAATTTCATCGAATCAGCTCATCGCCCCGGATAAATTTTACACACTCAGTCGATGACGCAAACGTCCGTGAATAATTTTATTTTCATACTCAAAATATAAGCCCGCGTTGAATTATGACATGCCAAGAAGTACAGCACCAGTGGCGAAACTTTGATAATGCATTAGATAACGATGACTAAGCATTCGAAATTCTTCTTCGACCAAGTTTCGAAAATATTTTGGCATTTTTTTCGACACTCGTCTGGAATATTTTCAAAGGTATTTCGAAAGTTGTAAAAGTTACTCGACGTTTGACTTTGGAAGTTGCAAGCAAAGTCGAGAGAAAGATAATTTTGCAAAAAATTTATGTTTTCTCTTTTTTCGGTCTCGAGGTATCGTTCCCTGGTGGGATATTATTCAATGTATTGGCTTGAAAAATTACATAATTTTTAATAACGATTAAATAATCGAAATCGTTACTTCGAGGCAATTAATTCGTGTATGTAATCGTTGCATCGAACCAGTTTCAATTTCTCGGAGGGGTTTTCAAATACAAAATTTCTATATGAAAATTTTTACATTCGTGGACTACTTGAATATGACCTTTGGACGATAAATACTCAAATTCATAATTTTTCCACCTTGACCTAGGTAATTCAACGCTGTAATTGTGACTAATGAAACGACGCCACCCACGAGACACATTCGTGGCAGATTTTTCAAATAATCGATGGGAAATACGTACTCGTAATCAGTCGCAAACCGAAGCCAACTTGGCACTATCACTATGCTTGTTCTATTTAGACAAAAAGTCAAATACGCTATATGAAGCTGACGTTGCTGAGAAATTCAAATTCAAAAGGTACCTCTGACTACAATACGTGTATATCTTGTTCTTTTATACAATGCCTCCGCGTTATCCTCAACTTCTATTGAAATTTTACGTCATCCTTTGTTAATTGCTTTTTCAAAAGCGTTCTTAAGAAATTTCATATTTGCGGTAACTTTAAAAACACTTCAAAGCAATCGATAACCCAGAAATAATGAAATAAGAATAGAATAAAAGGAAAAAACTTTTCATCGAAAGGGAATGAGTAAAAATATCGTATTTTAAAAGAATTTATAACAAAGGTTTGGATAAGTCGTTTTAAAAAAGAAAATCGATTGTTTAGAACCGATTTTTGTACTTTTTCAGAATTGGTTTCAATTTGGATTTAAATCGTTCTCAATTCGTGGAAATCGAATAGAAAATTAAATATAAAAAAAATCAGCTAAGTGAATTCGAAATTAAAATTTTCAAATTAATTTTCATCAAAAAAAAATCAAAATCGATTTTTAGTCAATTACCGAATTCAAAATTTATTGCAAATCTACCTCAAAATCAAACAGAAACAATAATTGAGAAAAATAATCGATTTCGAACAATCAATAATCGATGGTTGAAATTCAACAAAAATCAAATTTCTTCAGATAATTATTTTTAAACAAAAATCAAATTATTGCAAATCGATTTCAAAATTTAAATAAAATTCATTCTAAAAATGAACAAAAATCGATTCTAAAGAAACATCAATCGATCATATTGAAAACAATAGAAACCGATCGATTTTCGATAGATAATTGAAACATGTACAAATTGCTCTTAGGTATCGGCGGCGGGGGGACCCCCCTACGTTCGACGATTATTGGAAACAAATTTTTGCGCTGTACAAGGAAAGAATCCCAAGTTGCCACCCCTGATATTGAATTCAAATACTTATCACAAATTAATTGCAAGATCAAACCGAATTTTCGTCGATAATCAATTTAAACCAGTAGGTATCGCTTTTTGAAAAAAAAATAAAACCATAATCAAACGATTTGTTCAAGTTGATTTGAGAAATCGACGTCGAACAATTCATAATAAATTTTTGTTCGATGATCGATTGAAATATGCATCAATGAGTAAATTCTAAGAAAAAAAAACAAAAGTGAAAATTAAAATGAATGATAACAAATTTGGCTTATCATCAGCAGAAAATCTATATTTTTAATTTCAAAAGCACTGAAAACAATGGAATTGGATCTTTGATCGATAATCGGATTTAGAAATCATATGTGACCCGTGCAGGGACAGGGTACCTAAAGTCGGAAAACGGAATTTTGCACTAGAGCCAAAAAACGAAAAATGGTCAATTTTTTCAAAAAAAATTTTTTTACGTTTTCAAGTGGTTCAGACCTTTACGCAGCTGTTACCAAAATTTCACTTCGGAAAACCTACTACAACACGTCTAAATGACGTTCAAACCGACTGAGGAAAAGGTACCTAAAGTCGGAACGTTAAAAAAATGTGCATGTGCTGCAAAATGCGGTCTGTTGAAGGTAAGGGGAGCCTCGGGATTCTTCCAGACTAGAAAAATAAAGTAAAATACCCATAGATTTGTGTGTGCAAATTCAACTGTACCTACTGAGAATACATAATTTCTGGAATATTGCTTTGTTGGGCAATATTGGGATATAAATGATCGAAAATATTTCCTATTCTCCTAAGGTGATTTTCGACGTTAAAAACGAATTCCTCGTGAAATTTCAGTACAAAAAAGAAGTTCTGAGAGCTTTTTTGATAATTTATACAGTATGAAAAAAAGGATTTCTCTTTGTAATGCAGCTTTTTTCAAAATTAAACTCATCATAATAGTGAATTTTTCATTTTTCTCTTCTCTTAAAGTAATTTTTGACGTCAGAAACGAATTCCTCACGAAATTTCAGTATTGGAAAGTAGTTTTGGCAGCATTTTTGATGATTGATATATGAGAAACAAGAGTAAAAACTTAAAACGCTTTTTTCTCAGAATTTTGTTTTTATTAAATTCTTATTTTCTTAACTTCAAATGTCTCTATCTCGGCGAAAAATGAACCTTGGATGCTCATCAAGGTCTCAAAATGTTCCTCTTGGCCTCCTTCATTATTTTAGCTCAAAAACTCATTTTTGAAAATTCCGACTTTAGGTACCTTTTCCTTGCACGGGTCACATATGGAAAATTAATTTCAAAATCAATCTGAATCATTCAGAAGAAAAAAACGAAAAAAACATTGAAAACAGATACCTATCGGTTTTCAAACATTCAATGGTCGATTTTCAGTGAAATACGATCGAAATTAATAATAGAATTTTTTGGGCTGGGCTAATAGACCTTGTAGTCCGAACCATCCGAACCCATTTAAAGAAAAAGAAAAAGAAACATTGGAGCAAATCAATCTAAAAAACAAAAAATTTTCAAAAAAAAACAAAAATTCAAAAATGAAATTTATTATATGAATTAATTTTTTTTTTCTGAAAATGTAGGGGTATGGAAATTGCAAATTGGTCACGAACAATCAATGATTCGACTTTGCTGAAAATCAGGGCTGGTGGAACAGAACGTTTATTTGTTCTGTTCTGTTCTGTTCTGTTCAGGAACAGACCATTTTTAAAATGATTGAATCTTTTTAGTGTTTTCTTCAAGCAAAAATGGATTTTTTTGTTCTGTTTCTGTTTCTGTTTCTGTTTCTGTTTCTGTTTCAGTTTCAGTTTCAGGTTCCAGGTTCCAGGTTCCAGGTCAGTTCAGTTCATTTGTTCAAAAAAGTTAACAAAATTGACAACTAAATGACAAAAATTTGATTTGTCTATCCTCTAACCCATGAACTGGGCGGACACAAGGAATTCCTTATTTAAGCATCCCAACTTCAAAATTGTTCTTCAATAATTTTTTTTCTAATTGAAGAGTTCATTTTGATAACCCATGAAACCCATTAAAAATCGATTCATCCTTTAAAACAATCAGTTCTAAAAATTTCAATACATTACTTTAATACTTATTATCATAAAACATGAAAATGAGAAATGATGGCATTACAATGCTGGAAAGAAAAAAGAAAATCACGAAAAAGAACAAACTACCCACTATTTTGAAACGATCTGTTTCATTTCGTTCTTTATTTTTTCAGAGCATCGTTTTGTCCAGTTTTGTTTATTGTTCAACCAAAACAGAAATTTAAGTGTTTAAATTGGTTCATACTGTTCATTTCACCATGAAAACGTTTGAAACTCATTTTTAGTCGAATTTCAAGTTCAAAAATCATATCTTACAAAATTGGTACTCAAATCATTTGGGAAATTAATGGAAATCGACTTTGAGCAATCGATAATCGATTTTCATCGTAAACAATAAAATCGATAATCGATTTCCATCACGAACAATAAAATTGATAATCGATTTCAATCGTAAACAATGAAGTTGATAATCGATTTCCATCGTAAACAATAAAATCGATAATCGATTTCCATCACGAACAATAAAATCGATAATCGATTTCTATTACGAACAATAAAATCGATAATCGACCATCGATTTTTTTTACAAACTATAAAAATCGGTAATCGAGTTTAAACATTTCGAAAAATCGGTAATCGAATTTAAACATTACGAAAAATCGATAACCGAATTTGAACATCGCGATAATGGATAGTCGAATTCAAACGTCACGAAAAATCGATAATCGAATTTAAACATTACTAACAATCGATCGCAAAATCAAAAAATAATCAATTTTTATCAAAATCAAAAACAATCACAAACGATTTTCAATTGGTGATCAAACTTTGGAAACCATTCTATTGATTTCAAATTCATTCAAAATCGCATTCGAATCTGACCCGTCGTTAATCGAGTCGCTATTAAAACTTCATTTTCGAAAAAATTACTGCAGATTTTGAAAAATCGTTCACAAACATCCATTTCTTTCATATCAATTATAGAAATATTTGTTGACTTGAGCCAGTAACACTTTTAAAATTGGGAGGGGATCAAATCTCAACATTCGTAGTTCCATTCGTAGACCTAATACACTCCAAACCACAAAGTTTCACCCTATAAAACTAAACCTATTCAGCAAAATGCATTGTGTTAGGACAATACCTCCCAAAACTTTTTCGAATTGTGCAACAATAAAGCAGACTATCGAAAGGAGAACGCAAACAACGAATGAAAAATGAAATTAGAGAAAAACACAACGAAAAAATCCCACACGATAAACAAGCGAGAAAAATTCCACAAAAGATGAAAAATTCTCAACGTCAATTCCACGAATAAAACGAAAATCTAAAATTCTTCCTTTTTTCATTTCATTTTGGATTATCGTAGGTAGAGGTACCCATCAAAAATACCTATTTTTGTACGAACGTAGATATTTTCATTACGAACTCATTTATATACTCTTTCTAATCTCAATAACACATTCTTTCTTCTCTTTATTTTCACAATGTAAGCCATTGTGCCTGGCTGCAATATTTTCCTATTTCTAGAGCGCAGTAACATTTTAATTAATTTTTCAGAATATTGAGAAATTCTGTATAATCGATCACGATTCAACAACTCGTCCAAGAGCCGGAACATTTTTATCATCTGTCTGCGAGATAAAAATACACCAAATTGTGTATTTAATAAAACAAAATATTCACATAACGTATTATCATCGAGTACATAAAATGACCCCCTATAAAGAAATAAAGAAACAGAAAGCTCATTTTAATTGTCTGTACGAAAGTTCAATAGGTTGAGAGAAATTTAATTTTATCAACAATATTGGAATCTTTTGCTGAATATTCAAACACATAATACGTAATTTTCAAAAAAATCACAATCAATTTGAAATAAACTCGATAATAAAGCCAATAAAGGTTAATCAGCATCTTCCAAACGACTCGAGATTTCCTATTTATCATATTTTCAATAATTTTACTCATTTTAAAAATACACAACGTTACGAAACGCAGAACTAAAATGTACAGATAATTTTTTTGCATCTCGATGAGTAAACAATTCGATCGTTTAATTAAAAATTTTCACGATGAGATAATCAAATAAAACCATTTATTATATCAAATTCAGGTTATAAAATATAGACAGCGAGGACAGAGGGGGAGGAAAAGCGTCAAGTATTGGGAAAGACTTATGATAACCCTCGACCCTCGCGACCATATAAATCACGTGCATTGTTGTTTGGCAACAAACGTTATTTTAGATTTCTCGGTATAATTATTACGTCGTGTCGCTCGCACGTATTTGTATATCTACAGTACAAAGTAACACGTGTTAAGAGCGTTCGAACCAACAAACATATGATTCTGAACAGATACAGAACAAAAACTGCATAATCAGCATTGCACACATACATATCTCCATCCATAATCCATTTCGGGTACACTTATCGCATTCCAAGGTCCTAACAAAGCACAAAGGCCACTAAAATGCTCGAAAATATTCTCAAACCGTCATCAAATAATAATTTTGTTTACATTCCGAAATTATACCCTCTTTAATGGTATTTGTGTTTCGAGCCTAAAAAGCTATAGTTTTACAGCCTAAACGAGATTATATCGACTACAAATTAATTTGTCTTTCCTCTATCGCTTCCGTAAGCGAAATTTTCATTCCACGTTCAGCTGATAAGTAGAAAATTTATTATTATTCATACCCTGGTCTGATGCGTGGATGTACGTTTACGTTATCACATTTTACTTACATACATCGCAGTATGATCAATATAAATAAACACAGCTGTTATTATTCAACAATGTATTTCAATTTTCAATTATTACATCGTCAAACCGGTTTCATATTCATTTTTCAGATTTCTCTATACACGAATGACGATCGATATTTCCAATATCGTCGGAAATGGTCACAAAGAATAAAGAAATGAAAAAAACAAAGTGATGTCATTTTTCTCACTTCTGTCTCTGGTCGCGTGTGTCGAGCTGTCGACTTCGCTGCTGCATGTAAATTGAACACTCGCAGAGTTTACCATTCGAAAGTTTTACTATTGCGATGCTAATGCAATAAATGTCCAACTAAATGCAAAGTTTATCGAAATGTTCGACGAGAATGTATTATCGTGTACAATTTGTCAAGTTTCGGGCTATATTAGATAGAGAATGAGCCAAATAAACATGCATTGAATCGCGTGATAGAACTAAACGAATCTTATCAACGCGATTTCAAACTTTATTCTGAGCAAATACGATTTTATATGCACTAGTTCCTAATTTTCGCCGCAAAAATGGGATTTTGAATATCTAAGTTCAAATTTATTCTAATAATAATTTCGAAGTTTGAATTTTTCAACTTTAAATTTTTTCACTTTCTTTAATTTATTTCTAATTTCTTTCGAAATAGTATCCAATTTTAGAATTTTTCCAACGGTAAACTTTTTCAAACTTTAATAACTTTTTCAATTTTAATTTTTTTAATTTTTTTAAATTTCATAATTTTTAGTTCCTTTTTAATTTTTGAGTCAATTTTTTTTTAAAACTTGAAGCTTAAAACATTTTTCAAAAAAATTGAAGTTTTAAAATTATTGAAAAAATTTTTAGTTTTAAACATTTTTTCAACTCTAAATTCTTAAATTTTTTCAACTCCGTATTTTTTAAAATTTCTTCCAACTCGAAAGTTGTTTCCAATATTTTAAAAATTTTCCTTCCATTTTTTAAAAATTGTATATAGCTTTGAAAAAAATTAGAAATAAAGAATCGAAAAAATTTAAAAGCCTGCATTGAAATTTTGCAGAATTTTTCAAAGAATTTTATAGCACAGGTATGAACGATTATTTGTGTTGAATATTGAGTACATACTTTAAACAGTTCAAAATTCAAATATATTCTGCTGAAATCCCAGAAACGCTTCGAAATGTTATTTTAATCCATTAAGGTCAAAATTGAACTGATGGTGTTTTTGGATGTATCGAAAAATCGCAGGGTATCAAAAATAATTCAGAAATGATCTTCCCTGACTAATCCACGTTTTCAAGACCAATTTTTCAACGTTTTCCTGATGATATTTCATAATTTATGAAACATGGAGGGGGAGGGGGGATTTTTGCCATGATGTACTCACAACCACCTGAAATTATCCAGAAAAATAATTTGAAATGCATGGTGTCTTACGACTTTTTTTCAAAAATCTACTCTCTCAATTGAAAACCTCTTTTCCAAAGTGGCCTAAGTCGAAACAATAATTTTTTTTCAAAAAACGAAAAATACGTTTGTACTGTATGCCTTTGAAGCATTTTTTCTGCTACCAAACTAAATGTATTGTACAGTGCTATACCAAAAATGTGGCGAAAGTCTCGATCTCCAAAAATTTGATCTTTACGAGCTATGACCCTTCAAAATTGACTGAGTAATTTTTTTCAAAAATTGACTTGGGCCACTTTGGAAAAGAGGTCTTCAATTATAAATTAGTGAAAATTATCGAAAATCACTGAGAAACAGATAGAATTGCAGCACAGGAGAAAATCAGTGAAATTTTTTTACTGAAAAAAAATCAGCGAGGAAAATCAGTGAAAATTCACTGAAAAGTCGGCGAAATTTATGAAATTTGCTAAAAAAAACAGTGAAAATCAGTGAATTTTGCTTATTTTTCCGGTGCTGCAATTCTGACTATTTATCAGTGACTTTTCACTGATTCAGAATGAGAAAGTACTTTTTAGTTTTTACAAAATTTTTACATGCCCCCTTTTCGGCCACAAAAACTACTCAAATTCAATTCTGAAAATTTTTGACCCCTCCTCCCCGCATAAAAACTTGAAAATGTGAGTTTATCACAGAAAAAATTTCAGTAAAAAAAGAAAAACTCTATTCTAAAGAAAAATTATAAAGTTTTGAAAAATGAAACAAATTAATTATGTCGAAGTGTCTACCAAATCATGCGAATGAAAATTCGAATTTTTCCAAACTGAAAATTTGAAATTTTCTGTGCAGTTCATTGCTCATCCCCCCCCCCCCCCCCCCCAATAAAAACAGGAGCCTCAAATTTATAAAATTCCACGCAAGTCCCTGCAATCTTCTCAGCTTGCCTTCAGTAAACAAAAAATAGATGAGAAGATAAAATATCAATGTGCTGAGATCAAGCGAAGTAAGAGCGAAAATCTTTGCAAAAAAAACCTACAAAAGTTGAAAATTCATCACTTTTCCTTCAATGAGGCTTTCCAAAACGTGACCGATAATTTCGAATTCTCTTCCTTTCTCTCTCTTTTTTTTCAACATCGAGGTCAAGGCCATCGTGAGATTTCTTTCACATCACAGTTTATTGAAAGGACGTTTCCAAAAAAACTCGATTTTAATGAATTTTGTAGAAAGAAAATAGTGTAAATTAGCCTCGAGAGCGTAGAGAGGAATTTTTTTGAAAAATTTAAATTTAAAGGCCAAAGATACACTCAAAAAAATAAATAATAAATTTTATTAAACGTAATAATAAAAAGGCACCATTCACAAAACTAGTAAAATTTATTCAAAAAATAATAATATTTATCGCAAAATTGACAAACTTGATTTTCTATGCAATAAACTTTATCAAATTTCGTGATAAATTTTATTATTTTTTTTGATAAAAATTGCTAATTTTGCGAATGGTGCCCCGTTATTATTTTTTTTGGATAAACTTCATTTTTTTTGATAAAATTTATTATTTTTGGATAAAATTTATTTATTTTTGGATAAAATTTATTTTTTTGAATAAAATTTATTTTTTTTGAATAAAATTTATTTTTTTTGAATAAAATTTATAATTTTTTGCAACACTTTCTATTCATTTTTCATTCTCCATTTTTTTCAGTGTAGGTAGAAATTTGGTCCGAGCGGAGCAAGGGTGAACTTTTTTGAAAAATTTACACAAAGAAACGCTTTTGTAAATGGTTCATCATTCTATTGGATTTGCTTAAAATTCCAAAATTCTCTGAAATTTCCCTGACTTTTCAAGGTTTTTCAGAAAGTGGATCCCTGAATCGTAAAAAATTTCACAAAAAGAATATAAGTAACCACCTCCTGCCCCTCAAAAAATCACTTCCATTTTAAAATTTTAATTATTTTCTCATTTTATTTCGATGAATTTTTATGCAAATATCTTCTGTTCCAACTTTTCAACTTATTTATGAACATCGTTTTATGAAAATCTTCGCAACCAATTAAAATTACTTGTCATTCCATCGACATAAAATGATTATGATGACGTAGGTATTGGTCATACTTATGGTATCCCAACATTGGAAAGAATTTCCATCCACGACGAATAAAATTTACCAAACGAAGTTTTGATGACAAATTACGACATTTTTCGTCAATTCTTCCTCGTCAGCA
The DNA here is from genome assembly GCA_033439095.1 of Pseudococcus viburni. Lineage (NCBI taxonomy): Eukaryota > Metazoa > Arthropoda > Insecta > Hemiptera > Pseudococcidae > Pseudococcus > Pseudococcus viburni. The sequence goes on from JAVBJF010000017.1 coordinate 1,624,390, forward strand.
AAAAAGCCCATTATATCAAGGGGAAAAAGATGATGAAAAATGCAACGACGTGATAAAAATTTTTTCGCTACATTAAAATGAAATAAAATTATACGAGATTGGTTAAAATAAATCACGCAAATTGTACAGGAAATGAAGAAGAAACTACGCATTTCGTAATGAATGGGTATTTCATATGGACTACGGCGGTCGTAAAATCACGTAGTGCGTGATTTTCAAAGGATATTAGAATAAATTTTACTACTTTTGGTAACATGATCACCGCCCTAACTGTAATTTTCACACGTAAAACAGCAAAACGCGTTAAAACATTTCTTCATGAAATGCTAAACAGCTGGGATAAGAAAGGAAAAACACACAAGACAAAAGGGACGGAGCCACTTTTCTCTCTCAAAGAACCAAAAGTTTTCTGTAATACATCATTCGATGCACAGATCTGGCCCACTAAACGAATCAGGATTCAGCTACCAAGAAAAAGTAGATATTTTAGTTAGAAAATCCGAAGCCAAAAATCCTACACAGAAAATACCCAAACACATTTCGTTTCAGAAATCACACACTGCAATCTGCTGAAAGAGCATAACCGTGAAAAGAAACCCATTACATGTTTTATTCGAGCAATAAAAACCATCCTCATACTGAGAACTCAATTCCATTTTCTACAAACCCTCTTTTTTTTCATATTCAACAAGGCACAATATTAATTATAATCTTTAATCGTAGCATCATCGTCACCATTCCCTTTTTTTTTCGAACTCATTTACGCATCGTCAATGCACTAATCATCGCCCTTTTATGTAGGTACAATAACGTCATCGCAAAGCTGTGTAATTTAATTCTATTTATTATCCCGTCAACTTGTCTAACATAAACCATACAAACGAGAAAAAAATCCGAGTTTTTATCCAAGTTTGGTAAATTTGCAACACGAATACGAGAAATGATGCAGAGTTATCGTCCCCTTTAATAAAACGAGTAATCGACCGGGATGAAAGTTCGTACGAATATTTTCTTTGAACTCGTGTATGTTTAATTTTGGACGATTGGATTAATCACAACATGTCTGCATGACTGCTTCGATTATAAATTCGAATATCGCCTGTGATAAGATAAGTGTAGGATTTTTTTGCATATTTTTTTAACGAAATTCGAGCATTCTTTGCATCTGTACAGGCTAAAATTATTCTCGAAGTTTACAGAAAAACAATGCAGAACGAAGTGTTCCTGTTTTTTTGAGCGGGTTCTTTTTAAACGATTCCTAATTGCCATTTATGAAGTAAACAGGATATAATTTGGTACAAAGTGTCGTAAATTATCGTCATACGTAATATATTTCGAGTATTCGACATCGAATTTCAACACTCAAAAAATCAAAAATACCTACATTGGTGAAATTTTTTTGGATTTTTTGTAAAACTTGAAAAAAAAAGTGAATTTGTAAAAATTGAAAAAAATACAGGAGTCTGACAAAACTCATTACAAATTCGATTTCTGCGGGTGACGTAATAAATTGAGATTATTACGTTGAAAAAATATCATATCTAATAAAAAATACACGTGGCTCATTTCGATGAAAGGACATGAATTTTTTGAAATCTGAAAAAATCTGACTGAAACTTAAAATTACAATTTTTAACCAAGATCAGACTGAACGAGGAGTGCAAAAGAAGCACTTAGCCCCTCCCTCTCCTCCCTATGATAACAAAATTGCTTGTAGAATTGCGGAAAAAATAGGCTTGAGTTGAAAATTTTTCAAAAGTGATAACTTTCAAGGGAAATTTTCGTTTTGAGTTGGAAAAAATTGTAAACAATTCCATTTCAGTGGTAAATTTTCCATTTTTCCTGCTCCTCTGTTCCAAACAAGCCAATTTCATTCGTCTTTGATTTTAATAACAAATTTCGAAACGACTAATAGAAATTTTATTGGGCCAGATCCTAAGTAGAGGCAGTTTGCCCTTCCAATAATTCTAAAATTACATTTTCAACGAGAAAATTTGCAAAAGCAGTAAACTTTTTATTTAAATTTAAAAATAACATTTTTTCCATCGAATTGGAAAAATTCCACATGAGTAGGAAATTATTCAATTTTTAGCCCCCCCCCGGCCACCCTCGCGATACTGGCTTCATTATTTTTGAACATCTTTTATTTTGAAAAAAAATCAAAATTAAAGAACTTTTGAAAATGATTGTCTTAAAACCTAGAAAAAAATCAAGTGTTTTTTACACCTAAAATAGGCTTACGAATTTTATGCCCATTTACATTTGACGAGCGTTGTTTTCACTCTGAATATTTTTTCAAATTTTAATTGCATAAAAAGTTATTTTCAAAAAAAAATGTGTTTTTATGGGAGATACGTGAATTTTTGGAAGGCAACGTTCCAGCACAGTTTTCCCATATTTTGTATGCGTTATCAATTCCTACGAAGGAGAGACAACCGGATTCAGCATTATTGAAGGATACGTAAAACTGCAAGCTTTCCAAAAAAAGTCATCGCTAACCTTAAATTTTTGACTCAATTCGAATTTTCCCAACAAGAAAAGAAAATTTGAGATGCTGGGAGAGGACAGGTGGTCCTTCTTTTTTACCTGAAAGGAAAAATTCCCCCTCTCCTCTCATTGCTTGAGTTTAATTGGACCTGTGTAAAATTTTCAAAAAAGACACATTTTTCTAAAAAAAATTTACTCAAAATTGTCAATGATGGTTTTTGTACATTCTCTAATAATTTTTAGGAGTATTTATTCCCCTTCCCCTGCCACGAAGAACCGAAATTGGCATAACAGAAAAATGGGATAAAAATATTCAAGAATTGTTTTCAATTCAATACGATTTCATTCAATTTTTCTTTCACAATGTTCCTCAATTTTTTTCTCAAAATTTAAATATTTTAAAACGAAATTAGCTCTTTTACAATTTTTTCCACTGGAATTTAATTTTAGTGGAGGCAAATTAGCATCATTTGGAAGAAAAAAAAACATTTTTGCCCAACAAAGCTTTTATTTCGGAAAATCGTCGAGAGTGGTTCCCTGAACAACCCCAGAGAGTTCTCAGGCCAACTTTTTTAGAGTGGGGGCCTCCAAAAAACCGTTTTTTCACATTACCTCCTCGGGGGTTGATTTTAGGATAAAAATGGTTCAGTACTTTTTTGTTCTACACTCAATTTTCAACATTTTTTGTATGAAAAATTTTTCAGTAGGACCGTAAGCAGAGGAGATAAAGAGTCCTGAAATGAGGTTGGGGAAATATACATTTAAAAACGTGATATCATAATACGTATAAAATCGTACTAAACTATATGTTTTTGGCACGGAAATAGTAGGTAAATCGGTGGTGTTGATACTATTTGACCCCCTCCCCTTTATATGTGCCCATCCCGCCTCACCCATTTGTTTTTATTTAGTAATAGCAATATGATCGAGGGGTGAAGTAGAGTGGACACATGGGAGGGGGTAGAAGGTCAAAAATGCTTCTTGACCCTGTACCCCTCCTATGTGTCTACCTCACCTCACCCATCAATCATATCGCTATTGCTAAATAAAAACAAATGGGTGAGGCGGGGTATAGTATATTTCTCCAACGCCTCCCCCTTCCTTCCTAACTTCAGGACTCTATCACCTCTGCTTACGGTCCTACTGAAAAATTTTTCATACAAAAAATGTTGAAAATTGATTGTAAAACAAAAAAGTACTGAACTATTTTTATCCTAAAATCAATTCCCGAGGAGATAATGTGAAAAAACGTTTTTTTGGAGGGGTTAGCCCCCTCTAAAAAAGTTAACCCGAGGTCTGTGGGGTGGTAACTCTTTGGGGTTATTCAGGGGACCACTCTCAATAATTTTCCGAAATAAAAGCTTTGCTAGGCAAAAATGTTTTTTCATTTTCTAATTGCCTCCACTATTTTCCCAGGAGAAATGAAATGTGCCTTAATTTTTTTGTCTTAAAATGCAAAATTTTCTAGTCTAAAAATGCAAAATTTTCTAGATTTCTAAAAAAATATCATTTTTTGCCTAATTTTTTCGACCCAGATGCGATGTTTTCCATTAATTTTTCCCTATTTTTCCGGTTAAAATACGATTTCCTTCAATTTTGAGACTCAAAATATGAACGTTTACAAATTTTATATCTTAAATATAATTTTTACGATTCCCATGCAACATTTTCGAATTTTCCTGACTCAAACAGCTTTATTTTCAAGGTTTCCTTCTTTCTGAAAATTTTCAAATCAGTGTCTCAGTCCTAATTTTTTCAACAAAAAATAAATAAAACTTTGTAATTTTTGACTCAAAGTTCAAACATAAATATAATTTTAGTTTCCATAACTTTTTTTTAACGAAAGATAGCGACAAACACAGGAAACTTTCAAAACAAGGAAGTACACACGAAATATGAAGGACAATATCTTCCTAGTTCTTCAGTTCCTATATGAAATCAGCCCAAGGGTGAGATGGCTAAAAATTCCAGAAACTTGTTTGCTAGAAAAATACTTCATATCTTCGCCTCCTTATGAAAATTAGAAATTCAAACCAGATGCATCTCGAATATTTCAGAAATGCTTCAAACATCCGATGATTTTAATAATGTAAATAAATAATTTTTTTTCAATCTAACCTCAATCTCAGGAACTATTTGAAACACATTTTCATCACCTCACAAAATTCAAACAATTCAAATTCGAAACTTAGTAATGAAATATTGGAAAAAATCAATACCTGGGCACGTGAAAGGTAGTCTACTTTCAGGGTGATTTTTCCCATATAAAATAAGTATCACAGAATACTCTTTTATAAATTGATAATTTATTCAAACATTTATAGCCCTGAAAATTTTCAATGTTACGGTAATTAGGAAAAATTTCATTTCACGAATTATCTACTTATACTGGACGACCTTGAATACTTTTGTTTTAATCAACTCAATATCGAATTGAAGTATACGTGAGTAAGACTATGGTATCATAGGTCATTGAGACTTATAGAAAAATCCCGAAAGAAATTTCATAACCAATATAGAAATTTCGTGAAAATTTATATCCAATATGCCAATTTTAGACGTAGAAAATAAATTACATATTATGCAATTCTGCATAATTCATCGATAATTCTCCCTAGTCTTACGTAATATTTCATAAATTTGCGAAAAATATCAAACAATATAAGTACAGATAAGGTACTGACTCATTAACCGGCGTCTCTCTATCATCACGAGGTTCATGACCATTCAAAAAATAATTCGACTTTTCCAGGTAGCACGGTTCATCTCGAAATGCATTTCCGTTAACACCAGCCAAATCTTTCATAACTACTCTGGACGAGAAAAAATACTCGAAAAAAAATTCAGCTCGAGCTTCGTAATAACGAAGTTATTCGCGCCACAAAGCACCGTGAAAAAATGTCGCGCACACGTACAACCAGTTCGCGATACGATTACCAAACGACTAAACACTACGGACAGAAGCCGTGCTGGTAAACTTAACCTTTAAAAAAAATACTATCTAGCGTATGCCATTAACACAGATCACAACCATAAATTATACACGCTGATTTTCTTCCTTCTACTTCACCACTCCCCGCTTCGATTTTTCATTTTATAATCAAAGCTGTCGAACTCATTACTTTTTTTTATCAAACCGCGAAAGCGTCGGTTTAATTACGTTAACAAGAACGACCGCTAATTTATTAAGTCCATTTCTTCGAATTCGACGTTCTCGTACATCGAACGTACTCTTTTGTATCCATTAACTGATATTAACAGACTATTAAAAGAGATTATGAAAATATACTTTCGTATAGGTAAAGTATGCCGATATGCACGATTTTCAAACGTGTTTTAATACGTATAATTGTAATAACCATTTACCAAGTGGTACTCGAGCAGTACCTTGTGTCTTGACACTGTTAAATGCTTTTGCACCACATCGAGCCGCGATTATTTTCCTAATTGTATAAATCAAGTTTTATCGACGTATATTACTCGATGGTTCACGTTAAGTGCAAAAAATCACGTAATGAATTTGATTTATTATTCATTAAATCACGTATTCCAATTCACAGCTTGGTTATGAGAGAAAGCACAAGGTGTGATTTCAACAAAGAAATTTGACGAATTGATTGAAAGTTAAGAGAGGCAGTTTTTGAGCTTTGAGCATATCATTGAGAAGAGTTCCTCACAAGGTTTTTCGGTACAGAGCTCGAAAAAACCTGGTAGGTAAAAATTCCCCTCCACCTTGGCTTTTTAATCTAATTACGTTCAAAAAAAATTTTAATTAAAAATTTTTTTAAAAATTTGAAAAAATTTGAAAAATTGAACATTTTTTCCAAAAATTAATTTTAGGACCAATGATTTTGCTCAAAAAAATCACTGGCACCCCATTTTTCATCATTACCCAATTTTTCAGGGGTTTTTAAAAAATATCTTGTTTTTTGTGTTCTTTTAATATTTAGTGATTTTTTTTTAATTGAAAGAAAACCCATAAAAATAATGACATGACTTTTGGTATGAATATTTTATCCCATAAAAACCATTGGCAGCAATTTTCCACCTTTTTCCCAATTTATGAAAAAACGTGTATACAATACACCTCTAAATTTTACCAAATCCACAAGAGCTGATTCATTTGAGTTGGAGATCCACCAAAAATTTTTTAGTTTCCAAGCTCGAGGAGAGGTGGTTTTTGAGAAAAAAATCGCAGTTTTTCTTTACCAAATTTCAATTGAAATAGGAGTTGGTGGGTTGATTCCCTGAATTCAGAAATGTATGAATGGATTCCCATTTTTTTTTCGGATTGCGTACGAATTGATTGACATTTTTTCTAACTTTTTTCAATCCCTCACATTTTGTCTAGAATTTTAATTTTTTTCAAAATTTTTTTCGACCTAAAATTTTCTCATAATTGTTTTACTTTTACAATTTTTTCTCAAAACATGCTTCAATTTCAACACAAAAATGTTTTCCAACGATGTACAACATACTTAGATTTTTTTCAATAATTTCATATTTTTTTCAATTCAATATTTTTTAGTTTTTTTAGTTCAACATTTTTATTCACTTTTAAACTTTTTCAAAATTTTTAGGTACCAACTTTAAATTCTATAAAGCTCGTTTTAAATTCCATGAAAATAACTTTAGAGTTGAAAAATATATATATAAAATTTGTTGAGGATTCGAAAAAAATACAAAGAAATTTAAAGTAGAAAAATTAAAAAAAAAATTTTGGAATTGGAAAAAATTCCAGAAAAATTTCAAAATTGAAAGCAATTTCGAGAAAAAATTCAGAAAAGTATAAACATAAAAAAATTTGAAAAAGTTTTAGGTTGAAAAAAATTTTGGCGCCAAAAATTGAAAAAAATTGAAGTCGAAATTTGAAAAAAAAGTTTTTGGAAGAAATGTTGAGCCAAAAATTCAGAGTTGAAAGAAATGTTTGAGAAAAAGAAAAAATGGGAATCAACTCACCGAAAGTCATTGAAATCGCGAAATGGAAAGGAATAAGCTAAAAAAAAGTGCAATTTGATTCGTTGTTAATTTTAGGGTAGCTACTGCTCGTTAAAGTTGTAGATCGTTGAAAAATCAAGACTTTCGATTTTTTGAAAAACGAAATACCTCAAAACACTATTTTGATAAAAAATTGAAAAATTTGTATTTCAGTCTTGTCAACTTTCAACTTAGTAAAAGTAATTCTCATCAGCTTGAATTCCTAATTTTTCTTCGTAAAAACTGATTTTTACCAAAATTAAAAATAAGTAATGATCACCTTAAAAATGGCAATAAATCAACCGGTTAAAGATTCAGAAAGATGTGAAAGCTCAAATTGCACCTTTTTAGCCCCACTTCGACCATTTTCTTTTCCATTATGCTATTTCAATGAAAACTTGCTAATGAAAAATTGCGGTTTCTTCGAAAATGGCACTTTTTTGAATATCCTTAGCCTCGTCTTCCTGTAAGCTACGAGACTTGAAATTTTTATGATGAACCTCCACTCAAAATAAACCACTTTTGTGGATATGGTATTCGACCTACTTTGGAATACAACGCACGTATTTTTCTTCATTTTGAAAAAATGACCGGGATTCAGAGGGAAGGTGGCGATAATGGGAAGTCATCGTCGATGATTTTTTTTTTTTTTATATATATATATATATAACGCCATATACAGCAACTAAGGCTAGAGGCGTGTGGGAAAGGGGGTTACGTCAGAGTAGGGATTTTAGATTTGTATTGGAGAGGAATGTTAAAATTTTTTGAATATGTTGGAAGGTATCTTTCAAAATTTCTGTGGGGGTATTAGAATTTGTTAGTGTGAGCCTTTCTTTTTGAAATTTGGGGCATTGAGTGAGAATGTGAAGAGTGGTGATTTGAGTGTTGCATAAATTACAAATGGGAGGTGGGTCTTTTTTAAGAAGGTGTGCGTGAGTTAGGAGAGTGTGCCCTGTACGTAGTCTAGTGAAGATGATGTCAGCTCTTCGAGAAATGTTATTGAAGGAATTTCTGGGGAGTGTGTCATCTTTGATGGTTTTGAGTTTGTTAGTAGAGGGAATTTGGTTCCAAAATTGTTGAAAAGAGGAAAGAGTATTTGATTTGATAGTGTTCTTTAGATCAGTTAAGGGTATTGGAATATTTTGAATGGGGGATAGTTGAAGAGCATGTTTAGCATGAGTGTCAGCCATATCATTGCCAGAAATATTTCGATGTGAGGGTATCCAACACAAGACAATTTCTTTGGGTGTGGTGGTAAGGATTTGTAGGATTTCTTGAGCAATAGGATGTTGTTTTTTGGAGGGGTATTGTTGAATTGAGAGTAGAGCAGAGAGAGAGTCTGAGAATATCACTGAATCACTTAGTGAAAAATCAATAATGTAAGTGAGGGCAACTTTAATAGCGTAAAGTTCTGCTGATAGAATGGAAAATTGTGGTGGGAGGGGAGTTAAGATTTGATTGTTTTTATGAATCACAGCACAGGCGGTAGAGTTAAAGTTTTTAGATCCATCTGTATATAGAGTTTGTAGGTTAGAGAATTTTGTATGAAGTTCTGCAAAGTGAGTACCAAATATGAGAGAATTTGTTTCTGATTTTGAGAATTCTGTTAATGAGAGATCTATGTTCAAGTTATAGTTTAGCTAAGGTGGGGTAAGATTTATTGGGTAATGTAAGATGAGTGTATCTTTTTCTATTATAGATTGAATTAAAGTGGATATGTTTGGGGTAAGTAAGTTTAAAGGGAGTTTTGGTTGAGATTTGAAATGAAAGTTAGGTGTGGAAAATATATTTAAAGCGGATAAAGCGATAATTTCTTGTCTTCTTATGTGTAAAGGGGGTTCAGAAGCTTCACAAAGTAGACTTACAGTGGGGGTGGTTCGAAAAGCGCCTAGAGCTAGTCTGATACAGGAATTATGAATTGTGTTGAGATTATTTAATGTAGATGAATTTGCAGAAGTGTAAATGGAAGATCCATAGTCAAGGGTAGAACGAATAAGTGTTCTATATAATTTGAGTAGAGTAAGTCTATCTGAGCCATATTGAGTATGAGAGAGTTTTTTTAAGAGGTTAATTTTTGAAAAACAGTTTTGTTTTAATTTAAGGATATGCTGTCTCCAGGAGAGTTTATTATCTAAAATCATGCCAAGGTATTTAACAGAGTCAGATAATGGAATGGGGATTGAATTGATGTTAACATTGAGAGATTTGGGACATTTATATTTTCTACAAAAGTGAATTGCGACAGATTTAGTGGAGGACATTTTTAATCCGTTATGAATTAAAATATTCAATTATTTCAAGAAGCATTTTTTTTTTTTAAATTCATTTTCAACTTTTACTGAATAATGAAAAGACTTGAAAAAATGATGGGCACTAATAATTTTCATAAACTTAAACCATTTATGAACTTTTCCCCCATTTTTATCGATTTTTTGGTATAAAGTATTTAGTACATTTTTCCATAATTATAATTCAGTTGAGAAGGAAAGCGTTTAAAATTTATTTTGAATTTTTCAGGATGAAAATGGTTCTGATAATTATTAGATACAAAAAAAAACAACTAATTCGATTTCCTTATAATCGTTCATAGTGGCGGTGCATAGTAAAAGGGACCTTAGGGTCAAGAGGGCATTTTTTTTTGATTCTGGTACAAAATTTCTTCAAAATTCGAATGGAGGTGGTGCCAGACTTTTAGGGTCCTTTTTGAGTGAGATATAGCCATTTTAAGTGAGTGAAGTCGAAAAAAAAATCCAGTAAAAAAGGGACCTTAGGGTTTTTTGCTAAAAAATTTCTAGTTTTATTTCATTTTTTAGGAAAAAATTTATCAGAAATTATTCAAAATTGGTCCTCGTGAAAAATACGAAAAAAAGAACGGTAAACTCTAAACCGCTCTCCTGCAAAAAGTCGTTTTTGTACGTAAGGTCCCTTTTACTGCGCGTCGCCACTTATGGTTTTGATTACAGTTACGAGTTCAAGAATTATCAGTTTTGGTTATGGTTTTTGGCAGTTTTTATCGGTTTTTGTTTCATGTCCTGGTGGGGTGGGGAGGGGGGGATTTTTACCAAGTCTTCTCAAAATCTAAACCTGGCGACCCGTTGTTCAACTTTCAGGAAAAAAACATTTTTATTCCTTCAATAGCCATTTTCGGAACCCCTAAAGTAGGATAGATTGATTGGGGATAGAAAATACTTGCGCATTTTGGTTTCCGTGTACCCATGTGTGATTGGTAAACTCCTTTTTCACAAGCATTTGAGCATTTACTCAAATTCCTTGTTCTCGAATTGACGGTCTGAAGGGAGGGGGGAGGGCAAATAGCTCTCATCTTTCAAGTTTTAACAAATTTTAAAAATTCAGCGTTGATACTGTTAACGTGTCAAGAGGCGTAGGACGAATTCAATTCAAATAGGGCACTTCTAATACTTTTTTCGAAGTCTACGAACAACTTATGAGTTTCTAAAAAAGGAAAGAATTCATTTTTCATTCTCACGTCCACCATTCTACATCAAAATCAAAATATCGATATTACATTTTCACTCCAGCCAGTCAGAAAGATCACGTTAAGTAAGTCACAGGGGCGGCCTAAAGAGAAGCCGAGGGGTGAAGAATGGTTTGTTTACATCACAATGGAACTTTCCCCAGATCCGTTAACATTCTATGTAGATCTATTTTTAGCACCATTTCGAATGTACATAAAAACCAATATCAACATTATTTTCTCACTCGAACTAATCACCAAGCACTAAGTATACTCGTTGTCGGGTGTTGGTATAAAACATTTGTCGATCCGTAATGTGAAAGTGAATCGACCAAAATGTTAACAAATTGTTTCCATGGTCGTAATGTTATTTCATAGCGTCAAGTTGACTTTGAATATTTGAAAATAGGTAATCGATGAAGAAATAATGAACAGAAAATCGATATTTTTTGGCCATCGTTTTCTTTAATTCATTCATATGGATATGGAATAAAGCAATCGAAATTATAATCTTCGTCGTTATTTTTTAGAGTTTTTCAATTTACATGCATTCATCTGTTGTCGGCGAAGTCTGTGATGAAACACTTCGGTGCCTTGGGATCGGAAAAGAATCAACATTTTTCTAATCACTAAGTAAACCGAGCAAGTGTTGAAGTAAATGGACGATAAATTAATAAAACTGATTAGGTAGAAATTATCAAGCGGCAAATAGTTTTATCTGCTGATGAGAGAAAATTTCCGCATTACGCCACAATAAGTTTATTAACGAATACGACATGGTGAATTTTTAAACGATTTTTAAACCCAAATAAGACAATAACATCTCTTTCGTATCACAAAATTCATATTAGGCCGATAGACTAGCTATATTGAACTATGACTCATCGTAAACCGATCATTTAATTTACCTGTGTGCTGGTTCTCGGTACCATTTTCGATTGCTGTGGGAATTCATATTCGGACTACCATCTTCACCAATGCTGTTTATGTACGATACACTCTTTTCGTACAAGCTTTCTTGAGCCATCTTTACCGGTAATTTTAATCGAAATACAGGACAAGTTATGCGGCGAATTTCCAATACGCGAAAGGTTCGGATATCACGACACAAAGAACAAAGAACCGAATGCTTTCAACGTCTTGAGTTTCTTGAGTACTGTTTTCAGTATTATAGAAATTTTCCAACGTACTCGAATCACTTGAGTTGAAAAAATGATAATTCAAGCACTTCAAGACTTCAATCAACGACAAACTACATGAAATTTCTCGCGAATATTTCACTTATCACAACAAAATTGCCACACCGCACCACACTCCCCCTGCCGACAAAAACATGTGACGCCAGCGACCCTAACGGAAGACTATGAACTACTTTATTCAATTTTCTTCTTTTTTGTTTTTTAAAAAAAATGCAAAAAAATGTTTGAAAAAAATGTTTTGACTTTTTGAAGTGTTTTCTTGATAGGTAATTTTAATTTCAAAATTTCAATGAACTTTAAGGAGTTCAATTTGAGTCGAAATATGGTCGAAATAAATAGGAAAGCTTACTCAACAATATGGAGTTTTATCGTTTTATCTTTTATCCCAGTTGGAAAAAAATTTGAACATCGTTAACCTTGCTAGAAATTTTTGTACCTATCTCGTTATATTTTTACGTATTACTTACCTATACAAAAAACGTGGTGAATTTAATGTTCTATGTTATCTCGCTAACTAAATTCGGTTAATGTTACATCAATTCAATTCTATTATTTAAATTAGATAAAAATAATGGTTCATTATTTCGAAAATAATAAATTATTTGATGACAAATGGGATAACCACGATAAGATTAGACACTGCGTTTAGTTTTGATTGTGAAGGTTCAAAGTTTAACTTTGATTGAAGATTATTTTTTGTTTTTCAATTCATGCAGTTGAGTCGAAAAATCGTAGCATATTAGGTACATCGTAATTAAATTAGTGGAGATTATTCCATCAAATACATTCAAAAGAATTGAAAAAAATTCAAGATTCATATACATACTTATCTACTGCTTTTCTATTTTTTCCAAAACTAAAACTATATTGGATAAGATAAAGTCTCTCCATAATTTCGGCCACCCATTTTTCTGTAGAAAATTCATTGAAAATTTTCAAGCCTCCTCCTTTCCCAGCGTATTCGAATAATCAAAAATCGCTCTCAAGTTTAAATTTAAAAATTTTGAAAATTTTTTGTCTTTGTTTCGAAAAATTACAACTTTTGATTCAAAAAATTCAAAATAAAATGTTGAAAATTTTTAGTTTTTAATTTAAAAATGTTTGAAAAAATTCAATTTTAGGAGCAAGAAACCTTTTCACGTTTTTATCACAATGTCCAGAATATCGAATATTTTGCAACATACGTATAATATAATAAAACACACAAAAAAAACACTCTAGGTTTTTCATTTTTTTGCACCAAATTCGGAACTTCGTAAAGGATTTAGGGAGTTCGAATCTAAAAAAGTTGATATTCGAACACAGCATCTCAAAAAACATGCAATTTTCAATTTTTTTGAATTTTGCCCATAATTTTGGGTCGCCGTGTCCCACAAAAGGATCAAGATCTGATTACAAAAATTACCACGTTCGAATATTAGTATGAAAACCTATAGGTACACAGAATGTTTAAATTATATCCCTGAATTTTTGGTGTATCACTAAAAATTGAGCTTTTTTGCAGAAAAGTTCAACTTTGAACTTTGAAATTTTTTTATAAACGCACTTGATCCTCCTTTCAATTTCAATCTTCTTTTTTTCTCCCAGAGACAAATTGTTCTCAGTATCGCCAGAAGACATCAAAGTTTGGTAAGTAAGTATTTCTTTTAAAAAATCGTAAGGGCAAAAAAACAACCATCACTTTTCTTGAAGCTCCCAAGGGGACTGGAACCAAAAAAACACTGATTATCTAACCATTGGAATCAAAGAACTTCAAAAAAAAAATTTGAGCAAAATTTAAAGACTATAAAGTTTAAAAAGTGGTTGTATTGGCAATGGCATTCAATGACCCGATACGTAAGTTAGGTATTGTATAGGTACCCAGTTTGAACATGAATTTTCATGCATTACCTAAACGTACACAAAGTAAACGAAATATCAGATTTATCATGAATTATTGCATTTTCTTCCTCAGGTTATTCAACAAATCGAGGTAACCCTGTAGCAGTAGTGATTAGTTTTTGGTATCAAATCAACCGAGTCTGTGATTGTATTGCATTGTAGAATAAAATGCTTATAATTTAGAAAAATATTCCAAATAATGTTTGGTGACAGGTTTATGGCGAATCGTAGAAACTTGGAAGTCGACGAATCGAACTACTGGTTACATAATCGTAATAGCTCAGAACTGACGAATGATTATTTCAAAAAAACATCAGTAACTAAACAAGTATGTCCCAATCTATTATTCAAGCTCATAAGATCGTTAATATTTATTCAGTCATTACTCGATTTACGCAGGATATAAATTATACCAAGAAATTAGGCTACATTAAGTGCTTAAGTGAAGCATTAAATATCAACGAGAATCGTCCATTACTACCATTCAATTCTTGTAATCGCTCTGTACACGATGAAGCAATAAAGCACCATTGGCCAGTTATTCCACGTTCCAAGCCTATGGTGAAACCACAATTAGCAGTTCTCGATTTACCTTGTATTAAAGATGATACACGTGAGTAAATTCATATTTTACCATCCAACGATCGAAAATCATTATTTTCAATAGCTAATTTGTTTACAGAATATAATGTAGTCCATTGGAGTTCGAATGATTATATCGTCGCCGCGTTAAGATGCAACATCTATCTGTGGCACGTTCCTACTTCCACCATAGCTTATAATCTAGACAATGCTTTTCCTATTACCGCATTACGATTAAATCAGTTCGGAAATTTAATGGCATACGCACAAAAAACGATCACTGATAGGAAATTAATCGTTAGCCATCTTCAAATACACATCTAAGATACTTACTCTTTATTGTAAAAAAATATTATTGTTGGGGAAATTTCAGATTTGGGATGTCAAAAAAGGAAAGGAGCTTTTAACTAGTCCTACTCCATGTGATCATTGTTGTTTTATAACCTGTATCGATTGGCACCAAAGTAATGCATTTCTAGTCTTGTAAGTAAATTTCTAATAGCTAAAAAATTGCTCACTGATTAGGTATTCTTTTTTCAATGATTTTTTTTTTCAGTTCTTGTAAAATGGGAAACTTGGCGCTGTTAACTCCTACTCTGAAAACGATAACTTTCCGAGAAAAAGCCCACGACGCATTTGCAATTATTCGAGTGAAGTTTTCTCCTCGTGGGAATTATTTAGCTACAAGCGGTGAAGATGCAAGAATAAAGATATGGACTGTACCACAGCTACAAGTCACTCATCAACAGTTGGAAACGTATATCAGTAGAGTAAGTCCCAGTCAATGATCAACGAATAAAAAAGCTTACAGTAATACGAATTTTTTTTCCAGGGGATAACGTGGCATCCTTGGAGGTCGTCTTACTTATGTTATGGCACATTTGGAGGCAAAATTGCTCTTATGAATACATCTCTGGGTAAAAATCTCCATGAATCTAGAGACATTCATACCATTATTTATGATCTCACTTTTAATAAAGAAACAGCCGAGTTGGTTAGTAGTCATACTGTGATAGAATCTTATAATAGTAAGTTTTTTAAAACAGTATCAATACTCGCAAATTACAGGTATTTAAAAAAAAAAACGAAAATTCAAATTTATCATTTTTAGGTTATCGTTACTCAACGCAAATCAATGTATTATCGAGAATTAATCGAACCGTAGATCGTTTCGTGGGTCATTCAGGAAGAATATTATACTTGGAGTGGAGCCCCGATGGTAGTACGTTAGGTAAAAAATGGAGTAATTATCCTCGACATTTACACAGAATTAGAGAAATTCTATTAACGAATTGTTTTTTAAAAACAGCCAGCGCAGGTACAGATGAAACAATTTATTTATGGAAGTTTATGGAAAACGCTACAAAACACCTTAAGAAGAAAAAAATCGATTTTTTAAACTTCGATGTGTTAATTTAATATTATCGGGCTCGGATCACTTTTATAAGTATTATTTATTTTTTTTAGCAATTTGAAATTTTCTATGTACCAGATAAGTATGTTGTCTGTGATTTTACTATTTTTTAAAGTTTTATCTTTCGCTGATTGTTTTTAAAATGTTCTTGTAACATAAAATATTCTCTTCGTTGAAGAATTTTCTACCATTCTTTTCAAAAAACGATTTACCCAACATCATCGACTTTTATGATCGTTCTAGTCGAGAACAATCGACGAAAAATCGAATACTTCACTTCGTTCTGTTCTTCGAGTGTTATCAACGTGATTGTCCGATGAAATTATTCATCTGCCTGTCTGACGTCATCTGTGAAGAAATCAAAAAAACTTTAAAAAACGCATCAAATTTGTGCAAAAAGTACCATCAATCATACTTACGAAATACGTTTCAATGAACGATTCAAAGTAGGCTTAAAAGTTTGCAATTTGATATAATTTTCTAGAAGCGTTTTCCAGTACCACGTTACGTCAGACATTTTCAAATGATCTTTCACGAATTGGTAACCATTCTGAGCAATTTTTTCAGCTAAATGTTCGTGTTTCAGGAAGAATTCCAAAATAGTTCTAAATAAAGATTACCGGTTAGAAAACTAAACGATACATACAACGTAATGAATCACCAATCTGCTTACTTTATATCCTTCCTGGTGTAATCGCTTTTGATAGGCACATAATGAACCCAAGGTTTCATCAAAGGGTAAAAATACTCGATCCATTCGTCTCCAACATGAAATACTAACGACTTACACAAAAACAAATGTTTAAAACGAAAACTAGCAGCGACTCCTCGGAAATTGAATAGATACTTAAATCGACAATGTTCTTCGAAAGACACTTCTTCTGCTGGTTTCGCATTCAGAGTATCCTAACAGAAAATCACTCAATTACGAATACAGAAAAAGGAAACAAATTGTGCAAAAAAGGCAAACCTTATCAGATTTCCAAGCTTGATTTTTGGTATACGCAGCATCCGCCAAATTAGGGTATTCCCTAGAGAGTAAAATTAATTCGTCTCTTTCACTACTAGTTCGAGAGCCTCTGAAAAACGCTTTTGTTATTTTCTTCTCCCATGGCCATTTTTTCATTTCTTGAATTAATGATTTTCGTGCTTTGTCCCAGCGGCCTATTCCGGTAGGATGTAGCTTTATAGCTGGTCCACCGCACCAGAAACTCCAAGCAGGATACATAATATCGACGTATTCTGAAGTCTGTATAAAAACGAACTCCAATTATAAAACCTTCAAGTCTCTGAAAACAATAACTTGAAAATATTCCTTACTTTACTAAAAGAAAAAATCGGCAGAGGTGTGGCAAAAGCTTCATAACTTTGAGGATAATCTCTGGAATTGACGACGATTTCATAATCAGATAAATTTGTCAATTTCAATAAAAAATGTTCGACTCCTTCGCAACGAGAAGGAAACATACATTCTTTACTTCTGTACAGAGAATGATCAATGAGCTGATACACCGTGCCACTGAAATAAAAAACAAACAAATCGGTTATTGCAATAAAGGATTTACACAGTATAGAAACAGTATGATAATGGAACGTACTATGAGGCCGCAGATTTTAAAAGCTTTGATGAAATTTTGTTTTTGGTGAAAGGTTTCAGATCCTTATTAATGATTTGTTCGAATGATTTTCGGGCATCCATCACAGTCTCATTGTATTCTCGATGAGTTTTGAGTATTTTGTCGAGAAGATCATTATCAAATTCTGCGGTTGAAATGAAAAATTATTATGAAAATGTCTTGAAATTACTTACATAAAGAATGAAACTTACGTGACCAAACGTTATGTACTTCTTCGTGAAATCTCACACTGTCGGCAAAGTTTTCACCACTTTCAGAAGATTGTGCGATCAATAGAATAGAAAATGGAATTGAAATGATGAGGAAATATCGAACTGTTCCCATTTTCAATACATCTACGGAATTTCCATTCCATATTTCATCGATTATTTCAATTTGTGGAAATTTTACCGGGTGTTTTTCTGATAGTATTTGATAAAAAAAAAACACAATATCAGTGATGTCACGAGAAAGGAGAAAAATAAAATTTACACTTTTTGTAAAATTTCTCATTTTTTTATTTAAGAAAAAAACAATGAAGATTCTTCATTATATTTATTAACAATTTCTCCCAAAATTCATAATGATAGAGATCGCGATGTAACTAAAATATTTACAAATACACACAAAATTGATCAAATTACGTCTTATTAATTAGAACACTTCAATCAATAATCAAAAAATCAGAATACTGCGAAAAATTACTATCGGAAAAGATCGACAACGACGACATAAATTTTTTACAATGGAAAGAAAATAAAGGTATTTCAAACTTCGATGTAAAGATAGCTGATATTTTTATAACATGAGTAAGTACAGATAGTTCATTTAAACTTTTAAGAATCTGTATTTATGTGATGATTCAAATAAATACTATTGAGTTCATTCAATTTATCTTGAATCTCATAGGAATTTTTTTCCAAAAGTTGCAAAGCATCGGTATAACGATCCATAATGATACGAAATTTAGTCAACTGTAAACAGAAAAAAAAAATTCATATAAATATTAATTTGAAGAAATCTATAAACTTGAGTCCATAACGAAATAAACATACAGGACTATGAGTTTTCTCAAACCAGTTCAACTCTGAATTAATCTTATTGACGGTACTTTTAACTGTTTCTGTTATTTTCTGTAGTTCCAATTCTGTAGCTTCTATCGTAACAGGACTTCTACGAAATAAAATCCAAAGTAATAATTTAGTTCAATCCGTTTAAGAATTATAGAATTTCATATTACTCTTCATATTCTCCTTGTTCAGAATTATCAGAAGGTAACTCCATTTCGCTTATACTGATGATTTCCTTTTCCAATTCATCTTGCAACTTAGACAAAGAGTTTACATAATCTTGTAGAGAGTTTTGTTCGACTTGCAATGGAAGCAATGCGTTACTAACTCCTCGCAGCTGTTTAAATAAAAAAACGAATGAGCTGCTGATAATTTAACATGTACAGAAACGAGATTTGGATTATTACCATTTCGGCATCTTCAGTCAAGTTAGTTTGAAGTAACTGGATTTCATTAGCTTTTGCTTTGATACTCATCTCCACAGTGTTCAATTCTTGAAGCCATTTATTATATATTTTAGAGAAATCTTCGGTAGGAGGATTTTTCATTGAATTACTGTCGGCGGTAGCCATATTAACGAAATCAATGATACGTACTTAAATTAATTAAAAAATGGATAACAATTCGAAATAAAAAATTGAGAAGACGAAAACGAGAAACTGTTTTCAAAATTCTTATCATTGTTGTTTACAAAAAAAAATTGTTCTTATCACTCATGGAAGCAACTTGTGCCATTTCTCGTACAGAGCAATATTCATCATTTTTTATCTATAGCAGCAATTACAGAAAAATAAATATATTTTCGCTGCTTTATCATTTAATTTTGTATATATTTAAAACTGTAACTTAATAATTAAATGGAACATTTACGTAAAAATTTTAAATTAAAAAAAATACGCGAGCAAAATTCTACAGCGCCGAAATTCATAAGCCCAAAAAACAAAACACCAAATTGAAACAAAAATAAAAGCGTTCGGTAATCGTCATGACAGAGCTAAAATTGAATCATTTTTTATTCTGCAAGTTTAATGTAATTTGTTTGATTTCGAATTCATAATATAATTTTTCTTAAACTAATTCCTACTCGTCGATCGTTGCGTGTTGTAAAATGGCTACGGAGAGGTATAGTTTCTCCTTGACCACATTTAGGTGAGTTGAGAAAAATTACTATCTCATTTTCTATTTGATACTATCTTACAAAATTAAATCTAAAATAACTTCAATACACTGAATAAGTTGACCGAACAAACCTAATGAAACTTTTCGCCTTCTCATTTCAGTCCGTCTGGAAAATTGGTGCAAATTGAATATGCATTAGCAGCTGTATCGGCAGGAGCGCCGTCAGTCGGCATCAAAGGTAAGAAGTGTTTCGAAACATTCAGATCTGTTTCTACGAAAAAGATATTATTCTAATGCTTCTGTTTTAGCCAAAAATGGAGTGGTACTCGCGACAGAAAATAGAAGTAAATCTATATTATATGAAGAACAAACAATTTTCAAAGTGGAATCAATAACCGATCATATCGGAATGGTGTATAGCGGTGAGTAAATATACCGCTCTCTTGAGATTACTCGTGAAATTGCTTTGATAAATGAATTTCTATATAATTTTTTTTCTCATTAGGTATGGGACCCGACTACAGGGTACTCGTGAAAAAAGCCAGAAAAATAGCGCAAGAATATTTCAAGTTATACGATGAACCAATTCCGACAAGTCAACTGGTTCAAAGAGTTGCGTTGATAATGCAAGAGTACACTCAATCCGGGTAAGGTTCCATCTTCTATGATGTTTTAATGACCACGAACCTGTTGTAATTATTTTCACTGTCTTTTTAGAGGTGTACGACCTTTTGGAGTTTCTCTTCTCATCTGCGGATGGGATAATGATAGACCGTATCTTTTCCAGTGCGATCCTTCGGGCGCTTATTTTGCCTGGAAAGCAACAGCTATGGGAAGACTTTACGTGAACGGAAAGACATTTTTAGAAAAAAGGTATTTAACGTTATTTTTTATCAACTTCAATGAAGTAGCTTGTACTAATTTGACCTTTCTTTTATAGATATAGCGATGATTTGGAGTTGGACGATGCAGTACACACAGCCATCCTTACTTTAAAAGAAACCTTTCATGGTGAGATGACCGCTGAAAATATTGAAGTCGGTATTTGTGATAGTAGCGGATTCCGTCGTTTGAGTGTTTCTGCTGTTAAGGATCATTTGGCTAATATTCCCTAATTTAAAAATTGGTTTTATATTTTATATGTGAAGAATATAACATAACGGTTATTTTTCTATTTTCTATTTTGTTGTATGGTGTAAAATTGAATATTTAAAACGTATTTTTTCAATTCATGACATTAGTTGTTTTTTTTAAAAATGAGAAGACTGTCAATGTAATGATAATGAATCATCTACTTTTCAGTTAGCTTTTCAATTTTCGATCGAAAAAGGGACTGTTATCCTTAATTCCTTATTTCGTGGCATTTTTATTTCTTTTGGAACGCTGACGTGAATTTGTACAAGTAGAAGATGCCAAGACCAACCTATATGATCGCTTCGTAGTAATACAACGTAACGATATAATAGCTGCTCTGGTGCATAGTATGAAACACGTTGAGGGTAGCTAATCATTTCTCACCCACAGTTCTATGCACCCATGCATTATACACTATCTCTCTCGCTTGATTAGATTCTTGGCAGATTAGATCATTAATGTGAATGTGTATAAGGGTGTAAATTGATTCAATTGACTTGCCCACGAATGCTTTATCAAATAAAAAAAAAAGAAAACCATTTGTGAACTGATTGCTTTGGTAGTGCTTCACACCCGTTAAAGGTTTCAAAGGAACAGAATTTAATCAAATGAAATGTATTTTCGCGTGTAAATGGGTATCAGTGATAACTCCGAATAGCACGAAATAGCACATACAAAGTTACAAACACACCTTATATCTGTCTTGAAATTGAAATTTCCGTTTCTGGAGATTGGAGAAATTGATTGTTGTGAATGTTACTCGCGAATGTACCTAGTTGTTGAAACCGAAAAAATGATATCAGGGGAGGAGGAGGGTAACATGGTAACAATTGACATGTCAAGGATATGATAAGGAAGTGAAACCATCATTGTGATGATTAGTGATTTTGTGAATTATTTTCAAGACATATATCGCTTATTTATGTGATGATTAGTTGCATCAACTGAGTATGATATTTAAATAGCTTTCTAAAGTTCGCGAATGTAGAAAACTAGAAATAAACAAATTTTATTTAAAACCTTTACAATCGAAGTGCTTGACTGTGAAAAGTGTGAAACTGCAAAAGTTTCAAAATTACTTACTATTGGAACTTTTCTACAATTCCTCAAGAGTTCTATACAGTCAAGTGAAGGTTCCAGTCGGTACAAAGAAAAGAATGGAAGATGGCCTAATTTGTATTGTATATCTCCATTTGGCCCAGTACAGTGAGTTAAAAATCGATAATAATTTTTCTTTGATAAAGTTAGCAAAATGAATGAAACTCGAGTTAGATCTACATAAATTTATTTTCGTTGAAGAAAACCCCCCTACATGATCGATATTTCCAACGAATTTTAAAATAAACAAACTTGAGATAATTAATCATCCATTGTAACATTTTAAGCAATTTATCACGTTTGCATAAAGACCGTATAGTTTCCTTTTGTAAATGTAAAATTTACATCATATCAACCGTGACATGGTTTTGATGCTTATTATTTTAATAACTTGCTTGCTCACCGACTCTTGTCCGACTAATGTGTCGCAGAGACATTTGAATTATTATTTTTTAAACAGCTATCATAAGTTAGAAATCTTCGTTGTATAAATCTTTCTATTGAAAATGATGAAGAAAATGGTTTGTTGAAGTTTCATTTTGAGTAATGGAAATGAAGAAGAGCAGACTGTGTAGACGTGAGAGAGAATTGAGTGCCTATGTATTTACTTGAGTGGATTAAAGTGAGAAACGGAAAATAAAAAATTATGGTTCGTATGACTTTTATCTTTAAATATTAAAATTTGAAACTGAATAACTTTGATCAAGCTACAACTATGGCTTTTTCATATGTAACTATAAATTTGAAAGAAGTGGTAAGATAGGTACTAGTTTCATTTGATAATACGAAAATCCGTGTGGTATAATTAAATAGATCTTTTATAATAATAATGATGGTGTAGAAATTCGTCATCATTCACATTAGTGTATTCGTAGAATTTTCCAACGTTTCCTACTTTATGAAATTCTTTGTGGCCATTTAGAGCGATTTATTGTATTCAACACAAAGAAAATGCTAAACGCAGAAAAAAAATTATTTCAGTGAATAGATATCTAAAGGTACGAAAATAGTTTGATTTACAATTTTGTGCAAAACTACGAACAATGCGCATATAAAATGCCACCCTATTTTTGGCCCCGATTGAAGATAAAGGGAGATTTTCACGGTCTCGACTAGAATCTTGGCACAGGAATCTTGACCATAAATTACAGACTCCCTTTTGAACACTATAGGCTAAACTGTTAAATTAGAACAAAAGATCGCTTTGAAATAGGAACTCGGTGAAAAATTCCTGAATGGCTTCCGTCGCATTATGGCGTTATGATGCTATTTAAATGTGTGAATGAAGATTGTTATAGTAGTACTGGTAGGTATTACACTTTTGCAGTATGGAGTGTAGTTATGTTTATGTGTTGAATATTTCAATTTCCTTCGTAATTTTGAGAATATAATTGTGGAAATATTGTAACTATCGTTGATTGTTGATCAAAATATGTATGTAGGTAGGTACTTTGAAATTTACAGAAAGTAGGTTGAGAATTGATGAGAAGTTACCCGTGTAATTAAAAGTTACCAAGGGAATATCACTTCTTGAGAATGAATAAAAGCCTACCTACATGACTTAAAAATCAAACCAAACAATAAAATTAAACATTTAAAATTAGGTACCTGAGTGGATAATTGGATATTATTCAAATGATAGAATAGTGAAATGAAAAAGAATAAATTCATTGTGAAATTATAACACAAAAACTAAGAATGCAGAAACTTTTTTTTTAATAAACAATAAAATGAAATCGCATAATAATTTTAACACCAAAAAATTTTCAACTGAAGTTTAGAATTAGCAACCAATTCCAGATACATAGGAAGAAGATTCTTGTTGAGCAGATACCGATGATTGAGAGGAGGCTTCATAGCTGGAAGCTGCAACACCACCAAGGCCAGAAGAGTAAGAAGATGAGGAGACATTGGAAGCTTGGGAAGCGTCATAAGATGATGAAGAGGATTGTTGACTGACAAGACCATTTCCTCCTAAGTATGATGAGCTTGAGCTAGATTGATCAATATCAACACTGCTGGAGGAGGATGATGATTGTTGACTGACAAGACCATTTCCTCCTAAGTATGATGAGCTTGAGCTAGATTGATCAATATCAACACTGCTGGAGGAGGATGATGATTGTTGACTGACAAGACCATTTCCTCCCAAGTATGATGAGCTTGAGCTAGATTGATCAATATCAACACTGCTGGAGGATGATGACGATTGTTGATTGACGAGACCATTTCCTCCCAAGTATGATGAGCTTGAGCTAGATTGATCAATATCAACACTGCTGGAGGATGAAGATTGTTGACTGACAATGCCATTACCTCCAACAATGGAGTTTGAGCTGCATTGTTGGGCATCATAATCATAACTGTTGCTTGAAGAGGAGATGCTGGTGGAATCAATGCCCAAGCCATTACCAATGCCTAAGCCATTGTCAATGCAGCCAGATGAACTGTTGATGTCAATATCAGTGCTGGAGTATGATGAAGAAGCACTGATGTCACGAGAAGAGTAGCTGCTGGAGATGGCACTGCTTGCGGCGGCAATTGAAATAGAGTCCAGATAGATTCCATTGTATTCGTTAGCGATCACTTCAGCACCATATTGACCAATGAAAGTACTGAAAGCCAAACTGTCAGCACTCAAAGGATATGGCGAAACACATGGGTGGAAATAGCGCAAGTTTTTAGTTCCCACAAAACGAAGAGCTTTATCAACCACAGCAGTTTGGTAATCAAGTCCAATGGGGTAACCACCAGATGCGTACTGAGATGGAATGGAATGGTAGAGGATGGATTGTCTGTTGTATTCAGCAGTGAAGAAGTCACCTTGGCAATTTTGAATTGGGAATTGAACCACTTCACAGTTCAAATTAAGGAAGGTTTTGGTTTGAGCCAGTGATCTGATCTGTTCAATGGCTTCCAACATACATTCCAAATCATAGTTATCAGAATATAAACCAAGGTCAATGTAAGGTTGGTCAATGCAGTCTTTGTAACTTATTAAACCTCTGCTCTTAGGTGTAAGCAAGTGAGTACCAACAATGAGAATGTCATATTCATTTATCAAGCTGCTGATGTATTCTTGAGTGTAAGAATCATATTGGAAGTAGGATTGCATCATACTTCTCAATCTGATAGAAGTAGATTGACTGAAGGCGTAGAATTTCAAAGCAATATTAGCTTCTTGAGCTCCTTTGACTGCCAAGTAGGCTCTATAGTAATTGAGAGAAAGAGACGAGGATATTTTATAGTCACCAAAAGCATAAGCCAAGTTACGTAAATCAGAATCACAATCATTGAGGTAGCCTTTGGGGAATTTTAAACAGATACCATGGTGAACAGGGGGCAAAACCAGACCATTACCTAAGTATGGAATGTGGAAGTTGACAGGGATGTTATATTTATTCAGAAGATCTTGTGGGCCACATCCAGAGTTGAACAATAATTGATAAGTGCTAATGGGACCAGTACTGAGGATAACTTGGTCTCTGGCATAAACAGTGACTTGTTGTCCTGAAGGAGTCGTGACTAGGATACCACTGGCTCTGTCACTTTCAAAAAGGATTTGGTTAGCGGTTGTTCTTAAAGCAAGATCAATGTTGCTTTTGTATTGTTCAAGAGCATTGAAAACAGTATGTGGGAACAAAGTTGGTCTATCAATGTCACCAAGAACTGGCAAGATGCAGTATTTGTTTGGAAGAAGGTCAAATGGCGAAGGACTATTGCAATAGCCTAATTCATCGAATACTGATGAAAGGGTTCTGGTAAGGTAACTTTCTTCGAAAGAATTGTAAATCGAATAGAGACCACTGGTACTGTATTCGTAGGTGGTAGTAGTAGAGGTTGTGGTTTGTTGTGAAGAGGATGAATAACTAGAACCAGATACTGAAGAACCATAGGCAGCAGATGATGAGGAGGAGGAGGATGAGGAAGATGTGGAGACACTGACAGAACGAGAGTATGATTTGTAACATTCCAAACCCTTGTAGTAACCGTAGATTTTTTCCCAGCTCCATTGATCATTAATTTGAGCCAATTGATCATACAGACATTTACTTCCAATGTTCCATGTATTGCTGTCCATTACAGAGCAACCTCCAAGAATGTTGTAACTGTACAAGTTCTTAGTAATATCAACACCATTTATGTAACCAGGGTAAGAAGTGACATATTGAGAATTGGAGTACAAAGAGTTTCTGTAGTATAACGAATCAGCACAGGCAGGAGCAAAGTCACCTCTATCAATGAGCAAAACTCTCTTACCCAAAGCGGCAAGTGATTGGAGAGAGCTCAAACCAGCAGGTCCTGAACCAACAAGGATGATATCGTAGTACAAGGAATCTGGTTGCAAGTCGCAGAACAAAGGACCAATATCTCTGGGATAAACTCCATAAGAATTGAGCAATTCACATTTCTTTTGCAAGAATTGTTGTTCCAATTCATCAAAAATGCAGGTTGACAAGTCTTCTCTAATGTTGAAACCAACAGCTGTACACACATCAGCAGAATAGTAGTTAATGGATCCAAAAGATGACGACGATGAATAAGATGATGACGATGCGGACAGAGATGATGATTTACTTGCTGCGATCGCACCAAAAGTGGGGCTGGCTGTAACGCATCTATATTTAAAACAAATCATTAAGAAAAAAAATTAGCCATGTAATAAACAAACAACCCCTTAAATTTATATTCTAAGTTATTAATCAAAATATGTGCCATAAGTTGGATCATGTTGCCCTTTTTTTTAAAAAAAATGCCAACTGTGGTTCAAATACTTATAAAATCTGGTTATGGACAGTTTTCCTAAAGCCTAAATCACGAACAGACATTTTCCCAAATAAAACGTTTCCCCCAAAAAATTTCACGAATCGGTTTTCTCAAATACCGAAATCCCGGATACAATTCTTGAACAACTTTTTTCTCAAATGCAGAAATCCCGATTACAGAATTTCCCAAATCACTTTTTTTTTATTATTTCTGTCCCAAAAAGTTGGTTGGGGGCCATCTCATGACCATAAGCCCCTAAAAATCCAAAAATCTAGAAATATCACTGATTATTGTTCTTTGATTGAGGATATACAACCGTATAAGGTTTTCAGGTGCCCCATTCAGGGCTCTGATCTTGGAAATATACAAATTTCAGAAAAAAGAAATCAAAGTTTTTACATTTTTGGAAGTTGAGGTTCTTTTTGAAGCACTTAAGGACATGATACGACCCTCGAACTGATTTTTTTCGGATTCCTTATGAAATTTGCTATCAATATGACACGACATAGTAGGTTGCATTATCATTTCAATATTTCCTTGAGAGACATAGTTGTAAGTTCCTTCAACTTTTATAGGTACATATTTTATTGAAAATATCTCAAAAACTAAATCTAAGAAAAAACTGATTAGATTCTTAAAATCTGCACCTTCATTCGAACATTTCGGGAAAATGACTGTGAACCATAAAATCTGAATTGATTTTAAAAATTGAAAAATTGAAAGGAATGTTTTTCAAAAATTGTTTTCAGAAAATGGTTTCTCTATTGACGTTTGTATCCAAAAAGTTCATATCTTCTGGTTGAAAACAAATCGCACATACTTATCATAAACTAGTACCTTCAGTACCTATATGTTAATAAACAAGCATTTTTGAAAAAAAAAATGTGAAGTCGAAGTTCAATTTTAAATTGAATACCTATTCTATTCTCCAAGTCAAAACTTTCACAATTATTTATCTTGAAATATTTTCTATTAAAACTTACACCCCTAAATAACTTCTTGTAGAAGTGTTTTTCGTTTTAAAAAATCGTTTCCATCAAAATTTAGACACTTGTTATTTTTTCTTTGTCAAAGTTTTCACATTTCTATTTCATTTTTTGGGCAATTTCTACAATTTTGAACATTTTTCAGTCAAAATTTTTACATTTGGATTTTTTTTTCATTATTATTGAAATTTTTGGTTTTTCACTTGTAGATGGTAATTTTTTTCGAAGTTGAATCTTCTTCTGTCAATGAATATTTTTATACACAAAATTGCTGACTGCCAACTTCAAAATAATAAATTTATAAGATTTATAAACGATTACACAAGTGATCTTTGTCATTTGTAGAAAGTACCTACATGGAATAACGAGAGAGAGAAAAAATTGCCTTTCAAATTTGAAAAAAGTTGGAAAATTCAATACATGCAAAAAAACAACATTTCTTGGCTTGAAAAATTTCAAGAGTACAGAAATATTCTGACAGAAAATAATACCTACAGAAAAAATTGCCCACTTGTTATTTTTTCTTTGTCAAAGTTTTCACATTTCTATTTCATTTTTTGGGCAATTTCTACAATTTTGAACATTTTTCAGTCAAAATTTTTAAATTTGGAATTTTTTTTCATTATTATTGAAATTTTTGGTTTTTCACTTGTAGGTGGTAATTTTTTTCGAAGTTGAATCTTCTTCTGTCAATAAATATTTTTATACACAAAATTGCTGACTGCCAACTTCAAAATAATAAATTTATAAGATTTATAAACGATTACACAAGTGATCTTTGTCATTTGTAGAAAGTACCTACATGGAATAACGAGAGAGAGAAAAAATTGCCTTTCAAATTTGAAAAAAGTTGGAAAATTCAATACATGCAAAAAAACAACATTTCTTGGCTTGAAAAATTTCAAGAGTACAGAAATATTCTGACAGAAAATAAATACCTACAGAAAAAATTGCAAGTCAAAAAAGGATGAAAATTTTGAAAAATAAAAAAGTAGTAACTAGGCACTGACATGATCAAGAGTGAAAATTTTGACTTGGGAGAAATTATTTCAAAATGGACAAAAATTACAAGTGCACAAATTTTGATAGAAAAGATTATAAAATTGAAAAAAGTATATTCAAGGGTACAAGTTTTCATTGAAAAAAAGTTCAAAATATAAAAAAATATAAGAGTGCAAATCATTATTTTTTAGAGAAAAAATTTTCAAGTTCGAATCATGTCTCTTTTGTTGAAAGCCGAATTAATTTTAAATTGAATGACAATATTTTGAAAAGGTCAATAATAGTTATATGTACAGGAGTACAGTATTTTGTTTTTATACAGGAGTACAGCATTTTGTTTTTAGTACCTATGAAGAATAATTTGTATTTTTTATGTGGATACATATCTAAGTGAAGAATTCAGTTTTTCAACATGTTTCATAAAGTAGGTATCTACTGATGTTCGAAAAATTACAATTATGGTAATTCATTACTCAACTACCTAAATGCAAATGAAAATTAGACTTACCCCAGCGACAAAACAAAAGTTAGAGCAATCGCAGCTTTCATGTTGATATCTACTACTGGTCCCTCACAAATGAGATAAACTGATTTTCATATTGCGGAACCTTAGTTTTTATAGAAAAATTTTCAACTGGTGTGATTAGTTCGTGTGTCTTTTTGATTGACAGTAGGTTTGTTGTTTTAATACATTGTAAAGAACCGATTGCTTTTGTATTATTAGCTTAAATAAAAGTTCAATATTGTAATGATACTAATTACGTAGGTATGTATGGTATTATTTGCATTCTGAATTGATGTGTCAACAAATTGGGGGAAAACGTTCAAGTTAAGTATCCTTGTGATGTAAAAAAATACAATGATCGACAAGGTTAATTTTGTAAATAGAATGCAGGCTATACTAACTACAGTACAGATGGGTAAAATCTATAATCCGAAAATTTTGTATATAAGCTCAGGTTTCAGTGGTACAGAATTCAGTTTTTCTCAACAGTTAGTGTTGCAGTAGATACCAAAATGAAAGCTGCAATTGCTTTAATTATTTTATCGCTGGGGTAAGTTTCATTACATTTATAATTCACTTGTAGAAAACTGACTGTGCCTATTATTGATCTTCCTTCAAGCCTATAAAACGAATATCATTATTGAACATTTTGGTTGATACAAGATCAAATGGAACAATAATAATAGGTACTATTCATAATAATCATAATACCAAACACAATCATTAGGCTGAACAAATGTAAAATTTGTAAGGCATCATGTACATACTACTTACCAAAGGGTGAAAAAAGACAAAATATCTTCCCTCAAACAAAAATTCCACACTGGTCATAGAAGATAACCCCATTCATGGAAATAAATTCATCATAAGTCTTTTGGTAAAATTTAATGTTCAGTAGGTAGTATAAATTGATGAAAATGTGACCTTATTTTTGTAAGTATATCTACCTACCAAAGTGAAAATGAGATACAGCAAGTCCATCTTTTGAAACTATTATAGCCCCATTTTCTCAAATTTTTTTGGGAAAAACTAAAAATATTACTTTTGTATGTAAAAATGTCTCATTACGACATTTTTATAATGGATATGTTTTCCGCCAAAAAATTAATTGCGAATAAAAGGAAAAAACCATTATAAATTCGTTCAGAATGCCTCAAATATTGTATGTATTACAACATGAAAATTTTCAACAAAATTTCCCCTCGCTTATGTCAGGCTATATTATGTAGGTAGTAAATTTTGGAACAAAACAAATTTTAAAGGATTTTTTTAGACGACAAAATTGAAATTAGTCAGCAGTATGTGGCTTTCAACACAAAAAACACACATTCAAAATTGAAAATTTGTTCTCTACAAAATCAAAATTTGCACACCCTTGTATTGTACATGTTTTTCCATTTAAAAATTTTTTACAATGAAAATCTGTACCTTTGTATTTAATTTTTTTAATTTTATAATATTTTCTATCAAAATTTGTACACTTGTAATTTTTGTCCATCTTGAAATCATTTTTCCACAGTCAAAATTTTCACTCATGATCAATTATTCATGTTAGTACCTAGGTAGGTACTTGATATACTTTTTTTGATATTGAAGTTTTTTTGATTAATTTTTCATAAATATTTGTGATCTTTCTATATTATTTCTTTATTTTTTAAAATTTGAATCCCTTTTTGACTTGAATTTCAATACTTTACAAAAAAGAAATGCATATGTGAACATTTTGACACAAAAATGTTCAAAATTGAAAAAATGACTACTCAAGTACTTAGGGCGTATAAATTTTGATAGGAAAAAAACTTGAAATTGACCAGAAACTTTTTGGATACAAACGTCAATAGAGAAACCAATTTCAGAAAACAATTTTTGATAACCATTCCTTTCAATTTTTAAATTTTTAAAATCCATTCGGATTTTATAAGTATTTGAACCACAGTTGGCATTTTTTTTAAAAAAAGGGCAACATGATCCAACTTATGGCACATATTTTGATTAATAACTTAGAATATAAATTTAAGGGGTTGTTTGTTTATTACATGGCTAATTTTTTTTCTTAATGATTTGTTTTAAATATAGATGCGTTACAGCCAGCCCCACTTTTGGTGCGATCGCAGCAAGTAAATCATCATCTCTGTCCGCATCGTCATCATCTTATTCATCGTCGTCATCTTTTGGATCCATTAACTACTATTCTGCTGATGTGTGTACAGCTGTTGGTTTCAACATTAGAGAAGACTTGTCAACCTGCATTTTTGATGAATTGGAACAACAATTCTTGCAAAAGAAATGTGAATTGCTCAATTCTTATGGAGTTTATCCCAGAGATATTGGTCCTTTGTTCTGCGACTTGCAACCAGATTCCTTGTACTACGATATCATCCTTGTTGGTTCAGGACCTGCTGGTTTGAGCTCTCTCCAATCACTTGCCGCTTTGGGTAAGAGAGTTTTGCTCATTGATAGAGGTGACTTTGCTCCTGCCTGTGCTGATTCGTTATACTACAGAAACTCTTTGTACTCCAATTCTCAATATGTCACTTCTTACCCTGGTTACATAAATGGTGTTGATATTACTAAGAACTTGTACAGTTACAACATTCTTGGAGGTTGCTCTGTAATGGACAGCAATACATGGAACATTGGAAGTAAATGTCTGTATGATCAATTGGCTCAAATTAATGATCAATGGAGCTGGGAAAAAATCTACGGTTACTACAAGGGTTTGGAATGTTACAAATCATACTCTCGTTCTGTCAGTGTCTCCACATCTTCCTCATCCTCCTCCTCCTCATCATCTGCTGCCTATGGTTCTTCAGTATCTGGTTCTAGTTATTCATCCTCTTCACAACAAACCACAACCTCTACTACTACCACCTACGAATACAGTACCAGTGGTCTCTATTCGATTTACAATTCTTTCGAAGAAAGTTACCTTACCAGAACCCTTTCATCAGTATTCGATGAATTAGGCTATTGCAATAGTCCTTCGCCATTTGACCTTCTTCCAAACAAATACTGCATCTTGCCAGTTCTTGGTGACATTGATAGACCAACTTTGTTCCCACATACTGTTTTCAATGCTCTTGAACAATACAAAAGCAACATTGATCTTGCTTTAAGAACAACCGCTAACCAAATCCTTTTTGAAAGTGACAGAGCCAGTGGTATCCTAGTCACGACTCCTTCAGGACAACAAGTCACTGTTTATGCCAGAGACCAAGTTATCCTCAGTACTGGTCCCATTAGCACTTATCAATTATTGTTCAACTCTGGATGTGGCCCACAAGATCTTCTGAATAAATATAACATCCCTGTCAACTTCCACATTCCATACTTAGGTAATGGTCTGGTTTTGCCCCCTGTTCACCATGGTATCTGTTTAAAATTCCCCAAAGGCTACCTCAATGATTGTGATTCTGATTTACGTAACTTGGCTTATGCTTTTGGTGACTATAAAATATCCTCGTCTCTTTCTCTCAATTACTACAGAGCCTACTTGGCAGTCAAAGGAGCTCAAGAAGCTAATATTGCTTTGAAATTCTACGCCTTCAGTCAATCTACTTCTATCAGATTGAGAAGTATGATGCAATCCTACTTCCAATATGATTCTTACACTCAAGAATACATCAGCAGCTTGATAAATGAATATGACATTCTCATTGTTGGTACTCACTTGCTTACACCTAAGAGCAGAGGTTTAATAAGTTACAAAGACTGCATTGACCAACCTTACATTGACCTTGGTTTATATTCTGATAACTATGATTTGGAATGTATGTTGGAAGCCATTGAACAGATCAGATCACTGGCTCAAACCAAAACCTTCCTTAATTTGAACTGTGAAGTGGTTCAATTCCCAATTCAAAATTGCCAAGGTGACTTCTTCACTGCTGAATACAACAGACAATCCATCCTCTACCATTCCATTCCATCTCAGTACGCATCTGGTGGTTACCCCATTGGACTTGATTACCAAACTGCTGTGGTTGATAAAGCTCTTCGTTTTGTGGGAACTAAAAACTTGCGCTATTTCCACCCATGTGTTTCGCCATATCCTTTGAGTGCTGACAGTTTGGCTTTCAGTACTTTCATTGGTCAATATGGTGCTGAAGTGATCGCTAACGAATACAATGGAATCTATCTGGACTCTATTTCAATTGCCGCCGCAAGCAGTGCCATCTCCAGCAGCTACTCTTCTCGTGACATCAGTGCTTCTTCATCATACTCCAGCACTGATATTGACATCAACAGTTCATCTGGCTGCATTGACAATGGCTTAGGCATTGGTAATGGCTTGGGCATTGATTCCACCAGCATCTCCTCTTCAAGCAACAGTTATGATTATGATGCCCAACAATGCAGCTCAAACTCCATTGTTGGAGGTAATGGCATTGTCAGTCAACAATCTTCATCCTCCAGCAGTGTTGATATTGATCAATCTAGCTCAAGCTCATCATACTTGGGAGGAAATGGTCTTGTCAATCAACAATCGTCATCATCCTCCAGCAGTGTTGATATTGATCAATCTAGCTCAAGCTCATCATACTTGGGAGGAAATGGTCTTGTCAGTCAACAATCCTCTTCATCGTCTTATGATGCTTCTCAAGCTTCCAATGTCTCCTCATCTTCTTACTCTTCTGGCCTTGGTGGTGTTGCAGCTTCCAGCTATGAAGCCTCCTCCCAATCATCGGTATCTGCTCAACAAGAATCTTCTTCCTATGTATCTGGAATTGGTTGCTAATTTTTTCTGAGCATTTGATTTGAATATATCCTTTTGACTATGATATAATTATAATCACACCTTTTCTTTTAATAAAATTGTTCGCTGCATTTGTATGAGAATTACTTTCATTTGGCAATAAATTTGTAAAATATACTTCAAATCGGCACTTCTTGAGTAATGATTTAGTGTTGTTCTCCATGTGAGGGAGAACATTCCATGGTTGCACAATCATGAGAAACTGACAATTCTATGAAAAAATAAATCATACACAAATAGAACAGAACGAAGGACTGAATGGGCAACAACTTACGATGGACACAAATGGGAGATACTTCAAAGTGTAGAATGGTTGTTCCATAGTACCCATCAGAAATGAAAATAACACCTTCTCTTAAAGATTCCATTTTTGGTTAAAAAAGAGTTCATTTTTTTTCACATTTTCATTCAAATATTAAATTGGAAAATAGAATGCAGTGCAATTTAATTTTTCTTTCATGTTCAACTCTGTTGAATTCCACATTTTCACAATTTCATTAAATATGGTTTATGTTAATAAGAACATGTTTACAAAGTTTTGGTTGTTAAGTGGGGTGCTTATGCTTATGTATTATGTTTGTGCTTATGTCCAGTATAAACTTCACTTTAGACATATCAGAAATGTAAAAAATTTCTGCACCTCTGTTTTTTTATTTGTCTTTTTCCTCTCGAAATTCATGTACTCAGAAACTTACTGATTGTTCCAAATGAACATTTTACGAGTTTTTGAAAATATGCCCATGATTTGATAAAATTTGATATCCGTTAATCATAATTGAGGTATTTGAAGTTGCATTGTTGTTCAGTTTTTGATGTTTTTTCATTTTTTTCAATTCTCAAACTATTCAAAAAATATTTTATATAGTGGAAACAAAAAAGAGATTTATTGAGAAAAAATCGTTTTATAAACGAAGTTTTCATATGTATATTTACCTACACCTTAAAGACCAATACCAAGGGTTTAGCAGGTGTTATGAAAATTGAAGGGTAGAGTCAATTTACCGCATTTCGACCTGCATTGCACCAAAATTATTGTAGGCACCTATGTAGGTACAAAAAATTCCTACATAGATACATCACTTTACAGCTTTTCAACAAGTTACAAGAATACTACACCCTACACCTGTTCTACATTTTTCAATAGAACCCTAAAAATAAAAAATTGCGGCCTATGACAATTGCTTTGATAATTTTTTTCAAAATATAGATTTAATTAGCACTGTGTTTTTTAAAGTACTATCAACATTGAGTAGTCAGGGGCGGCGATCTGAATGTTAGATTTTTCCAAGTGTTGTTCAAGGATTCAAAAATTCAGAATGATAACATGCAAATAGGGCAAATGAAGGAGTTCCCAAAAGTGATACCACTGGTAAGGGTAAGGTTGCCATATTTCGATCACTTTTTTTAATACTTCCACCAATAGACTTTTTGAGATAGAAACATAGGAAATGGCTTTAAAAAAGGCCTTGATCCTTCCTCGACCCCCCCCCCTCACATTAAAATTTTGAGCTGATACAATCATTTTTTGAATTTTTTGAGATTTTTTTTTGACAGAGCTAAAAATTGATTTTGAAATTTTGCGTTCCTAACTTCGACCACCAGCTAATTTCATTCGCAATGAGCGGAATCTACCCGGAAATAATTGTTTCATATTCTTCTTTCATAGATAAACCAAATGAGACGAAAACGACAACTCTACAGCCAAAACTCGCAGAAAATATTAGAAAAAACAAAATCGCATTCAAAACAACAGATTACATAAGATAGTATAGGTGGTCGAGATCAGGGCACCTCAAACAATTCGAACTTCAGTGAAAGTTTTTGTTATGTACCTCCAGTTGTTTTAAAAAACTATGATTTTATCGAAATCTGACACCATGCACCATCACAATTCACAATTATGCTATAGAATTTATTTGCAAATATTATTCACAATATAAGATCAAAGAATGCGTAAAAAAAAATTCGCCCAAGTATGCGATTTCATTTTTTCAATTATTTTCTTCAGTAATTTTGCCTGTAGGGTTGTCATTTTGGTCTGAAATTGTTCATCTATGAAAAAGGAACATGAAAAAATATTTTTCAGGTAGATTGGATCCATAGCGGACGAAATCAGCCGGTGGTGAAATTAGTAAGCGGTCGAAATTAGGGCATTTTACCCTTATACCTCGTTAGATTTTGGAATGGACTATAAAGTTGAAAAATAAAACAAGTGACAATTACTGCCAAAATGTATTTGTTGACGTACTGAAATCCGAATATTTGGAGGGGACAAAGTCTCAGAATTTCAGACTCTGATTTTTGAAAAATTTTGAAAACCAAACTAGGTAATCCAGATACGAAACAAACAGAATTTTTTGGAAGCATGGGCGGATAGCACAAATTTGTCAATCAAACAAAATTTTGTGGCTACTTTACCTTCTCATTCACTTTATTGCTTATTTGAAATTACTTTCTAGCTTATTACTACCCAGAGAGAAATTTTCAAGCATGTGCAAGTCAGAAAATTGACCGTATTTGAACAGGTATGATCATACCTAATCAGACATAAGCAGGTCAATAAAAATAACGTTCCCAGAGGAAAATTCTCAGGCATGAGCAGGTCTTAGTCATTGTGGGTGGACATGTCTGCCATATCTGCTCAGATCCGTTCATGCAAGAAACTTCTTTCATGGTAGTTGAAAAAGCGTACAAAATTATCTATTTGCCCTGAGCAAAGCAAAGGTGGAAAATTCCAAGAAAAATTATAATTAAATTTTAAAAAAATTGTAGTTTGAATGTGAATATGAGGGAAATGTATTTGGTCCAAAAGAGGCAAAAGCAAAATTTTTTAGAAAACCTCAAATTTAAGGTACAATATACAATGTTTTGGATTAATAAACTTGAATTAAAAAAATCTGCCCCTTCTACTTTGCAACTACCTATTGAAAGAGAGATAGGTACAATAAACTGAGTGCAGTGAAGCCAAAGCTTCTAAAAAATTTAATTTTCAAACATTGAAAATAAGTTCTAAGGAGAATAGGTAGGTAAAATTAGTTGAAATAATTTTGAGGAAAAATCAGAAAAAAAATCATTTTTGTAGGATTTGGATTATTTTAAAATTATGGAAGGGAAAATACAATTAGATCAAGCGCAGCACAGCCAAAGTTTTTGGAAAATTGTCGATTTGGGAGGTAAATTCAGAGTTGGATTGTGATTTCTGAAAGAGGACGTTTACCCTTCAAAAATCGTTTTTAGCTTGGTTCTCAAAGAATTAGGTTTCTCAGCACTCCTGGTTTCAATTTTCAAATTTCAGCAATTCAATTTTTCAAGTAGATGGATTGTAGATTAGTGTTAACTAACTTAGTTTCTTCAAAAATGTTTATAAGTACACGCAAAATTATAATAATAGAAAATATTAAAAAAATAATAACGGGGCACCATTCAAAAAGTTGACAAAATTTAATGTACCTACAAAATAATAATATTTATCAAGATATTTATTAAAATTCATCATTTAATAATAAACTTTACCAAGTATTTGGTAAAATTTATTATTGAATGATGAATTTTACCAAAATCTTGATAAATATTATTATTTTTAGATTAAATTTTCCGAACTTTTTTAATGGTGCCCCGTTATTATTTTTTAAAATAAAATTTATTAATATATTTTTTTTTGAGTGTACCCGTGTGTAAGTTGAAACGAAATGAAAATGATTCTAATTACTCAAGAGACCACAAGCTGCACTGGCAGGAAATGTGGTTGAATCATATACAATATCCTTGAAAAAATCAATCAATGCCCTTTAATTATTTCTGATAATTTTAAGCTACTTTACTCAAACAGTTCATCCATTCAGGTTGGACAGAATAGTGCCAAATTAGGAGATAAATCATACTCAATTATCCTAAAAATCTTGTACCAATGTTTTTTTTTTTTAATTTGTAGAACTAATAAACGACATTGTTGACATGCTTATTTTTGTTCCAAACATGGATGTGGTCTTTTAATCTCACCAAAATTAATAAAAAATTTGAGCTTTTCTCATCATTTTCCCGGGGGTTGCTCCGCATCACTCGATAAATTTTGAGTGTTGCTCGAGCATCAGAGCAGGCCTAGTAATGACGGCCGCCTATGTGAGCAGGTACCCAAGAAAATGGATCATAAAAAATATTTTTAAAAATTGAAATGTAAAATTCCTTGAATTCGTACTTTAGCCTTCGAGCTTCCTTTTTTGAAACATTTCCTTTCTGTCATCTTGTAAATTTCAAAAGTTTCTACGTTTTACAAACGTACCAAAAAATGACAAAAGATGTAGGTAGTAGGTACACAATGGTTCTTGCATAAACATAAAATAATATGAACACGTATGTATGAATAACAAAATTGGAGCATTTACACGGCTAATGATCCATTCTCCGGTAGATAAAAAAGATGCACGACAAAAAAAAGTATATCGCACCATCAATAAATTATGTACCAAAACGAAAAAAAAAAAAAATGCATATCCCAATAGAAAATTTGCCCGTCAATTAAAAAACGTAATTCAGGAATAGAACGTATTATGTTCAAAAGATAATTATAGAAAAATGTCGAAGTCATAAGTTTTGTGGGAGGGGATGATGTTGGAAATTTAAATTTTCCCACTGATGGCACTGGCTCAAAATGTAGGTAAATGTTCCAATTTTTCTAATTTCTTTTGAAAAAAAATTCATTTTGTAGATACTTTCGCAAATTTTCTATGAATGAAGAATTCTCTTTGCAGCATAAAAAATTTTGTAATCGAGATAGCGAGATGATTTTTTTTTAAAAATGTGGCTGAAAGTTGCTCTCTATGCCGAAATATCTTAATTCTTTCCTGTAGAACCGGAAAAATGGTAGGAAGCTTTGAATTTAAAAATTCATAAATTGGGCAATAATTTAGTCTATTGCATGCATTTTACGATTAGGTACACAGATTCGGCATAACATATACCTAACCTACATCAAAATGTGAATAGCAACACTGCTGATGTTTGAGCAAACATTTTGTTAAAAACCAAAAATTCCTCAAATTCGCGATCTACGTCGTCAACTTTAAATTTTCTTGTGGAGAGCAAAAAGTAATATCTTATTAGAGGTACCTAAATGGTTTAAATAAGCATAGAAATCCTAATCTCACCTTTTTTGGGGATGAACAAGGTTTCCAGCAGATGGCATCATCTAAAATTTGAATAAGTAGTATTTTAAAAAAGTTCTCACTTTGATATCCTCTATCTGCATTTCCCTTTGGGCTAAAAAATGTTTTCAAAAGTTCATCATTCAAAATAAACTATCCTTTTTTTAAAAAAAAATCAGGATATTTTTAATCCACCCGTATCCATATGCTTTGTATGTTTATTTTGACCAGGTGTGGGGGTGCTTCACCTCTACCCTTACTCATATTTTCCTAAAAAGTCGACAATTTTGTTGCAAACTAGCATGAAAAAGCACGAGATGGAAAAAAAAGCGCCAATTTTTACAATGTACCTCCTTGATATAAAAACACAAAAAAGGCACGAAATCTCTTAAAAAACTTTGAAACGCATGAAATTTTTAATTCAAAGATGGAATTTTGTCAGACAATAAACTGTTAAAAAACGAATCATTTTCTATCTAAAAATCATCAATTTTTCAAATCTTAGCTCTCGCTTCGCTTGAGCGTTTAAAGCCTAAAATATGTATACATAAGAGATACAGATTGAGGATTTTGCCTCCCCCCCTTCAATACTGAAATATTGTTCTTAAAAATGAATAAATTTTGGCTTTTGGATGACGTTTTTCTTCAAAAAATTTCACCCTCGCGCTCAAAATTGTTGTACATATGAACCCTATATTGTCCCTCCAACACAGCATGACACAAATTGTGTCAGTTTCCTATTCAAAAAGCAAACAAAATTTTGATTTTTTCCCATTCAACTACAGCAGTTTTATTTTCGGCTTTCGAAATATGAAACTGACACAATTTGTGTCATGTTAATATGCTATGTTGAACGGACAATACCATTCCATCCCAGACAATTGAATATTTTAAAGCGGAAAAAATCTTTTCTCATTTATCAGGAGACATCGTGGCAATCTCACATGGAATTACTGTACCCAGTACCCATGAGTCGGCGGATTTCTCTGTTTTCAATGGTATTGGTGGACACTTTTTCATCCCCCCTCCCCGAGATTTTTTCTCAAGTTTCATGTCCGATTTTGACTATTATCGTATCATTTTCCTCTTTGTATTAAAAATTTAAGTGGGGATCTCTTAATAGGTACCTAAAATTATTAATTTTGTTGGTTTTCAATAGGTACCTATATAAAAATTTTATAGGATATACGTAGGTAGCTGAATGTATCCATTAAAAAGTAGGTACATTTTAAAAGTACCTGTGTATTTAAAGGTTTTCTTGATTTTAAAAAACTCACAATTTTTATTCAAGATGAATTGATTCTTTAGTTTATTCGTTTCTTTCATTAATAACACTACATCATGGTTCACAAAAAGTGGTTTAATATTACCTTATATGAATACCGATTATGACAGATACTTTTGAGAAATTATATGAGCTCCGAGGTTACCTATCATACTACTAACAGCACCACTATCAGTAGATGTACCATATGGTACTACACTTTGACTCAATATTCGTACATTCAATGACCCATGAAGTAGTAAATCTTCATTTACCACTGATGTTAATGGACTCACTCCCATGATTGTACCACCACAATAATGCAAGTTTGGTAATGATAGATATCTAATGGAACATCGATTATATTCAGTTGAAAAATCTGGTTGACCACACTGCTCAACTGGTATTTGAACAACTTTTCCGTTCATTGCTTTGAATGTTTCAGTTTCTGCAATAGACTTTAAAACTTTTAAAGCTTTTTGCATTATTGTTATATCACGTTTACTCTTATACATTCCAGTGTCCACCAAAGCCTCAAATTGTCCACTTGAATTGTCTATTACAATTTCACCTCTACTTAGGACATTTGTTAATTGAGGAACTGCTAGTAGTAAATCATATTCTTGGCATAAGTTAGTCAAAAAATCTTTAATTTTGGCATCAATATGCGTTAAACGTTGAATGTAACTCTGTAATCTTTCTGACATTGATTTAGAAAATACTCTGAAATTGAAAACTACATTTGCTTCGCGTGCTTCATAAATATTCAATGAAGCCTTTAAATAATCCACTGCTAATGCTGATGGTAATCCATATCTGCCAAATAAGTAATCCTTGCCCACAAAATCAGATTCATTATCGCAGAGCAATGTTCCTTGAGGAAACAGATATAAGACACCAAAATGTAGTGGTGTTATTATCAGCTCTTTGCCAACATATGGTAAATTGATTTGTGTGGGTATATCGAGAGCTTGCAATCTTTCATGATCACCAATTCCAGACTGATACAGGAATTGCACTGTATCTACAGGGTTAGTACCAATGATGAGTTCATCTAGAATATTTATTGTTTTAGTTCCTCCACAAGGAGTTTTCACTACAACTCCAATAGCTTTTCCAACATTATCAAAAATTATACTTTCAGGTATGGTGTTTAATGCAAGTTGTATGTTACTACAACTTGTTAACTGCTGGAAAGTTTTCTCAGCTAAAATGATATTTTCACCATTCTCTTGCAAGTGAGGTATTACCGTTAGACCTTCTAATCTTTTGCCTTTCTCATATGCTGTCCTATATAATCCAGCATCATTAAAAATACTAGTTACTGCATTAACTGCTTTCGTATCCACAATTTCCGTACTCACTGGTATTGCACAAATGTCTGGTTGTCCAGAACTGTCTGTGAAGTATTGGATAACATTATTCCATGTCCAATTCTTACCAAGTTTTCCCCATTTGATGTATTTGCTTCTGACTCCATAATCCCAAACATTTGAATCATAAGTTGATTCTTCTCCGAGAACATTGGGAGCATAAAGTATTTTTTCTACATTGCAATGTGGTGCTGATGATTTGATTTTGCGAACATAATCAGACTGTAAGATTTTTGGTCTATAATACAAGCTCTTACTAATATGGGGTGGCAAATCACCTCTCTCTATTAGTAAAATTGATTTTCCTGTATCTGACAGTGTTTTTAGTGCTGCCAATGCAGCAGGACTACTTCCCAAAACAACAAAATTATAAGTCAAATCTGCATCAGTCAATATATCAAAATTTGGAGCAATATCTCTGGGATAAATCGAGTTGGATAACTGATATTCAGCAGTGGTGCTCTCATATTGCTGTTTTAAAATATCAAATATTTCATCATCAACACTATTAGGAGTAAGTAGATCCTTTGGTATATCCGATGTTGCTAAAGGTAGGTTGCTGTCCAAATCTAGAGGTAGAGAATCCATCGGATAATCACCATTCAAATTCAATGGTGAGGGGGATAGTGGAGATCCTTGTACTGTTGATGGGAAATCAATTAATGGTAAAGAATCTGGTGATTGTGTTATGAATGGCAAATCATTGTTTAAATCTGGGGAGAAAGATGGTTGCATTATAGGTGAATCTGGGATTGAAGAGTCATATGGTGATTGTGGTAGCAAAGATTCTGGAGGAAAGTCTGATGAAGGCTGGTTTAGAGATAATGAATCCAAAGGTGATGAAGATGATGGTAGAAAATCTGGTGAAAGTGGAGATCCTCTTGATGTGGGAATTTTTGACCAATTTTTTGGTATGTAAGGCGGTCGTTTTGGTGAATCAAAAAGTGGTCCTTCTGTATATAAAGGCTTATTTGAGAGAGGGTTTCCTGGTAATGATGGAGGCGATGAAGGGTAAAAATCAGGTTTTGGTGGCCGATTCAACAGTGGTGATGTTGGCATATAATTTCTGGGATAATCATAGAGCAGTGGGTTATTTCCAGGGTAATTATATGGTGATGGCATCCCAGGTGGACCATATGGCAATGGATACAATGGGGAAAATGGCATAGGGGGATAATTTAAGAGATCATTTCCATACGGTAAATAAGGAGGATATTTTCTGAAGTTAGGGCCTCTTGGTAGTGGGAAATCATTGTTGGAAAATGGAGGATATCCATTCAATGGATAACCCAAGGATGGCTGATTGAAACCTGGATATGGTGGTACTGGTCCTGGTTTAAATGGTCCTTTTGGTCCTGGAAGTTGATTATATGGTAATTTTGGTTTCTGAGGATAGTTGTACCTGTAAAGAATTATTAATTATATGTACCTATACATATATATATATATATAACAAGAGGTCTAGAAATTTATTTTTTAATTTCTATGAAATTTACCTAGAATATGGTGGTTGAGGCATAGATTGATCATTCAGGGGTAATGGTAATTCATTATTTTGTGAGAATTGGCCTGGACTTGGATACTCCTTATCAGCAGGTAAAATTGATGAATCATCATACCTATGGTATAACATCACACCATGAAAATAATGAACCAAATTGATTTTAAAATGATTTCAAATAAAGCATCAAAGACTTACACAGATTGTGGAAGGTATGGTG
This sequence comes from Pseudococcus viburni, assembly GCA_033439095.1. Classification (NCBI taxonomy): domain Eukaryota; kingdom Metazoa; phylum Arthropoda; class Insecta; order Hemiptera; family Pseudococcidae; genus Pseudococcus; species Pseudococcus viburni. The sequence continues at coordinate 1,667,960 of JAVBJF010000017.1, forward strand.
TATCAGGAATCGTGTCTATAGGAAAGGGTGTGGGTGATGTAAGATTATTTGATTCTAATATTTCTTCAGGTGAGATGAAACTATCTTGGTTTACATCCATGGATGATCCTGGAACTGTATCTATTGGAGAAGGTTTTGGCGATGTAGGATTGTTTGATTCCAATATTTCTTCAGGTGAGATGAATCCATCTTGGTTTGTATCCATAGATACTAAGGTTGGTGCAGAATCTAGATCTGTTATTGAAGGGAGTTCCGGATGCTCATATAAGTTATAGGGTGACTGCGGTGTTGTTAGATCTTCACCATACGAAGGTGAATCTTTCAGTATATCATATGGCTGCTGTGATGGAAGTTGTGGAAAAGGTGAATCAGTATCATATAAATGATCTGGTGTTGAATTGTAAGGTGAAGGGATTGTTGTATCGTCCGTTAATGGGTTTGATACTGATGGAAGTTGAGGAAAAGGAGAATCAGTATCGTATAAATGATCTGGTGTTGAATCATAGGGTGAAGGGATTGTTGTATCATCCCTTAATGGATTTGATACTGATGGAAGTTGAGGAAAAGGAGAATTAGTATCATATAAATTATCTGGTGTTGAATTATAAGGTGAAGAGATTGTTACATCATCTGTTAATGGATTCGATACTGTTGGAATTTCTGAATCTGTAGACAGGCCTGTAGAAGGTATTGAAGGACCTGGTGTAATTGGATAGTCTGATAGATTCCAATCTTTCAAAGCATCATCTATTGAACTTGATGAATAGTCATTAGGAGGATATGAATGAGGATTTATTGGATAATCTAGCTGTTCTGGAAATTGGCTATGCATATCAGGTTGGTTATAGTCTGGAATCTCATCAGAGTTTGAATGAAATTCTATAGAAATATCAGTTTCTGAAGAATTTGGAATAGAGTCATATGGAGAGGATGGGTGGAGATGGATTGGAGAATCTGGAAATTCTGGTCCATAACTAGACATATTGGGAGGGAATTCAGTTGAAGGGCCCAATGACTGTAGAGGTGAGTTTGAAATTTTATCACCATTCATCGGATTGGCCAAATCTGATAATGTATGATCTATAACTGAATCAGGCGAAGGATATTGATTTGTTTCAAGATTTACATTTTGTGAAATAGATGTGGTATCTAAACTTTCTGATGGGATGTTCTCCAATATGGGTTGTTCACTTAAAGGAGTTGGTAAATCTGAACCAGGTATTAAAGATGGAGGATAAGGTGAAGAAATATCATTTGGAACCAAACTTTCCGGTATTGAATTAGAACCAAGAGGCTGGAGTGTTTTATCATCAATTACTGTCGGCTGAAATGGTTGCTGAAGAGGGCTAGTTGGGGAAATATCATTTTGTAATGGATTATTTGGCAATAAATCTGAAGGAAGTGGTTTCTGAAGTTCAGAAATGATGGGTGAGTTTATTGGGGAATCAGAGAGTGGTGGGAATGGTTTAGAAATATCTGGACTAGTGAGCGGATTGTCTCCTTGTTGCGGCAAGAAAGAAGTACTCATACCAGCAGGTCCTATAGGAGTGCCTATTTTTGGAGTAGGTTTTGAATTGAACGTTCCTACTGGACTGTAAGGACCCTTTGGCCCAAAATTTTTGAACTGATTAGTAGCGGAAGAATTTGGAAATTTTGGGAAATTAGGTGGCAATTTCGGATTAGGTGATCCCATGAATGGCTTCAGCCCTAGAGAAGGTGGGAATTGTGATAGTGGCGAACCTAGACGTGTCTTCTGTTCTAAAGAATTGTCATCAAAATCTGGAATCGAATCCAATGATTTGGTTTCATAGGATGGACCAATAGGTGGAAAATTATCGGGAAAACTTATATCTGCTTCACCACTGTCTAAAAACTGTCCATTAATGGAACTGCTGGTCACAGCGCTCGAAGACATTGTTGATGTGGATGATGATGTCGTCGAGGACATAACTGTGCTATCAGGTGTGGTTGTAATGGAAGTATCAGATTCCGCAGTCGTTGATGATGACGTTTCAAAATTCGAATCTGTCTGTGAAATAAATCCATCCCCTGCGACAGTATTGGAATTCGAACCAGCGACGTTGCTGCTTGAAGAATAAGAACTAGAATCCTGAAGGGAAATCCCACTGCCAGTATTTACCATACTTGATTCATTTTGTGATATTTCTGACTGAGATGCTGAAAACGACGAATCCGATTTCGAGAACGAATCTGGTGTTATTTCAATGTTTGAGTTTTGTGAATCGACATTTGAATAAAGTGATCGTCCTGATGATGTTTTGACAGTAGATAAGGCAACATCTGCGATACAACACTGCAACCTGTAAATTTCAAGTACATATGTATAATAATAACAATGGCTTAGACTGAATTTTTCACAGCATGTGTTTTAGGGTGACAATGAAAAGCATGGGTAATTTTTTTTTCCAATTTTGAAATTGCTCACCCTCCAAAAATGTTCATTTGTATGAAAAAAAATTATTCCCAAAAATTCACTTCTCTGTTGAGGTTAACCCGTGCCGCCCGGCACTCAAAGTTGAGGACGCGACGCCCGAGCGCGTTCGATGCTACCCCGCCACCACACACGGTGATGAAGTTTTTTCCGTACGGGCTACGTTAAAAAAATGTTCTTACATCGTTATGGGGTTCAGGGGAGGGGTAGATGTTAAAATTTTACTCAATAAGGAATTGTTCCAGCTTATATAGAGTATACCCAGTCTGACCCAGTCTGTTTAGAATTTTTTTTTTGTGATTTTATGACTGTTGAAAAAACTTGTAAGCATAGCGATTTTTTCTCCATTGTTTTCGATGTTTTTAACACAGAAATCGGCTTTCAACTATGATCTGCAAGTATTTCACACTCGAGTATTATAAAGAAAAGAGAAGGTAGCGAAAATTTTCCAAAAACTTGGGGTTTCAATTTTCGAGGGCTGATTTAAAGCGAAAAACATCGAAAGCAATTGGGAAAAAATCGCTGTATTTACAAGTTTTTTCAACAGTCAGAAAATCACAAAAAAAAATTCTAAACAGGCTGGGTCAGGCTGGGTATACTCTATATAACCTAGAACGATTCCTTATTGAGTAATATTTCAACACCTACCCCTCCCCTGACCCCCATAACGACGTAACAACATTTTTTTAACGTAGCCCGTACGGAAAAAACTTCATCACCGCGTACGATGGCGGGGTAGCATCGAACGCGCTCGGGCGTCGCGTCCTCAACTTTGAGGGCCGGGCGGCGCGGGTTAACCTCAACTCAGAGAAGTGAAATTTTGGGAATAATTTTCTTTCATACAAATGAACATTTTTGGAGGGTGAGCATTTTTGAAAATAAAAATTTCGGTTTCATTGTCACCCTAATGTGTTTAGATAAATTAATTCTACTAAAATTTGGAAAATTATTATTAAAATTTTCAAGTAGGTACAGTTAGATCAGGGTTGCGCTGAAAAAAAGATTAATGATGTATTTTGTATTTTTACGAAAATTAGTGAAATATTTTAAGTAGGTACTTTGAAAGAGAGAGGCTTACCAGAAAAAATTTGAACACGGCAAATCGTCAGAGGGGTAGAGCTAATGTTTTTTAAACTTATTTGACTAAGTATTTAAGCACAAAACATTTTGATGAATAAAAAATTGGTGTTTTTTTGAAAATTATTCGAGAACACAGTATGCCAAATGCAAAATAGAGACGCCATGGCTCGAGGTGCTTTGTGTTTGCATTTTTTTGAAAATTTTCGAAAAATTGTCCTGCAAGTGAGGAAGGGAAAAACAAATTTTTTGAAACAACCGAAACAAATAATGTGGATAACCTTACCGAAATATATGATTTAGAAGGCGCTGAGTCTTGTTATGGCAACAGTTTTCTCCCGAAACCAAAACTGAGCCTCACTAATAGAAAACGGAATGAGACGTTTTGGAACCCAAAATTTAAAAAATGCAAATTGGGCGTTAAAATATATTCTTTGAGGAGTGGAGAATCTCATTCTGATAGCGGTTTATTCCCAAAAACAAAACTGAGCCCTCCAGTATGGATTAGAATACAAAATTTGTAAAAATGCTATATGAGTGCCAAAAATATTCTAATTTCTGTTTAGAGAACCCAGTTTTGATTTTGGGGGTAAACTGTTATCATAACAAAGATCGCGCCTTCAAAAACATATATTAAGATAGGTAGAGGTATAGGTACCCACTTTATTTCATTTCTCTTATTTCAAAAAAATTTGTTTTCGTCTCCTCACTTTGGGGGACAGTTTTTCAAATATTTTCCAAGTATTCAAAAAAAATGTGAGAAATTTTTTGACATTAAAAAAAAAAAATATCCTAAAATGAATGTTTTAAACTAAAAAAATAATCGGCAACAGTTTTTCACTCTTTACTAATTTTTGAAAAAAATCATGTAAATTCTACAATGCATTTTTTTTTCATTTCGAAAAAAAATTCAAATAAGTAATGTGATGATGGAAAATCGCTAATAGGTACTTAGTAATTTTCATGACAGTTAAAATATGTATCTATTCGTATCAAATCATTTTAAAGAATTTTGTTTCTTTTTTTTTCACTGAATATGGAAAAATGTTGGAAAGTTGAAATTTTTGAGAAACTGTAAATGAAGTAAAGATAAAAATGGATGCTAATAGTTTTTTGGAGTGCGAGGTAAACACCCGTTTTTTTCAAAAAAGTGCAACCGCACTCATTTATTGGATAACACTAAATTCATATCCCTTTGACACATTTAACGTCAAAATTATGTCGAATGCATCGAATGCGTCAAATAGAAGTCGAATGTGTCAAATATGTAGAATAATTGAACAAAAACAACTGCTCTCGCTAGTTGTTTGTTGTACCTATTTTTAAACATCGTAGTCACATACATACTTAGGTATTTGTATAAAATTTCAAGATCGAAAAAACTGTAAATTTTTGACATGTGCAGATACCTATTACCTACTAGAGCTGAAAGCGAGGCAGTCATTTTATACCGCCTGACCGCCTCGTTCAAAAGCGAGGCGGTCACGTTACCGCAACCGCATTTATTATACCGCGCCTGACCGCTTAAACCGGTTTTTGAAAAAGCGAGGCGATCAAGTACCGCGGTACTACCGCCTGACCGCCTGATGTTACTACAGTTTCGTATCAACATCAATACATGAATACGTGTTTAGGGATGACTCACCCCGTTAAATAACATAAGCGGTAAGCGGTTATGACCGTCTACCGCCTTTTATTCAAAACGGTATATACCGTTTTGAACCGTACCGCATTTTAGCGAGGCAGTCGACGGTATACCGCGGTATATAACTGCCTCGCTTTCAGCTCTGTTACCTACCTACAGTATTATTCAAAATATGTGGAAAATGCATAAAAATTATTCAATCGATTTCAAATTTGGTGGGAATTTTAAAGAAAACACAAGTTTTGCTTCAGAGCGAAAACTTTCGTTACATTGAATTTCAAAAAAAAATCAGTTAATGACTTTTTATTAAAATGTCAGATTTTTTCAGAATTTCTTCTTTGCTCCAATTTTCAAAAATGCTAAATCAATTGTAGAGTAATACCTAATAACAATCAAATTTGATAGGTATTTGAATAACCTTTCGATATCTTTTCAGAATGTAGAAAAATGAACTTTTAAATAATTTTGAAATTTGGTCCCTAGTTTTATAGATTGACCTCCGGCACCTTAACATATCTATGTTAAAATTTTCATGACAATGCTGCCAACTGCAGTATAACTTAATTTTTACGTATAACATTTGAGTTGTTCATCACAGCAGTCTGAACAATTGGCCAAAAAATTGTGAGTCGTGAAATACATGTTCGTTAATTTTAAAAAAAATTTTATAGCTTTATACCTAGGCCTAAGTTGTAACATTATAGCAATGTCACCAATTGAAATCGTGTACCTATAAAACAGTTTTTGGGTCGATTTTGAGGTGTCTGAATGAGCAATTTTCATTTTGTAAAAATCAAACCAATTTCAACTCGTCAATTTTTTTAAAATCCAAAATGCGTTTATTTTGTCACTTCACCTCTACCTTAATTTTTAAAAAGTTAAGAAATTTCAGTGAAAATTGATATGGGTACTTACAGCAGCGTGTTCGCGATGACCACCAACCACAACTTTTGTGAAAACATTGAACACTCAAGTGTCCTCAAGTGAACAATAATTTGCTCAAAACTGTTCCTTGTCGATATCCGGTTAACTTTTATACTCGCCTTGTTTTCTACGCATTTCCAATTTGCCCCAACTCTTTAAATTCATTTCCATATACCAACATCATTATGTACCTCGTTGGAAAGTTCATTTCAATAATTATCATTTTTGATTGAAATGGAGAACTACTGGCATTTATTTTTAGAAAATATATCGCTCGAAAAATTCAATCCATTGATTGCACGAGGCCACGAGCCACGAGTTCATTAACATACCTGATTACAACGCGCCAGCTATATCGCAAAATACTTCACAATGAAAATTTACACTTGTCAAAAGTACTAGATGCAACTGTGATAACATTAAATCGATATAAAATCATTGGGAATTCGTAATAATTCTCATAAGTACCCAGTTCGTTGTTTTTATTTTCAATGATGGTAACTGCTTTACTATGAAGATCGTAGTTATTTTTCTATTCATCCACCTGATGTAAGTACTCTGCAAATAATTTCAAAAGTATTTCAAATTATTTTTAGGTATTTTCCAATTATAATTATTATTCGATTTTAGCTGCGTATCTGGTCACTTTTTAAAGAAAAAAAGCGATAAATTGAAATCTGCCAAAGGATGTAAACACGATTCACGATCAATCATCATCGATGATTCCGACGAATCAGATTCTTCATCAGCACCGTTAACCTGGTATGAGAAAAATAAGGATAAATACTTCGATACAAATGTTTGCCAAGCTGAAGGCATCACCATCAATCAATACATTCCAAAATCAGTCATTTCCGATTTGGAGCAGAAATTCAACGAAGCCAAATGTAAATACCTCAAAGCTTTGTCATCGCTTCCCAAAAATATCGGACCTATAATTCAAGAATACGATGCTTCCAGCCTCGTTTACGACATTGTCATTGTAGGCACTGGTCCAGGTTGCTTGGGAGCACTGGAAGAATTCGCCAGTTTAGGTAAAAAAATTCTATTGCTTGATCAAGGGTACATGCCACCTCAGAAATGTACCAGTTTGTATTCCAGACCAAGTATGTTAAATTCCCAATACGTCATTGGGGTGAAAGCTTCAGCTCCTAATTGTGACGTGCCAAAAATCCTTTTCACTCCGAATGTAGTCGGAGGTGTCACCAGTTACGATTCAAATACTTGGGATAAGGGGTCAGCGAAAAAATTCCAAAAATGGGGCACAGTATCGAAAAAATGGGCATGGCAAGAGGTTACCAAATATTATAAGCATATCGAACATGTGGAAACCACCACAGAAACCACAAAAACTGAAACCCAGGCTGTCACCAATGATAATGGAGTCATCAGGATATCCAATTCGCTGTCAGAAACCACGGTTACAAAACAAGTTCGTACAGCTTTCACCGAAGTAGGCATTCATAAGGAAACAAAAACATATAATGAGAGAATGGCAGGGTTCAGTTTGGTGCCTGCGATTGCCAATGAAAACAAAAGCGTTTTATTGGCTCAAGAAATATTGGACTTTATTAAAAACGAAGACGACGTGGATCTAGCTTTGAGATGTCGATCGAAGAAAATAATTTTCGAAAACAATAAAGCCACGTCTATTAAAATAATTAGTCCAGGGGGAGCCGAAGTGGACATCAAAATCAAAGAAGAATTGATCCTCAGCAACGGACCCGTCGATTCGATAAAATTACTCTATCATTCCGGAATTGGAGAAAAACTCTTGCTGGAAAGTCTCGGCATCCCAGTCCAGGTCGATCTTCCATTCGTCGGAAAAGATTTCACCGTTAACCCGATATTCTTCGGATTATGCATCAAATTCCCAGCCGGATCATTGGTCCCAGACAGCGACGACGATTTTTCCGGATTAGAGTACATGCTGGGTAATGAAAAAATCCCCTCTGGCTTAGCTCTAACCTATTACAAAGCTTATCTGCAAATTTACGACGACGAACCCGACGTGCTAGTAAATTTCTACCTGTTTTCCAAAAACATGTCCAAACGATTGGAAAACTACGTCAGAGGGTTTTTCCAATTCACCGATGACGTCGAAAATTTCATTATCGATTTGTGTCAAAAATACGATTTATTATTCCTCGCGCCTCAGCTTTTGAACGTGGAAAGCAGAGGCATCGTTACAATTGATAGCCCCGACTGCGACGCCCCTCCTGTTATCAATACCGGAATGTATAGCAACGAGAATGACCTTCGTACCATGCTCCGAGCCATCGAAGTTATTCAAACGGTATCCGAAACGTCGGCATTTAAATCGCTAAACGGCGAATTAATCCAGATACCTGTCAATACCTGCGGTAAGTGCGAATTTTCCGAAAAATTCAATAAATGCGCCCTCTATTATTTATCCGTACCGAACCTTCATCCTTCCGGAGGCGTGATAATGGGCAAAAGTAAGACCACTTCGGTTGTTAATGATGATCTCATTGTACACGGCACTGAAAACGTAAGATGTTTTGGCGCTGCGGTTATTCCATTTGGAGATGGGTCTGATAGCTCAGCTTCTGGATGCATGATTGGTAACTACGGTGCGAGCATTATTGCCAAGAAGTATAAAAACGTCAAAAGTAAAGTAGACGTTGCTGTGGGTAAAAAAGTATCTTTTTGAATTCGCGTGAAGAACGTGCATGTGAAAGGACAAATGTCTTTCTTCCGCAAGATAAACGAATTTTATACACGGGTCTTCGTTTTTATGATCTTTTTCCTACTTTTCCATTTGTTTTCATTGTTTCGAATATCAAGTTTCATACATTAATGTCAACTAAGCGTATTCTATTTATTATGTTTGTGCGGTATACCTATTTTCCACCTAGATTACTTACCTACCAGAATTGTGATTGTTTTCATGATTTTTGTATCAGTCATTTATAATCATAAACTTATCGTTTAATTTTTTAAATTTCATCAACTATGGGTAACTATGTGCATTGTAGTACCTACTTACTTATTACCTATTCGTATTCATATCCACTTTTTTTTACTTATATTTTTTACGTTCATTAAATAAGTTGCATTCTTCATTTAATTCTTTGATACCTTCTTACAATATCTTTGAAAAAATAACCAAATTTTGTAGATAGTGCCAATGAAGAATTCTTGCGGGGAAATTATCCCAACCGGCAGTAAAATTTTGGACTGAAAAATATGTACCAAAAGTAGGTAATGGTAAGGGCAAGGGTGCCTAATATGGACTAGTGCCTAATATAAACCACCGGCCGATCGATCTCGTCTGTTGGTGATGCAATTTGTGTGATAAACTGTGAAAAATGTTGTTATTTTGGTAGATTTTTCATCAAATCGATCTTGAGCATTTTATACGAAAATAAATGACCAAATGGAAAAAACCAATTCCGTATTCGTGTTCAGCAGGTCAAAATACCCTGATAAACACCCTTTTCACGATCATTTTACTTTAAATCTCGAAATTTAGTTTTGTTGTTGCAAAAAATCAGTGAAAAAAGCAGGGTTGTCACGAGTCTGCTCTGAAAAAGGACTCGCAGAAGACTCGAAGACTCGGAATGAGACTCCGAGTCTTTATTCTTAGAGACTCGCTCCTCGAAGACTCGGAGTCTCCCTTTTGAATGACTCAAACTATGCGAGCGAGTCTTTTTTGCGAGTCTATTTGTGAGCCACAATTTTTTTAATGATTGTATCAGCGATTAATTGTGAATGTCAAAAAAAAGTACATTCAATAAAAACGAGAAAACTAACCTATTGACCAAATTATATTCTCAGTAATTCGAAATGGAAAAGAGGGGAGAGGGGGAGTGGAGACTGGCTTTTTTCACCTGCTAAAAATGGGGAGGGGGTAAAAAGGGAGCCTTTTTTGCCCTTTCGTCTCAAATAGATGTTAGAATTGTGATTTTGTTCATGCCCGAGCGAAGCGAGGGCGAAGCGAGGGCGAAGCTTTGAAAAAATTGGATTTTTAATGCCCTAAAAAGACATTTTTTCATGTTTTAATGCTTTGAAAATCCTATCTGATGTAACTGTAATGTAAATTTAGAAATACAACATAAGTTTTGGGGAGGGGCCAAGCGGGGACCAGAATTTTTTCCGGGGGGCCTGGCCCACTCGGGCCCCCCTTGACGACGCCTCTGTTTTCCGAGTCTTTTTGTGAAAGACTCGCGGGGTGTCGACTTGGAGCTACAATTTCTAAGGACTCACATCTCTCGACTCTGAGTCGCAATTTTCAAGGACTCGTGTCAACTCTGGAAAAAAGTGAATTTTGAGATTTGAAGTAAAATGATCGTGAAAAGTGTGTTTATCGGGATATTTTGATCTGCGTAACACGAATCCGACATTAGATTCCACTCATACGATCATGTACAACTTTTTTTTTTAAATCGCAAATGAATCGCAGAAGAATTTGATTCTAAATCGCGATTCTTTTCAGAAAAGAATCACATTTTAGGAATCCGATTCCTCAAAATTGATGAATCGGATATTCCTGAATCCGATTCTTTAAATCGCTGAATCGCTCCATCACTGTTCTCCATTAATCACTGATATAATCAGTTTAAAAAAAACTGTGACTTGTGATAGACTCGCAAAAAAGACTCGCTCCCATAGTTTGAGTCGCTCAAAAGAGAGACTGAGTCTTCAAGGAGCGAGTCCCTAAGAAAAAAGACTCGGAGTCACATTCAGAGTTGACTCCGAGTCTTCGAGTCCTTTGTGAGTCCTTTTTCAGAGCAGACTCGCGACAACCCTGACCCTGCTACATTTTTGCAGCTAATTTGAATTTTGAACCGTGTTATGCCAAAAGCAACCAAGCGACAAATTTTGAAGTGCTGAAATTTCAACAAATTTTTCACTGGTAACATAGAATATGCTGCTTCCAAATACATGAATTACTGATGGATTAATGTTACCAGAGTACATAATTTTCATACTTATTATCCCTTGTTCAACTTTTTTAGGATTTATCATACTTTCCGGCTTGTTTTTTGATGAAATTTTTGATGTCGCTTGGTTGCTTTTGGCATCACACGGTTTATTCAATCTTTACAGGACAACCTACACAAAAATAAGAACAATGTATGCACCTACAGGGTTTATAAATGAACCGGGTAACGTCTGCGTAAAAATTTCCATTCTTTTCTTTCCTTTTTTCCCGTTTCGTTGCATTGCATCACTGATATTATTGTTGTAGTATGCAATGAAACGAAAGCAAGATTTAAAAAAGTGAAGAAGTTTAATGCAAGGAATGACTCATGTTATAAAACATGCAGGTAAAAGTGTGAAAATGCTTCACAGAGTTGAAATGCCCAAACGATAACATTACATGAATCTTTTTTTCAATATTAGAATGCCGTAATCTCGAATGTAAAATTATCAATTCTTTGAAATTAATTTTTTTTTATTAATTACAATTATTGACAAATAAGTGATGAATTTATCATTAAAAATTTAATTCATCAAAATTACGATTTTTGACACTTGATAAACTTTCTTTCAGGGGTAATTGACACAAAAAAACAAAAATCTAAAATTTAATTGTTTCAGGCAGGGATTTTTGCGCAGACGTTATCCGGTTCATTCATAGAACCTGTCCCTGTATATGTGAAAAAGCTTTCCATGAAGGTAGTCCAAAGGTAGCCGAGCTGTAGTTTGAAGGTAGTCAAAAGGTCAAGACTACCTTCATGAAAAGCTTTTCTACATACATAGGTACAATGTTATTTTTTTCTAAATTATTGCTCACACAAAAAAGGTTCTCCCCGTATGGCTACCTGAAAGTGAAAATTGTAGAAATTAAAGCATGAATTACAAAAAAAAAATTAACGTGAGGATTTTCTCTCTGACAGGGCTTACCTGTACAATAACAGATTCTGTTCTTTTTGAACAGGATTTTTCCTCTTGACAGGTTTTACCTATACAATGAGAGATTCTGTTCATTTTGAACAGGATTTTCCCTCTGACTGGTCTTACCTATACAATGAGAGATTCTGTTTGTTTTGAACAGGCTTTTTCCTCAGACAGGTCTTACCTGTACAATGATAGATTCTGTTCATTTGGAACAGGATTTTCCCTTAACAGGTCATACCTGTACAATGAGAAATTCTGTTCATTTTGAACAGGATATTCTCTTTGATAGGTCTTACCTGTACAATGAGAGATCCTGTTAGTTGTGAACAGGATTTTCTCTCTTGACAGGGCTTACCTGTACAATAACAGGTTCTGTTCTTTTTGAATAGGATTTGACAGGTTTTACCTGTGTGATTCTGTTTGTTTGGAACAGGATTTTCTTTCTGACAGGTCATACTTGTTCAACGATAGCTTCTGTTAGTTTTGAACAGGATTTTCCCTCTGGCAGGTCTGACCTGTACAATGAGAAATTCTGTTCATTTGGAACATGATTTTCCCTCAGGCTCAGTTTAGCAAAACCATGAAGTACCTACCAGAGCTGAAAGCGAGGCAGTTATATACCGCGGTATACCGTCGACTGCCTCCCTAAAATGCGGTATGGTCGCATTGGAAAAAAGCGGTAGATGGTCATAACCGCTTACCGCTCATGTTATTTAACGGGGTGAGTCATCCCTAAACACATATTCATGTATTCATGTTGAAACGAAACTGTAGTAACATCAGGCGGTCAGGCGGTAGTACCGCGGTACTTGATCGCCTCACTTTTTCAAAAACCGGTTTAACCGGTCAGGCGCGGTATAATAAATGTGGTTACAGTAACGTGACCGCCTCGCTTATGAACGAGGCGGTCAGGTGGTATAAAATGACTGCCTCGCTTTCAGCTCTAGTACCTACCTACTTGGAATTTTCAAAAATTTGCCAAAATTCTAAGAATGAACTTTAACACATGAAATTTTGGATTTCGATATAGGGGGTTTATTTTGGAAGTACTTTCGATGTACCTAAGTACCTATATTTTAATTTAGATCGAAAATTGTACTTACTGCCGATTTGGATGCTTATGCTATGACTCCCTTATCAGCAATGTCAAAACGAGCCTTTTATCTTATGAAAAGTAAAAAATATACCTACCCTTATCAATATCACCCTTCCTCATCTTCGTAAATTTTGCTGAAAATGCAAAAAAAGTATGTGTTGCAAACTTTTCAAACTCACTTAGTCTCTGTTTTTTAGTCAAACGCACTTTTCTCTCTACGAAAAAATTTTTCCTTCTCGAACAACATGCAGTAAAAAAAACCTACCACGATGGCACTCACAATGATTAAAAATTCCGTTGGTCTGGAAACTTATAGCTAGATATCTGTATAATCAGAAATTGTACATGAAAACTTGGAAGAAATTTAAATTCACGAATTGATTTTATTCAATAGTATCAATGCATTTTCGAATATCCTTTTTCGAATTCTTTTTAGGAAAATTTCAATAGTGATAGAAAAGAGATTTAGTTCTAAAATAAATGAATATAATAGGGATGTTTTTTCCCTTCAGGGATGTCATTGTCATTGTTGTACCGAGTCTGAGCAAACTTTTTTCATTTAAGCCTTTGATTATTTTGTTTGTCGAGTTCGGTGCTGGATTCCATGAGATAGAGTCTACATATAGGTATACCTTACCTAGGTGGAACTACGTGATACAATACGAATGTTTAGTTTAGATCTTAAAAGAATTCCTACATACTGTATAGGAAATGTTCATTTAGTAATTTTTTTTCTCTCTGTAAAAAAAACCTATTCCGCATCTCTTAAGAATATATTTTTTCCGTTATTTGTTCACTTTTATAAGTATTACAAATAACGTAGGTACCTACTACCTATACTGTATTTTCACGCCAAGTCTTTCTTATAATGTAGCGACGACTCTACGTAGTATTTTTCAATGGGGAAAAAGAAACGTAAAAAAATACCCTCGGTACCTTTGAAAAATACACCAGGATAAAAGTTGAACGAAAGATAAACCGTATAGTTAGCATTTACACAAAAAAGGAGACCGTCTAAATCAACTCGCTGTTACAGAGATAAACATTTTTATCTGTGAAGTTTGCTTTAAAGATGAATAAGAATTTATAGCCGAGGAAATTTACTTTTTTTACATGGCTACGTTCTTATGTATTCGTATTATTCTTGCGAGATGCATTTTATGTATTTTCAGAAATAGTCGCGTACCTATACTTATTTTTCTCGATTCTTGAATCGTGATGGCGAATACGAATCCCATTTCGGATCATTTGTTACTGTTGTATGGGTTCTGAGTATAATTAATAACGAATAAGGACGTATTTTCTCTTTGACGAATGGTGTGTGAAAATGTATTACTTTACCTATATGCGTGCGGTTTAGAATTAAATGCGGGATCGTGAGTAGGTTTGTGTAAGCCTTATAAGTGTTTGTTACGGATACCTAAGTCTTCTCATGAATGATCATTTTCTTTGCGTTGTTTTTTCGTATTAAAAATCAATGATGGATAATCTTTGATTCAAAATTGAAGGTGTTCAAATTTTTTTTTTAAATTCATGCAAAAGGAAACATCATTCAAAACTTATTTTGAATATCGCAATTGAAATGTAAAAATATAGAAATCGATTTTTTTTCATCAATTTCTGTGAAATGTTCCGAAAATTTTGCATACCTAATTTTACTGTTTCATCAGCGTATTGCTGTATTTTTTAAATATGTATTTATTTGTGATTATCTAAGTTACAAAATTACCAAGTTTCAAGGTTATCAAGGTACAAGTTTACATCCCATCGTTACAAAGTTACGAACTTACGATTTGGCAATTTCATTGAATCATAGATTTTTTGACACCCCCCCCCCCTCCCTTCTAAAAAAGAATCCGATTATTTAGATGTCTAGTTTAGATAGTCGTGCCAATGTGGAAGGAATGGAAAAAATCTAAAAATTTATTCAATTGAAAATCTTTGAAAAACTGACTTTATTGGAATAAGGATTGATTTGATAGGAAAAATTTGTCTAAACTGGATATAATTGGCCCATTGGAAAAATTTGCCGATATTAAATAATTGGCGAAGTTTAAAAAATAGGCTGAATTATATAGAATAATGTTTCTAGTAAATTGGAAAAATTGAAAAACTCGACTAAAGTTTAAAAAATTGACCAAGATGAGAAAATTGACTATAAATTAAAAAAAATTACCTAAATTTTAAAAAATCACTGATTTTGAAAAATTGATTAAATTTTGAAAAGTGACTTAATGTAAAATTCTACGGATTCCAAAGTTTTGGAAATTTCTCGATTAGGTATTCTCATATTGTCAAAACCTTGCCAATTATACCTACAACAGAAAAATTTAGTTCAAAGTTTTTAAAATTCATATTTTCACATTATTATTGTTGAGTCCTAATTTTTATTATGCTATAAGAATTTTTTTTAGCTACCTATTTCGGATTCTTTTTTGTTTTAAATTATTGACTACAAATTTGGATTTTCAATTTCTCTGCTCTGTTTTAAAAAATAATAATAGTGGATTTACCTATTGAGTTTTCTTTTTCTGATAAATAATGTGGCATTCAATTTTTTTAAAATCATAAATAAATTTATGAAATTTGTGTATTTTTTTGGAAAATGAGATCATAAAATTGAAAAATAGAAACACTTGGTTGATAAAACTGTCATTACGTTTTTAAGATTGATTTTTTGCAAAATCAATCCTCAAGGGATCCTAATGTTGAGTTTTTTTCTTTCAGCGCCTTTGTTGTTTTTCTACTTTAAATACCAAATGGAAATTCTAGGTAATTTTTTCCAGAATAAATTGGATCTAATTATCGAAATAATTTTATGCCTTAGAAGTTCGTTTTTTTCAAAAATAAAATGGTTCATATTAAAAAGAAAGCTCTTTTCATGAGAATTTTAAAAGCATAAAAACATTTTATTGTTTTCTTCAATATAGCATGAGAAGAATTAGGGATTAAACGAAAAAAAAATCTTAGAGGAGAAAAGGGTGGAATTTTGAGTCTTCAAATGAGGACATTTTTTTTTTCAAACAGCACAATTTTTTTACACTCCTAAAAACGTGAAGTAGGCATACCATTTTTCAGTCAAAGCGAATAAAAAAAAATTTCAATCTCATAATTCCCTATAAATTTTTGATGAAAAAATAAATACCAAGGTATCCGCAGTTAATTGGAAATTTTCCTCTGAATTGACGAGAACAGTTGAATTTTTCTGACATGTTTTTCCAAAATTCTACATTTTTAATAGTCAAGTCACAATAATGAATTGAATGCTTCTTTTCTGTTTCAGATTGAAAAACATTCTGATGTGTAACAAAAGAAAATTTATTCAAGACTTATAAAATGAAGTGAGTATACACAAGAAAGACATGACAAATTATACAACTAAAAAATAATTGATAACTGAAAATAAAAATTTTAAACTTAGCAGAACTACTAATCCTCGGAAACTCCAAATTAAAGCTCGATCGATAATATCCAAACTGTGAAAAAAAAACAAAGCAAAAAATTCAGTAACCGTCTCGAAGAAAACCCAAGATACCTTTCTTGTTACCTAAACTTTTAATTACTTACATTTTCGCTCTTGTCTCAACTTTATAGCTGTCGTTCCAGTTAAACTTGACTATATAACTTCCCAAACCTTTAGTCATGTAAAAGAAGTAATAATTCCAATCGATGTCTGTTTTGCAATTAAATAATAATTTATCTTCGGGACTTAAACTGTTATATAGGTCTTTAGCATTTGTCTCAGCTATCTGCCATGATCGAACCATGAAAAATGAATACAGCTGTGTGTACCGAAATAATTTTATGTAACCGTTCCATATCCTAAGGTCGAATATAAATTAATCATACGCGTTCGTATAGGTATTTGATTAAATGAATACATATTTAAGTCCTTACGTACCTGGGCCTCTGTTTCATTACCATTTCCATTAGCATGAAAAAAGGCGCCGGAAATAAATGAAATAGGAAGTATTTTATCAACCAAAGTGTATAATGCTTGTCTAATGAAAGATGAAAAGCCCAAATCATGGTATCGGTGGCCAAAGCTCGCTCTTTTGCTAAACCAATCATGACTTTCATTAGAGAACCCCACGTAAGGACATTCGACTGATTGGCAACAAAATTATAAACCGGTTCTTTTTCAATTTTTGCATCTTGGATGGAACTGTAACTATTCGAAATGAACAAAAATTACAAATTTTCCCCAAAATTAATCTCACGAATTATAATTAATGAGAAATTTACTAATTTTTTTGAATATGTAGAGGAACTGCGATCAATCCACTGACGACACGATCGGCCGGAATTATCTCAGCTTTGCAATCCGGATCGCAATACAATGTCCTGAGGAATCCGACCCCAGATCCGACAAATACACCGGTGGCTCCGTAAATATTATTCGTCCAGCATGTGACAGGATCAGCAACGGTGGCGGTGACTGCGCAATAATCACAAAATAAACGCAACTTCGATTTTTTGGAATTGGAATTTTGAGAACTTACCAATCGATGGTCTAAAAATGGCTATTGGAAGTTCGTTTCTGTGGCTTGATACAACATCTTCGGCAATACCTTTCGTCATCGTGTAAGTATTGAATCGGCCATTAAGTATGCTATAAAAAAATGCAAAAGTTTCTTATTTTGGAAACTAACTCGTCTTATAAATGAAACAAGTGAACGAAAGATTAAAATCTGTTTTCAAGTAAACGTATCGATTTTGCTGACACTGTTTCAATATATCACCCTGAGTTTAAATTAAAATGGTTTAATTAAAATTTAACTTTTATTGACGTTTTAGAGATTCATTACAGTCAAATTCTGGGTACTGCTGATTTTCCAGTAAACTCTGCTCAGGTTCGATATTCAAATCGAATGGAAAAACAAAACTTTTCGATAAGAATATTGTCGACGAGGACGACGAGGTACAATACAAAATGAGAAAATTTTTTTACATAATCTTTTATTCTTGGCGAGATATTTCGGTTAAGTTTTTATTGTATAGAAATTTGCATTTGTCGTTTCAACAAAAGCCCAAGTATTCGTTCATTTTATCTCTAATACGCGGATTTCTTTTTAACTTTTTACACGCTTTAACCTTATAAATAGGTACCTTGCAGCTCTCATCAGGACGAAAAATTTTTTACAAAGAATTTTGTACGATTGCTAGTCTCGTTTACCAAATCAATCATATTTTTAGTTTTTTCTCTCGGTTCACAATACCACTCGTTTAAATGTGGTTGTGAAAAATTACACAGTTTTTAAGAGTAAAAATAAAGTTTTCCATTGGCTTGAAAACCGAAAGGCAACATTTCGAAGTTTAATTTAACCTTTTTCAAAGCGCGATGGCGGTTTTCTAGTGTATACTTTCATCTTTTTTTTCACCGCTGGAGATCAGATCTCTCTGAAATTGAGTTCAGTTGCAATTAAAGAGAAGCGGAATTTCCTTTTATGATGTTTACAATTTATTTTTCAAAGCTGTGTTCGCAAACTGTGACTGTTTTAATTAGTCATCGAGCTTGTGCTGCCGAGTTGGTTTTTTTTGTCGCCAATTTTACAATTTTTATGCTTTTGAAAAGAATTCATGCAAAATTACTTTCTGTTTTGAAAACAGTCTAGATGGATTTTTTTGTTTGTTTAACAGGCTCGAAAATGGCTCACGGATGTTGCCGGATTTAAAGGGGTCAATTTGAGAATGTCGCGGTTCAAGGTGAGTTGATTTATCAGATTGGTACCTATGTTTAAGGTATTATTTACAACTAAAATAGAAGAAAGGGGGGAATTCCTTGAAAAATTTTGATATTACATTTTTATTTGATTTTTTAATATAACATCTGAAAATTTCCAAAATCTCCTCGAGGGGGAAACAAGTAAAATCCACACGGTTTAATTATCCAAATTTTATCGCAGGTGGATAATTTATCGCTACGTCTTAAAAATTTAGGTTTTTTGTGTGAATTCAATCAACATAGATTCTGAAAAGAAAATCTCGATAAAATTGACCTCGAATGGGTTCGTAAGAGAGAAAAAAATACGAAGGAAAAAAATTACATTGGCGTTAAAGATCCGAGTGTCTTATCATCCAGTCCTTTCAATAAAGTCGACATTTCTTCATCAGTTAACGCTCCGGGGTAGAATTTCTCTTCAATATGCGATAAATGAGATTGACAATACGCCGTTGATACATAAACGAACGCCTACAAACAAGATCAAATATCAGTATATTATTATTTGGAGTTGAAAAAAAATTCTGACCCTGTACCCAAGGCCGAATAAGGCGAGCGACGTATTCGTCGAAATATTTAATTTAGTTTTTTTACTTTAAATGTTTCGATGGTATAGAAATTTATTTAAGTAGGTAGGTATTAAAATTTGGTGAAATTGTAAAAATGATCCATTTTTTAAGGGGAAAATACATAGATGGTGAATATGGGTGAATAAAGTACCTACGTATTTTAGAAGAAAAGTTGAAGTGAAACTAGAATGTGATAATTGAGGGAAAATATTGAAGGACAGGGGCCTGATATTTTCATATGATTTGTGGGGCAGGTCTCAGTGTGCACGTAAATTACCTTTTTTGTTCAAATGACGTTCAGGTCTCTCCTGGTTAATTTTAAAAAAGACCTTTGATCTTCTTACTTAAATTTTTGATCTCCACTCCTTCCAAAAATATTGAAACTTGTAGTATATCGTAAATTAAATCAATTCTATCTTTGTAGAGTTGAGAGTGGATGAAAAAATTTGAAAATTTCCCAGATCGGAATTATTGGGTATGTATTGGAATATTTTGTCGAAATTTTTTCAAAAGTAAGTCATATTCTTTTTAGCCTTTTCGTACTTGGAATTTTTAAAAAAATTGACAAGAATAATTAAAGAAGAGAAGGCACACACACAGATGTGTTTTTTTTTAAATCTTACCCATCATATCTCATGGTTTAACATATTTTTTTTAAATAAAAAAGTAAGTAAGAACTTGTTTGAAAAAATTAAATCTAAAAAAAGACACGAGATTATTTTGCGGTATTAAGGCTGGAAATTTTGTCAAGTAATCAAGAGAGACTAGACACTTTTTTTTTGGCAAAGTTGGACCTTCCCCAGTACCTATCTCCTTGATTATCTACGCTTTTCACGAATATTTTTAAATATCACTTATTTTTCTCAAAATGTTAAATATAAAAATTGACGGAAATTTGTGAAATTTGTTTGAAGTTGAAAAAACATGACTACGTTGTTGAAATAATCTAGAAAATGCTTAAATTTCACCAATAGTGTTAAAAATTGCAATAAAATTTTTTAATTTAGTCAACTAAAAAATCGTAAAATAGAAAAAATTTTAATGGTCAATTTAATTGAGAAGGGTGAGATAAACTTAGGACCCACAGAGTGGACTTCAGCTGCCCTTATCTCTACACTTCACAAATCACAGGTTTAACCTATACCGTTTCTCGGGCTTAAGGGTCCCGGTCCCTGGCTAGCTCAGCGCAAGCACTCAGTCAATCACATCGGTCGTGATAGCCCGGCAATTCACATTTACGTTAAAACACTAAACACGAACCCAGGCTTTCATTGTATATTTAAATACTAAACATGCACTACACTGATTTCATGGTATGAACTTAACACTACGCGGTCTAAGATACTACAAAGTTACTTGGTAGGTTCTAGCTACCAAGTAGGATCGAACTCTCAGCGGCCGGCTCAGTGTTACCACCTGAGAGGCCTGGGCATTCCCACCGTGACATATGCCCCCACACCTTATCAGGGAGTTAGGCAAAAACCTACTCACTGAAAAGTGTGAAGGAACGTACCAGCTCACAGTTGGAATGTTCAGGTCACTCAGGAGTGTACCCTATGCCCCCACACTTTTGAGTGGGTATAGGTAATCCAAGCCAACGAACGAGAGCTTTCGATCAAAATCTTTTGTACAAAAAACTGTCTTAGAAGTTAGCTGAAAAAACAGAAAAACACAAAAGAAATTTACGCACCTGCACAAAAAACTTTACAAAAGATAAAAAAAGTGCAGGGCAAAAAATTAGAAAATAAATAACAAAAACAAAAGATGAATCGAAAGCGATCCGGACATCCGCAGTTCCAACCGTGGCATGGAGACACCGTCTCGAAAATAACTGTGGATTGATGCAATACCTCGAGGGGCCCAGCCTCACCTCGGCTTCCAAAATCGATGATCTTCTTCGCTGTGCTCAAAAGAAAAGACTTTAGTGCATTGCATTGTCAGGTGCTGACGATTATCGTACTTATAAATTAGATAACAAATAAAAAAAAATATACGACTTGTTCCTGATTCCATGCTCTTGATTTCAGGATTCTGGGCTGGATCAAGATTGGCTGTTTTAGAACCGAATCTCAAGTTCCTCAGGTAAATATGTCATCGTCGGATATCATTTGAATATTTAGATTGCGAATAGGTAATTAATCAATTCGTTTCTTTTGATTTGTTTCAGATCCTTTGAACGAAATTTTCTGGTGATATGGTGGAAAATATTTCATTCGAAAGACGTGTTGAGGTCGAAAAGGTAAATCCAGGTCGTATTCGAAATTCAAAATTGAATATGTAGCTTCCACACGGACTATGCTACGTTACAATACTCGAATGTTTGCTTTTTACAGCAAATTACCAAACCATTTGGCAGCGTACGTACCAATTTCCTTCCAGATGAATCCATATGCCGTCGGTTGTCTTCAAATTTGGTCTGGTCGGCGCAAACCGGGAACTACAGTCGCAAATTCTCGTTCCAGCATTATACGAGTTCATATCAAGTTGAAAAAGAGTAAGTATAAAACTGCTCCGGTTCCAAATTCGATCGATGTTATCTTTTGACCTGTCTTATCGACGATTTTTGGATTTTTTCTTGTACCTTGAGTTTCAGACTACATCATCTTTTGATTCTTAAAAGTTGTTCGCGGTTTATGTCAATCACTCGATCAAACAGGACGACAAGCGAGCCCGATATGATTCTCGGTGGCCATAATTAGCGACTTTTATCGAATCAGACGAACCATCTTACGCTTCTTTTGGTACGTTTGCGTAATTGGATTTTCAAAAATAATTCCTGAGATGGACGAATTTAATCGTTTTCGAATTTTTTCCAGGCTCAACGCATCCAGAAAACTGGACCGGCTCCATGGAGAAAAAATTTTCGATCGTTAGACTCGTCGACATCTTTTGAAACGAATCTGTCCATCTATTACAGCAATAGAAAAATTAGTACGTATAGTACTTACTTGTTTTTTATTCGATATCACCATGATTAATACTTACCTTTTTATTTCGCAGGCTTCCCAGACGAAGAATTATACTTACCGAAGGATTTGTCCATTCAGTCGTATTTTGTTGATTAGTATCTTTTGTATAGGGATACCTACTTAACAGATTGCATCACCTATTATCTCTCTTGTCTGGTAGGTTATCTTTTTCGGATACCTATCCATTGAGGAATATTTGGCGTTTGCAAAATCGTTTGCATATATTTTCAGCCATTTTACCCAACTCCTGATAGTTTGTACCAGAGTAGGTATCTTTTGATATATCTACTGAGTTGGACTTAATAGCGTTTTTATACGCATCTAATATTTTAGACTTGGTAGGTATCAACCTACTTTGTCTAAATTGTGAAGGATGAATAGGCTGGTGGTATCTTTTGCCAATTGATTCTTTTGAAGGAGAAAAGTTATGAATAAATTCCAACATTTTCTTCTTTTTGTTTGAATAAATTCTTGTAATTGGATACTCAAATCCAATTACTTTTTTATATTCAAGCAATTTAATTCGCTTTCCTCGCTTTAGGGAGGAATCTTTTGTGCGAATTCTTAAGTGTGGGAACCTAACTCCAATTTTTCCTCGAATGTTTAGTTGGATCTTTTGTAGTTTGGAGGGTTTCCGTTTTTTAGGCTTACCACACAACCGTTTCGGTGTCTTGGGGTTCGATATGTTCTCGAGGTGTGTCCTTGAACATCCTCTTCTCTTAATTTTGGTTTTATGGTCTTCTGAGCTTGGAATTAATTCGGGTATCAAATTTTCATTGAACCCACTGCCTGTAATGATTTGATTACTCGCTTCAATTGACAGGTTTTCCATAGCTATACCACTGGTGGTATTTTTAGGAGACTCTGGCGTAAATGCCGACACACTCGTCTGGATTACGTCCAATTCTCCATTTCGTTTCTGTTTGGACATTTGGTTGGGCATGACGGTGGGGTATGCCCCTGTGTCACGTGGAGTATTCATCAGCTGATCGCCGATGCTCATTGGCGTAACCTTAGTTGCAGCTTCTGAGTGTTCGGATACGAACTGCGCTCGAATGCTCTCGTCCAAATCTCCAAATTGTACAGTGTTGGATGGGACTGGATCCTTCTGAGGGTGTGTTACTAATTTTGGGCGTCTTTGTGCCCCAGTTTCAGTCTCATTTGTGACGCACGTACATTTTACTGCTGACGTAGTTAAAGGTTTCTTCGTTACGTTGGTATACGAACCGTCACTTTTAGAGTTTAGAACTGAATTCTCTACCGTATTTAGAGGTAGGGTGATAAGGTCTAGTTTGAGAGGGGACACATAACGTTTGGTATGTGTCTTGACATTTTCGGTACAAGGTTTCTTTAAAGACGGGAAATCTCGCTTTCTGAAAAGAGAGGGTGGTTCTTCAGAATCTTTTGGTTCTGGTTTATTTGCCCCATTCGCCGAAAAATCTTTTGGGACAGCTGCGTGTATTATTACGCCTTCGCTAGTTTTTGGGAGGCTCGTTGATCGCTCCAGAGCTTCTTGCTCTCTTAGAAAACTGTCCAATTTTCTCTTGACCGAAGTATCTCTAATCTGAACGTTCCCAGTGCACTTGGATGGATGAATGATTTTTTGGTAATTCCATCCTATCGCTTCGTCCAAGATGCATTGAATAATGGGCTTGAAAACATTGTAGTTGATGTAATGTTTTCCGGTGTGTTTCGAATAGATAAACTTCTCCTTGTCTGGTACCATTTTTCCGCGTAATTGGACTGGCTTATTCATCTTGGTCCTAAATAGGTCGAGAGAATTACATTTCTGTAATAATTGCGCTGGTTTAAATGATACGTGGACTCGGTCATCTTGAGCAAATTGGCTGAACATCCTCCGCATCACGTAATAGCGATTCGCGTCGACTCCTCGATCTCCTTTTGACCACTGACGGACGATTGGAAATAAAAGAATCACTTGTTCCATTCCTAAGTCGTTGAGTAGGTACGACAAAATACTAGCGATTTTCTTTTGAATGGTCTCAGTTGGTAGTGAGCCATAATTCAACTCATATTGGCAAGTATTTAAGATTGCCTTTTTCTTCTCAATTTTGAACATTTTGAGGAATATGAGTAAATCATCTGCGGACTGTTGCTCACGCAGGTACCTAGGGAAACGGTAAGTTTTGTCACCGCGCTTCCTATATTGTTGGCAAATGTGGGCTAAAGAATCACCTATCAATTCATAATTATCGAGGAAAGACGTGTCAATCTGATTCGGGTTAGGGTAGCCTGCGTACAGATCAAAATTTTCGTAATCTGGATCACATTTGTCATGAATTAGTTTTCCAACGGCTTAATAACACCTTTGATTGTAACCGTGGAGTTAGGGAAGGGGGGCGGGTTATCTACGTCTGGAATGCTTTTTAGTTCAGCCACTTCTTCAGTAGAAATTTGGTTCACCACGGGTACCTTCTTAGCCTCTAGTTTACTTGTATATTTCGGCATTGGGATACCTATGGTTCTTTTGAGGGGAGGTTTGCGCTGAAGAATCTTTTGGGTAGGCTGATCATCCACAATTGAAGGATCAACGCGATGAACTCCTGGAGGGGGTCCTGAGCAGTCTGGAGGAAACGTAATCGTCGGCAGCGTCATATTAGAAGGCATCTTTATGGCCAGCTGCGTAAGTAGCAGTTTAGATCCAGGTTGGTAAATTTCCGATGTCTTTGAAATGTTGGATCTGGATGTTAATGCTATGTTCTTTTCTGTTCCAGATGGCGTAGCTAGGTCTCTTGTGAGATCCACAGGTACCTTATTTATGATGATGGGTACCCTGAGTGCAGCAAAAGGCTCCTTGGTATATAATCCAGGTTCGGGAGTGGGGGGAGGGAAGAGTCGTTTCCTCAATTCCTTCCTTTTCTTCAATTCTTCATCTAAAGAAGCTTTTTGAATTCTCAATTGTTCTTCAAGCTCTTTGATTTCTTCAGCGTGTCTTCGAATCACTGCCTTTTGTCTTTCTAGTAATTCGAGACCTTGTTTACGGAGGAGTTTTTTATCCTCCTCAATTTTCTTTTGAGTTGCCAACAAAATTTGGATCTTTAGTTCCGCTTTTGCTAGCTTCTCTTTCGCCTCCCTGGCCATCCTTTGTTTCTCAGTCTCTACTGAGGGGATGGGGGGAGGGTTAGCTGTAGCCATATCGAATTTATTTCGTATGGAATACAAACCGTACGTACGTTACCACTTTGTTCAAGGTCAACTTGAAATTCGGAGTTAGGTGAATTATTACCGTTAGGTAGGTAAATAATTCTATCCTATCTTTCACTGTTATCTCGGTTTTATTCGATTACCAGTGAAATAGGTAACCTACACTAATGGGTAGGTATTGTGATTCCAACGAATTCGAATTCTTTTGAAAGGAGTCACGCTGGGTTGAGATAACAACCAGCGTTACGTACGTATACGTTTTAGGTACCGTACGTTGACCTAGTGTTCGGAATTGGGCGTTGGCTATCTTTTAAACAATAGCTAAGCGCCGGCCAATTTCAACACAATTTTTGTGCTGAAAGTTGTCAAATTTGGCACACGTATTCTATCCGAACACGTTTTTTGCACTTGGAAATACGTTTTTAGCGTAATTTCCTACCTAGAAAATACGTTTTTAGCGTATTTTCTGAGTACAAAAAACCTACACGTACTCGAAAATCGGTTTTAGCGATGTATTTCGAGTTAGGAGTACACAGAAATGTACCCAAAAAGACGTTTTACCGACTTTTTGGGTGGAAAAAACACATGAAATAAAATAGAATGCAAGGAAAAAATTGTCCGAAGACGGAAAACAGGTTAAAAACACGAAAAAAAAGTTAGAAAAAATGATCTTTTGAAAGGGGCTTGGACGGAGTCCACTTACCTTTCCTGGAGTCGTCGGCCTTTCTTCCGAGTTCCACACAAATTCTCCACCTAAGTGGGCGCCAATGAGAAGGGTGAGATAAACTTAGGACCCACAGAGTGGACTTCAGCTGCCCTTATCTCTACACTTCACAAATCACAGGTTTAACCTATACCGTTTCTCGGGCTTAAGGGTCCCGGTCCCTGGCTAGCTCAGCGCAAGCACTCAGTCAATCACATCGGTCGTGATAGCCCGGCAATTCACATTTACGTTAAAACACTAAACACGAACCCAGGCTTTCATTGTATATTTAAATACTAAACATGCACTACACTGATTTCATGGTATGAACTTAACACTACGCGGTCTAAGATACTACAAAGTTACTTGGTAGGTTCTAGCTACCAAGTAGGATCGAACTCTCAGCGGCCGGCTCAGTGTTACCACCTGAGAGGCCTGGGCATTCCCACCGTGACATAATGATTGATACCAAAATTGCGTTCAGAAAATGGTCAACAGAACAACTGATCAACAGAGAGAAATTAAATTTTCAAAAATTGAAACAGTTGTGCGTCTTTAATTGAAAAATTCACATTAAGTAATTCAAATGAAAAATTATTTTTTGATTGAAGAGACCCTTTTTTTAAATTCAAGATTTATATGTGACGGCGCATAGTAAAAGGGACCTTAGGGTAGGAAATTAAAATTTTTTTTTGATTCTGATAGGAAATTTCCTTAAAATTTGAATGGAAGTGGTCCCAGACCTCAAAAGTGATTTTTAAGCGAGTTACGCCAATTTTTCTTGAGTAAAGTCGAAAAAAAATTTTGGAAATAAAAGAGACGTTAGAGTTTTTTAGAAAAATAAAAGGGACCTTAGGGTTTTTTGGTAAAAATTTCGCAATTTTATTTATGTTCTGGAAAAAAATTACCAAAATTGTTTCAAAAATTGTCAAAATTACAGCCTTCAGCAGTTTGTACCTCAAAAAATTTCAAAAGCTCAAAGTTCAAGTTCATTTTAATAAAAGGGACCTTACGGTTGTTTGCTGAAAATTTCGCAATTTTATTTCCGTTCTGGAAAAAAAATTACAACAATTGTTTCAAAAATGGTAAACTTTAAACGCGTTTTTCTCGAAAAGTGGTTTTTTGGACGTAAGGTCCCTTTTACTGTGCGCCATCACATATTCAATTCAATTTTTGAAAATAAAATTTGTCTCTGTTAATCTGTTGTTCTGTTTACCATTTTCTGAACACAGCCCCATTGTTTTTAAAATTTTTCTAAAATTGATCAAAATAATCAGAAAATAATTTTTTCCCAGTATTTCAATATTTTAATTTTATTCCAAGTACTTGATAAATTTTTATCACATTCTCCAACATTTTCGAAAAATTTTACAATTTTATACGATTTTTATTGCCTGCATATTTTTAAAATTTTTTAAAAGCAATTTTGAATCAGCAATTTCCTTACATATTTAATAAACATGTTTTTCAGATACCTACCTACCTACATTTCAAAGAATATTCTACGCAATTTAATATTAATGTTAGGTACTTTATCAATTTTTACATCATTTTTGCTATTTATAACATATTTTTGAGGTAATTTTCATCAAGTAAATTTCCAAATTCAGGAATTTTTGGTTAATTTTTTTCGAAATTCTGTCTGCTTAGTTTGTGATGGTTTTAAAACAACGTGAGAATTTCCTGCCCCTTCCCTTTCTATAAAACTTTTATATGTATCGTAAGGTGTCAAGTAAATTTTTAGATTTTTAGTGAATTTTTGAACGTCGTAAACACAAACATATTTTGTAATGAAAATGTGAAAAATAAATTATTTTCACTTCGAGATTCTAAAAATATATCCCCTTCTGACACATTGAGCTCCTTTCCAATATCAATTCCTCTAGACATTTTGAAGTCTTCTTCGAGCACTCGATTTCTCATTTTTTTTTTCAAATCGTTCTAAAACACGAAGAAATGGCTTAATTTGGACATCTGTAGATCTGTAAATTTGGTTCGCGTTTTATTTTTATTTTTTGGTGAATATATTTCAATAGGTAATTCAACATTCTAGCAAATTTAGTCGGAGGTCTCGTGAGAGAATCTCAGAATGATTGTTTTGATGAGTGGAAGAAGAGGGGTAGCAAACATGTTGTGCCTAAATGCTCTAAAGCTCAAAATAACTAGCGAAAAATCTCATCCTAGTGGCCTTAAGAGTATCGATATATATCGATAATATCGATACTTCACAGTATCGATAAGTATCGATACTCAAACGTGGTATCGAAAGAGTATCGATATTTTTTGAATTTTTTTTAATATTAATACATTTCGGCTCGTTTTTTTTAATTCTGTTGTTTTAAGTTTTATACACAAGTTCAAAACCAAAAAGTGAAATTATTTTACGATTACGAGTGTGAAAGCGGGAAACTAATGAAAGCCGGAAATGAAAAATCGCCAAAACCCTGATCGTAAAATGTGAAGTCGTGAATGTGAAAGGAAAATAGGAGACACGAGAACACGAGATTCGAGATCGATTGAAAATGAACTAAATTTTCATCTAAAACCACACTACGAGTATTTTTTGGGTGTTGGACATACATTATTTAGTTTTTATTGTACTGAAAAAAATATCGATATTTATCGATATTATCGATACTGGCTTCAAAAATATCGATAAATATCGATACCAAAAATTCTTTCGATATAAGGCCACTATCTCATCCCATCCTGATTCAATCATTCTCATTCCACGCTCAACATTTAAATTTTTTATGTTCAAAAAATGTTTCAAATCCGACAAATTTTTGGAAAAATTTGTGGGGTACTGTAAATGCCTATTTGGCAAACTCGAAGTCTAAACCGGGAGGGGGGAAGAAAAAAAATTTAACAAGGTGAATAAATATTCTATTTTTTATGTGTAGAAGTTGGATTTGTCTTTTTTGTGCTCAATCCTGAGATCATTGTTTTCTCGTTGCATCCACTCTCGAGAAAGCAACCAAAAATTTGAGATTTTTTGAAATAGTTTTAATATGGATATTTTAATATAAGAAATCCTTGGAGACAATTTTCTGTCATTTCTTTGGTTTTTGAAAAAAATTGTCAAATATTTCTTTCATTTTGAAAAATAGTCGCAACGAGTACTTGACGGTGAAAAATCAGTGTCAATTTTTTTTTTTGAATTAGAGTATCCGTATTATGACCAATTTAAGATAAATTTCCTCTTTTGACATGGATATGTCTTTAGGCCTGGGGGGTAAAATTTTGAAATTGTTACGCTAGAAAATTCTTACGCTAGAAAATTCTTACGCTTGAAAATGGTTACGCTTGAAAATTCTTACGGTTACGGTGGATCAAGACATTATGACATTATGTTAGACTTAAAAAAACTTATAAATAAAATTAAATATTATATTTTAACATAATAATTTGCTGATATTATGTTAGACTTGGACGGGTTACGGGTTATGTGTAATGATCACAGTGGATTAAGACATAATGACATTATGTTGTTTTTTGACATGGATATGTCTTAGGGCTGGGGGGTAAAATTTGAAAAGTTTAACGAAACGCTGGAGGTGTAACAAAACACTGGAGGTGTAACGTAATGCTGGTGGTGTAATGTAACGCTGGGCATAATGACATTATGTTAGACTTAAAAAAAAAAAAACTTTGAAATGAAATTAAATATTATATTTGGACATAATAATATTATGTTAGAGCCGGTTTATCAATTGTGCTCACAGATTTTTAACTGATGGTTAGCTGGCTAACTGACGCTTCTGATTGGCAGTTAGTGCTTAACCAACGGTAGAATTAACATCATTAAAATGTCAGTTTAGCGAATAATACTGAAGATATTATGCACTGCCTGGTGGGAAGATTACTGTGATAATCTGTCTTCATTGATTTGATAATAAGAGACAGAATGCATGATGCTCCTAAGATGGATGATGATAATTAAAATTTTGTGATTTTTATATTGCTTGGTAAAATAAACAGTCCTACCCATAAGTGATTTATAAAGTACCTAATTTGAAAATTGATAAAAGAATTAATATTTCTGATTGATGGTAACATTGCACATTTTACTAAGCAATCTAAGATTATGTGGTAGGTGTAGATATACTTAAGAATATGAGGTTATTGTATGTATGATTTTCAAGGGTTTAAACCTATATTGGTCATGTTAACTATTCTGCACAAAAAAGCTGTTCAATTCATTTGTTGGTCGTGTTCATTTGCACGTAAAAACTGTTTATCTATCATATTGGTCCTGTTCTTTTACACGTAAAAACTGTTCAATACATTTGTGTTGAGAAAAAGTAAATGAGAAAAAAACTAGAAAAAGTATGTTAAAATTTTGAAAAGATGAAAAAAGTTTCTTCATTGACATTTTAATAAAAATTTGGGAGTTTCAAATAGTTTCAAAAATGAAAAAAATAAAAAGTAGATACATGTATTGACATAAAAATTATAAAATGTAATTGGTTTTGAAAAATAATAAAACATTTATAAAAATGAGAAAAAAATAGTAAAAAATTGGTATTTTAAAATGTTCAAAAAATAAAAAAAAACATTCAAATGCATTGACATTTTAATAAAAAGTCATGAAATTAAATTATATTTGAACATATCCATGTTCTAAGGTTTTTACCTTAAGGGAAAAAGTGTGTTAATTTTTTTCATCATTTTTATTGAGAATTTAATCATTTGAAAACATGATTTTTTAAAGTACCTACTTATCTCTGAAAAATGTGAAAAATAAGTATCAATTTTATCTTTGGATAAAAACATCTTCAAAGTAATTTTCGGTTACATTGTACCTAACATTTTTTTTCAATTCTAAAAAAATATTGAGATGAGGGTAAGAAATTTAAGAAAATTTGGTTTAATTTTTCAATAAAAAATGCCCTGTCAAATCTAAAAATCGTGATCTCAAAATTTTTCATGTACCTACATTTAAAAAATCCTGCCAACAGGAACAGCATAGCAAGTTGTGAAATTCCACGGAAATGCCATCAAGCCATACGAGAGATTCTTGTTTTTAAATTACCATAATTCTAATACCGATGAAATTGTAATTGATTCACCAAACATATTCCGTTGTGGTTGTATCTACGTAGGTAGGTAATATGGCAATGAACTAATATGCCAGATTTATCTAGCGATCGATACGCTTGTCATTTGGTGATTATTCAACAGCTGAAGTTCGTTCGAAATGAGAAAATAATACCTCGTGAAACTGGTGGCATGGCATTCTAACTAAAACCAATATTTACAAATTTTGTTTTTCACTAATGAGTAAAGTACGTCTATTTCGACATTGAATTTTTAAACGATCGGAAATTTATAGTGTTGAAAAAATATTCTAGCCGAGAATAGGAAAAATTTATAACCTACATTGCTTCTTGGCTATTTTCGATTTAAACGTGTTCAATTTTAATGGGAAAACTTTTTCCAATTTTCAGTGCTTATTATTTTTTATACCGAGATGAAATTGTGAAAAATTGCTCAATTTTATCGAAAACATGTTGGAAAATTATCAAGGGTCCTTATTTTATATCTCTCTCGTTCGTGCCTCGATTTTTGACCAATTTTATTTCTGTTCGAATTTTCACTAAACATTGGGAAATAAATTTCAGCATTTGAAAAAATTATGTTTTCATGGATTCGACTTCCTTTCTCATTTTTTTGCTATTTTCGAAAAAAATATCCAAATACATTCGATTCAAAACCAGCGAGCACTACCCGACCAAAAAAATAAGAATAACGCGAATTTATCGAACTGAATGTAATTCAAAAATAAAAATAGGAAACTTAACCCAAATACGTTATAAAAAATCGATCGAAAGGTGGATTGTGTTTTTTGTAGCATTACAGGGTTCCTCGTTTTGATTTTTATTACAAAAATACCTTTTGATTATAACCCATTTGGAGGATTTTTTTTTCATCTTCGGCTCGTTAAGCATTATGTGAGCAATTTAGACATGCGTTGCGTAAAGTTACGTATCTACTCGCACACACGTTTGCGAATACGAACGAAAATAAATTCAATCCGTGTCGCACGCAGGTACGAGAATTTTCTTGCTTCGCTGTTCAAATGTAATTATCGAACGTTTAAGAACACGAGTCACGCTTTCTTTTATGTCATTTGACCATCGTAAATGCGCCATCACGTCATTAAAAAGTTGTATATTTGATGTGCTCGCTGATTAACTTTATTGTCGCGCCGAGTTTTCCCCAAGATCGTACAGGTCTTTGTGTTTGGACTTCGGAGATGTTTCGGTGGCTGGTTTTACTCCAAACTACCCAAATATATCTCTAACATGTTTGGTTACCGGTCAAATCTACGAGCAGGTATTTTTTAAGCTCCGAGAGCGAAGTGTGTTTAAGGAAAGAGCCCTTAGGAAAATCTTTACTACTTTGGAGAAGCCTATTAAAGTCGATACAGCTTCTCGAACATTTCAAACACATTAGTTTTATTTTCAGTTCGTAAAATTTTTTAATTTTATTGATTTCGAGGGTTTCAACTTTTATGGACGCGAAGAGAGCCAATGGTCTAGAAAACTAAATGATTCGAGTAGAATGTAATCTATAAGTACGTACCGAGCTACGAGCTACCCACGTATGTACCTAGCTTTTATGGTCAGTGGAAACGTAAGAAGTTAAAGTTGAATTTTGAACCCTTTATATTGCCTCGTAAGATGACCTATTTAACCAAACTAAATTTTAAAGTAACCGGCTACGTCGAGTAATCATTTCCGATCTTGCTGAAATTTTAAGTACTTAATCCGCTACTGGATCGTTGGAAGTACGCCAGCTTTTAGCGCACTTTATCACTGTTTATAAGTATTCATGAGTCGGGGTGTGTTTTCTACGTTCAGTAGCTCAGAAAAGACGATAAGTTGAAATCCACCTCCTCCCCCTCGTACCACTTCTAAACTGTTCTTAAGGGGAAAAGTTGACCTGGTTGTGATTTGAGAATTTCAACTGACGCGAGTGAAAATTTTATGCAGAAAAATGCAATGTTTTGATATTGCAATAATTTTTTGTGCAGAATTTAAATATCTGGATTTTGATTTCGTGGCTTATAAAATTTTTAAAATCAGTAGGTACTAGATAATTTACAAGAATGTCGGTGAATTTACGAAAATCATTTTTTGGTGTTGCCAATTTTAATTTACAGATTTCAAATAGGCAATCTGGAGAGGAGGAGAGGGGGTGCTTGCCTTTTATTAAATTTTCTAAAAAGATGGTATGGTAGAATATCCAATATCCAATTATTTGTTACTTTGATGATGATTTTGAATGTCGATTTTCATTGAGGTTTTTCATCATCGCTGCCGTTTCAACCACCGAATAAATCTTGAAGTAAAAATGCAAAATAGGTACAATTTAGCAATTCGAGGAAAGGGGGGAGATTTCATTCGAAAAAATAATGCAAAATGAAAATTTATAAAACGTATGTAAAATTGTGCTAGGTACTTTTGAACTTTTTAATAAGCACATATGAAAAAAAGATGAGGAGACAACTCTTTCAATAATGGCCAAATAACAAATTCTAGTAAGAAAAATTATATTTGAGCCAAAAAAATTTCAAAATTAATCGAAAGATGATGACCTTTTTCTGAAAAATTTTAATTTCAAATTGAAAATATGGGGAAAATTTTTCTTTGAAACGAAAAAAATTTGAATAAGGTAAATTTTATTTCAGTCGAAAATTTTGATTATTTAGGTACTTTTCAATAAGATACCAACTTCAGTTTGAATTCATCCCTGC
Source organism: Pseudococcus viburni (assembly GCA_033439095.1). Lineage (NCBI taxonomy): Eukaryota > Metazoa > Arthropoda > Insecta > Hemiptera > Pseudococcidae > Pseudococcus > Pseudococcus viburni. The sequence goes on from JAVBJF010000017.1 coordinate 1,701,912, forward strand.
TTGAAGTTAAGTATTTTTTTTTTTTGAAAAATGAATGAAAAACATAAAAAGTCATTTTTTCAAATTTTTTAAAACAGGTACCTAATTTTCAATTTGAAAATTTTATCCTATAGATTCAAAGTGAAAAAAGTAATTTTTATTCAGTTTTATTCAATTAAAAGATTCAGAGGGACACGAATATTTTTCTGAAAATATCGTGGTTGACACTTTTTTCATTTACAGCCATCTCCCCTCCCCCACTATTAATGTTTAAAAAAAACATGAATTTATTGTTTAAATGGAGAGAATATAAAATAAATAAAAACAGCCACTGTTGACTTTTTTGGTTGAAATTATCTGAATTGTCATTACCATATTTCAGTGATGAAAATTTTTTCGAAAATGATTCTTTTCTACTTGATTTTTTTTTAAATTCATATTTATGAAATGCCACGTACCTATAGGTATGTATTTTTCAAGCAACCTGTAAGTAAAAAATTCTCACGGTAAAAGAATCAAAACGAAATAGAAAAAAATCTTTAAAATGATGTGTTGTTCTTATGTATGCCTGGATTAGAATAAAAGTATTTTGTCCAAACAGGAAAAATTAGGGGATAGGGGTACTTTCAACCTATTATCACTTGGATTTGAGATATACTTAGATGCAGCCTTCGTACTATTCTCATTAATTGAAACAGAAATTTAACCGTTTCTCAAACAGAGAATTTTTTGAATGAAGCAGTTGAGAAATAATTGATAAATGGCGTGATCAACCTGCTGACGTATCGAAGTTAGACAATTGGAGAGGAGGGTGGCAAAAAATAAAATAATTAATTTTTTCAACTCTTTTCTTTCACTTTTTCCAACTTGATACGAAAATTTCCCAGGTCATCACTTTCGAGAATCTTTACAATTTCGAAATTATTGGGACAAGCTGCCTCTTCTACCTCTTCCCCTCCCCCTCCCGTTCAGTTTTCTCTGATATCAAGCCTCAAATGTGTTGATTTTAATCTAATGACGTAATTTTGGCTAAAAGTTATCAAAGAATTTTGGATATCTACCTCTTTACCGCGAACTGATTAATTTAACGGAAAATCGTAGGTAGTCCTAAATTTTTGACTTTACTCCCTCCCTTTTCTCTCCCAAATCAAACAAATCTCATGAAATCATAACCCAGAGCTGGTAAGTTTCCTCAATTTGGTATTTTAGTGAAAAAAAAACCACTCGAATATTCATAAAAGTTTTGAGTAAATTCATCACATTTCACTCCTCTCCCAATGAAACTTTTCTTCCCTGAAATGTTAAATTCTGTGCAGGTCCTGAAAAAATTATTGACAAAAAAATTAATGAAGCATTGAAATATCAGATTTTGAAGAATAATCAAAAGAAAAATAGCCAAGTATTTTCAGAATCGTCTGTCGGATCGAACAGGAAGAAAAAGTAGAGAGGGTGGCTTGCTTTCTATAAAGAATTTCAAAACTGTATACTGACTGTAAGAAACTGTTTTTGGAAAATTTTCATTTTGAATTTTAAAAAATAGAAAAATTGTACTTCGAGTTGAAAAAATAACATTTCACTTGAAAAATTTTCATTTTTTCTCCAATACTGACAGGTTCAGTTCATCTGTGTAGATATTGATTTATATATTTGAGATTTTTTGTTAAAAATCTGTAAAAAAAATTTGAAAAATCTTACTTTTCACGAAAAGCTTTGATGATGTTTCCTCTCCTCGTCTAGGATTTTTTTTCAAAACACACATTCAAAAGAGAACTTAGTTTATTTCGAGTTATTAACCTACAATAGAAAATTTATGATCTCCTAGTTCTGAGGAAGGGTGGAGCTACGAATCCTTAATATGCAGTTTTCTCGAAGCAAAATTATTGAGATCTTGTCTTTTTATCAAAACATGATCTGAGATTCAAGTTTTCACTCTTCCTTTTTTCTAATAGTCCACAGTCCAGACATTTTAGGAGTTGACCCCCAAAAATTAAAGCCTGATTTTTTTTCGCGTTTTACGTTCTTAGTGGTCCACTACACAACATACTAAAATGGACACCCCACAACCCTCTGCTACCCCCTGGGGAGGAGTAAACGTCCGCTGAAAACCAGTTTTTCGTGAATATCTCCTCAAATACGCCTCAAAATTGAAAAGTAGTTATGAACAATCTTGTTCTACGCGTAATTTCCTATCGGAACGGAACGATTTTTTTCTTTTCTAAAAACACTCGCTTCCTTCACCAAAAATTAAGGGTAAAAAACACCAATTTTTCAACAATTTACAGCATTTTTGGAAAAAATCGAAACTTTTGGGAACATCTATCTCCTCAAAAAAGCATTAAAATGGAAAATGGTCATGAACAATCATGTTTTACGTGTAATTTCCTATCAGACAGGTTCGTTTTTTTCGAAAACACCCACTTTTTTGCCAAAAAATTAAGGGTGGAAACGCCTATTTTTCCAATATTTACAATATTTTTGAAAATGATGGAAATATGAAGCTGAAAATATCGTTTTTGAATCCTTACGACGCAAATAAATGTTTTATATCACCAATAATCAGCAATAAAATCGCGTTTATAGTACTTTTTCTTTCCACAACCTCGATTTTTTAAATGCAGTATTCAATAACCTCCCTTATAATTAACGGTAGGGGTTGAAATTTTTGCGGTGACTTTTTTTGGAATACTTACCCTACCAGCATGTATAAAAAAATACTAATTTTGGGTACTTTTAGCTTCGTATTTCCATCATTTCCAAAAATACTGTAAATATTGGAAAAATAGGCGTTTTTCACCCTTAATTTTTGGACAAAGAAGCGGATGTTTTCGAAAAAAAACGAACCTGTCCGATAGGAAATTACACGTAGAACATGATTGTTCATAACTATTTTTCCATTTTGAGGCTTTTTTGAGGAGATACCCAAAAGTTTTGATTTTTTTCCAAAAATGCTGTAAATTGTTGAAAAATAGGTGTTTTTTTTGACCAAAAAAAAAGTAAAACCGAGGTATCTAATCGAAATAAATTCGAAAAAAACCTGCCACGTGTAATATTTCGACGACTTGATCAACACAGTACTATATCGAAATGGAAAAAAATTGAAAAATATTTACAATGCAATCGATTGAGACCTTTTGAATACGTAGCCGAAAAATAACACACCGTTACAACGTATGGATTATGGAATAAGGTCGACAAATTATGCTTTTCTAACCTTGTTGTTGGGTTTGCTACAAGCTTACCTACGTACAAGTATGGCATAGTACTGCAGTATTTTGCAGACTTATCTGCCACATGACAAAAAATTAACATAAAATTGACACATTGTTAAATATGTCAGTATACGCGAGTAATCCGTGTAGATAGAATGAAAATAAAAACCTGACACGTGATTACTCGTTCGTTATTTTTCTCGTCTGGAAAAATGGTTCCAATTAGAGCGAGAAAATATTTCTACAAATTTTTCGAACAAAAAACACCCACAAAGAGTTCATCTCGTTTTGGTATAAAAAATTATACAGGTATCTATGATTTAAAAGGTACCCATTTGGATGCTGTCTGAAGATACCAAAGGTGAAGGGTTAGGGTTAATTAAACCTTGCTCGAGATTACCTTGAGGTCTTTCATTCCTTTGGCAATTTCCAGCAGATATTTCGTACCGCCGACATTGGTTTCATACGCGTTCCGAATATGCTCGTCGAATCGAACCGTGGCCGCTGAATGGAACACGATATTCACCTCTTCTTGGAGCTTTTTCACTCGTTCATCGCCAATACCCATCATCGGATCTTCGCAGCATCCGGATATAATTTGCACCTTTTTCCAAAAATTCGGATTTTGTATCTTCATTTTCTCGAATATCTAGAACACGTTCGACGTACCCGATTATTCCATTCTTATTTATAACGCGGTATTTTTAACCCAGCCTGATGAATTATTTATCGGCGATTCGAATCGAACACGTGAAATAGCAGCCCGATCGCACCATTTGGAAATCTTGTAAACAGGTTTCAATGGCCGAATTATAGCTATGTACATGTCGATTAACGGAAATTCAGCCAGAATTAATTTTAATGAAACAATTCAAAGAGGAGAGAGGTTGACAGTTATATGCGGTAGTATTCGGCGTGTATAAATTTATGGATTTTTTGGGGGCCACAGTGGAAAAGAGGGGTTGGATTTTACCTCATCGTTGAATATTTCCTTTATCCTCGTTCGAACGGATTTTCCTCTTTTTTCTCGTAAAATCAAAATTACTTTTTTCAAATCGGAACACGATCTGAAAAAAAGGAAACGAGCCAATGAAATACGTCGCCAATACAACGGTAAAATTTCGGGTACGTTCAACTCGCGATCACGTACCAAAAAAAAACATTTCGTTTGTATACAGTCGAATAAACGTAATGGAAATCTACCTACCATCAATGAATATCATTCATTTGGTAGTAAAATTCCATTTCTCATTTTCTAGCAGGCCGTTTTACAACGTTGTGTACGTTGCTGAAGAACACAGCCGATGTATATTTCAATATGTTACAGAGCCAAAATCTTCATTAATATTTATAGTCATCTTATGCGTTACTTACCGAAGTAATTTTTCAATCAATAGCAGGCCAAGAAATCCTGATCCTCCGGTGATTAAAATGGTCTTATCGGTGTAGAAATTTTGAATCTCGGTTTTACCGGCGAATTTTTCCACCACTGTGTCGACAATTAATTCGTCGTAGCTGTCGTCTCGTTTATCAAACACATCCATCTGGAGATAAAATGTACATACGTGGATTAAATCTAGGTACCTAGAAGTTTTTTACGACTAGAAAAAAATATCCCAGCGAAGGAGAAAATTTTCTAAAACTTGGCGAAATTTCGCGTGTTTTAAAAGTTATCGTAGTTTTGAAATGTCTCGTAGTCGCTTCGTTAAAAAATATAAATGGAGTACGATGAAAATTTTCTAACATTTGTGAGATAGAACTACGTCGTAGAGTCGATTTTGAAATTATTTTTCTACAACGTCGTAATCTGTTGGTAGACGAATGATTGATGCTGAGAGAAGCATTTAACGTTGTAAATTCTCATATCGATTTGAAACTTGTACGTATTAGAGCTGAATTGGGTATTTTCGCATGTGCTCTAATCGTATTAGCTAGACGATGATTTCAGTAGTGGAAAACCCCTATAAATTACCAAGTACCTGGATATTGACCTCTGTATGAGCATGTTTTATGAGCAGGGATTTAGGGTATATGGTTTATTTTTCATATAATTTTGCAAAAGGGTTAAGAATTTTTTAATCTGCGGTATAAAACTGGTGGTAAGTTTAGAGTAGTTATTTTAATTTATTTCGAGGGAAATAGAAATTAGGATGAGTCATTTTTTTTATTTTTTATTTTCGTGAATTGAAAAAGACCTATAGTGCTCGTTGTGGGAAAATGGACTTGAATGAATGTGATGAAAAATTACAGTTCTTCCTCTTTCTTTTCCTTTCAGTAATTTTATTATGAAACATGATGTTTTACAGCTCCAAAATTTAAAAAAAATTTAAATATTCGAAAATGTAATAAATTTTATTTTTTACAAAAAGCTTAAAACTGAAAAATTGACAAATTTCCAACTTGATTGAACATATTTTGGATTATTTTATTCGGAAATTCATTCCTTCACTTTGTCCTTTCTTTTTAAAAAAATAAAATAAAATGATAGGTATTTAAAAATTTTTTCATAGAAAAAAAATTATTATTTAAATACCAAAATGGATAGATTTTTGCATTAGAGATTTATACCCAGGTTTGAACGTTTGATCAAACTCAAGGGCTCAAGAGAGGGAGGGGGCTTGTTCTCTCTTCAAAATTAAAGTTAGCTTGCATTTTGCTATAAAAATGTTTGTTTGAGTTGGAAAATTTTCAAAAGTGTTTTCCGGATGTCTTTTTAAAGAAAATTTAGTATTATAAGGCTGAAAAATTGTGGAAAATTACAGTTGAATCCCAGTGAGTTTTTTTAAAAATTCGACGAGCGATTTGAAATTTTCAAATTCCCCTCACCCCAAACCACAATTTCGAATTTTCCAAAAAAAAAAATTTACAAACTGCTTGATCATGTTGTTTTTGAATTTTAGTAATGATAAATTCTTAACTATTATTTTCTAATTTAAATGATTTTTTATAACTGCTTCCATCTCAGGCAGTGACAGACTTAGTATGTACTTTTAAATTATTCACAAACAATAATGATGAAAAAATTTTAATCCAAAATTAAAATTCTGTTTTTGAACAAAAAAATAAAAATAAAAAGAATGGATTGATTCAAAAATAAAATTTCGTGTGTAAGTACCTATTTCAGATTTGCCAAAAATCAAAATAGGCCTCTCAAAATGGATGCTTTTCTGATCAATTAAAATCTTCACTTTTTCTGCCCTTTCCCCCGCAATTTGTCGCTTCTGAAAGTCGGGGGTGGAAAATCAAACATTCAAGATTTTTATACTTATGCGTAGGTACTTAAAAAATCTTTCGAATAAATTTTGCTATGAGAAATTTGAAAAAGGTTTAAAAAAAGAGAAGTAAATAATCTTTAAAAAATAATTTTCGTTTTTTTAAAAGTTCTATTGAAAATTGGCGAAAAATCTGGAATTTGGTGGGAAAATCTGAAAATTGGTGAAAAAATCTGAAAAATGGGTCGAATAATGTTTTCCAGTGTCCCAAAAATGGCTCTAGTAAAAAATAATTTAGAATTTTTTTAATTTGCTGGTTCCTTAAAATAAATTTTATTGGAAATTTGAAAAAGTTAGTTTTAGATCCGTACCATGCCTCTAAATGGTCCAAAATGGCCCCAAATTTCAAAAATTTGAAAATTTTTATTTCTGTTTTTAATTGTGACTGATGTAGTCTAAAATTTCGCGAAAAATCTGAAAAATTGGCTAGAAAATCGTATCATGCTCCCAAGTAACTCAAAAAGAGCCTTGATTCCAAAAATTTGAAACTGAAAAAAAAATTGAATCAAAAGTTTTGATTTTCAATGAATGGGGCTTTATTTGGGATACTTAGGGCACACTACCACCCTCAAACTAAATTTTTTGAATTCCTGGAAAATCTTTTAATTGAAATATGATAAATATTTATCCAGATATTTAAAAAAGATTAAACATTTTCAAACGCATTACTTATTCTTGAAAAGTTGATTTCACAGCTTATCTTATCCCTCCCTTAAAATCTCATCTCATAATTATAATGATTTTTTGTTGAAAATTATGAAAAAAATCAGATCAGAAACGTCATTCAATGACTATTTTTTTGAGACCCGAAATTTTTTCTGATAGAAAGCAAAAAAAACATATTCGTGGTTTAGAAGCTTTTCCCTCCAAGAGAAAATTTCTTGCTGAAGTTGTTTAAGAAAATTTCAATTCAAATGAAAGTACAAGTTGGTACTCTATTTGAGCACTTCGCACTTCCAGTCCCTCAAAATAGATTTTTCAATTTTTCTTTTTTCGTCCTTTCATGGATTGAGGAAAAAATGGCATAAGGCAATTGATATTTTATAAAAATGAAACTAGGTGTGTTTTGAAAAATATTGTCTTGATGATCGATAGATTGAAAAAACTGTATCAATTTCATTTCAATTGGCATTTTTTTCAAAATAGTGGTAAAACTAAATATATTTTCATATTCTTTTGGAAAAAAAGAAAAAATTATAATTCTTGGAAAATTTAAAAATTATAAAATCTTCGATGAAACAAGTTCTGGATGAGGAGTATTTTTTTGGGAAAGGGAAGAAAGTAAATTTTGATTTTGGAGTAAACTTGCAATAATTTCAAAATTATTATGATGAAAATTACTCTCTTTCCGATCACAAAAAATCTTTAATGGCATGATTTTTTAGAAGAGGTGAGAAGATGGTAGAGATACTTACTTAGTAATTTTTAGGAAGAAAAAAAGAATGAAAAATTCGATGCAAAATAATTAGTTTTAAAAGGCTTCGAGTGGTATTCGATTAAATTCTCTTTTAATGATACACAAAATAAAGAAAATTATTCGCTCTAATTTCACTTTCACTTAATCAAACTGAAAAAATTCACCGATTATAAATTTTCTCTCTTCATTCGGCTCGAAAATTTAGAAAATAACACCTCGAAGCGTTTTATAAAAAAGCAAAGCTTTCAAAATCGCATCACCCATCTACAGAAAAGTTTACTTTCGCTTCCAGCATAGATTTTTGTTTTTTGTTCGGAAATCTCATTTAACGAAAATCTCATAAAGATTGTATAATGGTTAAAACATGTATCACATTACTTAAACAGACATTTTAAAATGTGAAGCTTTAAATAAAATTAACTCACCTTTTATAAATCTGCACGTCGGAGATTTGTTTAATTGAAAACATTAAAACGCTGCAGAGTAAAACGTAAGAATGAGCAATGCATTATTAATTTTTCTTTCTTATTCACGAAACATCACTAATCTTTTGACCTGTAGATTGTATTATGAATTATGTATCGCTTTTGGAATGAGTAAAATGGTTGTCGAGTTCAATGTATGCCTACATAGTACCTACATAGGTACGTATACCCTTCCGTTGATTATTTGTCGCCGGTTCGCCAACACGGAAAAATGTCTCGAGATGGGTACATTTTAGCCAGTTTGTTACCGTTGCATGAAATTACTTACATGCGATCTCGATTTCGAATTTTCGATGCCATGACGCATTGCGAATTCTAATTCTTCGACGTTTGTGTGGAATCACTATGCGGATGTTTATTGCAGACTTTGGTAATTTGAGGTTATTGATTTGTTTTCGTATGTGTGTAGTGTAGCCTAGTGCAGCGATGCAGGCGCGTTGGAGATGCGGTTTGTTTCTCTGTTTTGTGAAAAGCATTTTATTTCGCATGTTTCGCCTCATTAGATAAATGCCCGAAAGAGGAAATTAATTAATTGGAACGGTGATCTTGCACGAGTGTTATTGATATCCATGATTTAACGACGTAATCGTTTATTACCCTCATTTTTTTCCTACTGCAGTGTATCCGGATAAGTGATATTTTTCCTTCCATTGGAAATATAGGCAACTTGTTCGGATTTTCTCAGAGTTTTGTCCGGCTTCAGAATGTCTTTTTTTTTTGAAAAATTGAAGATAGCTAGGTATTGAAAAAATTGTCAAAAATCAATATCATCGAAAGAACGTCGTAAAAAATATAGTTCTGTATAAGGAACCTGGCCCTGTTTTTCGGATTTCAGTGGCTGGTGAGCAGTTTTTTTTTTCAAAGTCCGCATGATTTTGCACTCTGATTATTTTCAAACTAGTTTTTTTCCAGTATAGTTATTTTTTCAACTTCAAAATTTTTTCAACGCAAATTTTTCAGGTTCAAAATTTTTTGCTCAGAATTTTTCAAACTTTTACATTTTTTTCAAGGTAAATTTTCAAACTCTGAATTATTTTCTGTAAATTTTTCAAAATTCCAATTTTTTCAACCTACATTTCAACTCTAATTTTTTTACTGTAAATTTTTCAAACTTCAAAATTTTTTTCAATGTAAATTTTTCAAGTCCAAAATTTTTCAAACTTCTACTACTACATTTTTTCAACAAACTTTCAAACTTTAAATTTTTAAAACTTCAAAATTTTTCATTTTTTTCAACGTAAATTTTTCAAGTCTAAAATTTTTCCTCAAAAATTTTCAAATTTCTACATTTTTTCAACGCAAATTTTCAAACTATGAATTTTTTTCCTGTAAGTAATTTTTTTAAGCTTCAAAACTTTTGAAACGTAAATCGGAGTCTTCTTCAGGAATATTCAATAATCTGAAAAATACAATTGAAAATTATTCATTGAAAATAAAATAATGAAAAATACAATAAAGACATATTTAATTTTTTTTTATTGTATATTTCATTATTTTCAATGTAGTTGTGAAAAATAATTTTCAATTGTATATTTTTCAATTTTCAGAATATTCTTGAAGAAGACTCCGATTTACATAGAAGTATTGAAGCTTGAAAAATTTTGAGGGAAGAATTTGTAAATTTACGTTTAAAAAAATGTAGAAGTTTAAAAAATTCTGAGCAAAAAATTTTGGACTTGAAAAATTTGGGTTGAAAAAAATTGAAGTTGAAAAAATAACTATACTGGAAAAAAACTAGTTTGAAAATAATTCAGAGTGCAAAATCAAGTGACTGAAAAAAAAACTGCTCACCACCGACTGCAAATCCGTAAAACAGGGCCAGGTGAAAAAACCGCGTTTCTATTTTGATTGAAAGATCTTGATGAAAAATTCGATAAATTGTTTTACGAGGAAGGTTTTCGAACTGGCAGTAAAATTTTGAGCCGAGACAAACGCAGATTTAAGAAACATTCAAAAATACCCCCTATTTTAAAATTTCAAGTCCCAAAGTAGTTTTCGAATTTTATTGAATTTTTAAAAATTTAAAATTATCCTGCATTCGAAATATGAAAATTTAATGTAGTTGGAGTAGAAAGCTAAAATTTAATAGATTTTTAATTTTTGACTTCCCAAATCGATAGTAAGCACTTAAGCAGGTTTCAAGCGAATTTGGAGATTCCTGCAAATTTTTTAATTATCCTAAAATATTTTTACTAGAGAAAATTATAGATTCAATTGGCAGTTGGAGATTTTTGGAAAACTGGGTTTATAAAATAATTGTTTTTGGTTGTTTTTCAAAAATTATGAAAAAAGGACCAGTTTGAAATGTTCTAAATTAGAAAATAATTACTTATTTCTTGTTGTTTATTCAGAAAACTATAAAAAAAAAAGACCATATATGAGTGAGTAATCTGCATTTCTTAGGTACCAAATTGATTAGTGCCTTTGTTGGGGCTTTTCTCAAAATCGGAAATGAAGAAAGCTAAAATTTGGTAAATGAATTATTTTTGACATACCGAATCGAATGATTTCAATTTCAAGCCAATCTAGATCCCCGAGAAATTTTGATTACCTAGATCAAGTGTTCATATTTTGTGTGAAATTATTTTGAATTTTCAAAAATTGACAAAATTCAATACCTTAAAGAACTTTAAATGTTGAAATTCGGAATGAAGGGTATTTTTTTATGTTTATTCTTTCTATTTTTGTCTCTCCAAAATTTTACTGCCAGTATTTCGCTTGTTAATGTTAAGTTCAATATTATGTTCATTCATTAAGTGGCAAGTTTCCACCCCCCCCCCCCAAGAAAACAAGAAAAATAAAATCATGTTTTCGTGTTTTTTTTTTTCATTTTCACTTTGATCATTTGTAAGTATCTATTTTTCGTTTCAGTGCTACATTTATAAAATAATTATTTTGAAGAGAATTTTTATTCAAAATAAATTATTCAACTCAAAAAAATCATTTTTGTATTAATTTTTCATTGGAAATTTTTCTTAGAAAGGAATATTTTTTTTCGAAAAAGTTAAATTTTTACCCCCCCCCCCCCCATTATGATTTGAAGATTCTAATGAAGAAATTGATAACAATTGTCTTGATGAAGACATTCGTTGGCAATTTTTCCCTTTCACTCCCCCTCTTCAGAAAAACATGGAATAATGTTTTGAATTTTTTTTTAATATAATATTTTAAGAATATCAGAAAATCATTGAAAAAACTTTATCTGAATCGATGATTTGATATAAAAGTATGATTTGTGTCACACTTTCACCTGGATTTTTTTCTAGGAGTATTGTTTTTTTGAAAGTACGAGTATACAATTTCTATTTTCCCCTCCTCCTTTCCTTTCACCAAAGGAGAGTGAAAACGTAAAAAATCGTCACAATAGATAATAGTATTTTGATTAAAGGGTTTTCAACTTTTTATTTTGACATTTTTACATGGGAGGGGGGGGGGTCTCAAAAAACACTTCGATATCTGATTTTCACGATCAATTGGAAAATTTGTGAAAATAGATCAAAAGATGGAAAAATTGTACCTTGGCCCAGATCTGGTCAAAAGTGAATTCAAAAATTTCTCGCGAGTTGAGATTTGAAAATATTCCTCTGCTTCTGGGATTTTCGACCCATCCCCTTTCCAAAGATTTTGCTTTCTACGTTGGTAAGGTACATAAAAAAATCAATGTGGCATACCTTTGGTGTTGATGAGGGAGGACAAGTACGGTTTTTTTGAAATTCCAACAGATTAGAAATACTTACATACGCAACGTACGTGTACGGAAAATAATTTTTCATATTTTTTGCATGTTTCCCTTGTTTCTTACGGTTTAAAAATTTACGGAAATATTGTTTTTTGGAAAGACTGCCACTTCTGGAAATTAAAAAAAAAAAAATGTATTTTCTCCAATACCTCAAAAATAAGGAACCACGATTTTTAAAGAAAAAATTAAACATAAAAAACACATTTTTATGGTTTTCTTAGCATTTCAACTGTGCGACAATTTTACGGAATTTTTTTGTAATCTTGCATTTACATATTTTTGAGATTTTTGCATTTGAAAAACAATCAAAACAGTTGTACAGAAGTTAATGAATCTTGGCAACGCCTAAGATATTGCTCGTTAGTTGCGAATTTTCTCGTTATAACGTTTGCCCAACTTCAATATTGAAGGAGTTAAGGCGTTTGAAATTATCAAAGTTTAATAGCTCTTCGGGTATGCAAAATAGGCAAAATTTACACATGACCTATATTAAAGCTCTCCTAAAAACTTACAACAGCACAAGCACAAGCTCACATTTAGCTAAGTTCGAAAAACATTTCGTTTATTTTTAATGGACGAAGTTATCATTTATTTCATCTTTCTATGATTTGGCATTGCCCTGAGCAAGAAACAAAATTTTTGAATGTTTTGATCGTTTTGTTTGAATGAAAGTAAGTTTTTGAAAAACGTTTTCGAATACAGTTTGTAATAAACGGTACTTAAAGGATTTAGGCTATAAGTTGAAATGAGGAGCTTTTGTAGCAGCTTGCACATTCTTCAATCAAAATTACATTTTTCGTCAGATTTTAAACAATTGAAAAAGGTTTGCATATAGTGTCGAAAAATTGTGATTTCGACTCAAAAAATTAGAAACGTCTACCCAAGTGGAAAATTCTCATTTCTATGCCCCTTCTCTCCTGTGGTGACAATTGATGATCGTTTAGTAAAAAACTTTGTAAGTATGTAATTATTTCTGAAGATAATATTTTTCGTTTTTTTTTTTTTTTAGTAATTTTCAATAAAACGAGAATTTTTTCACAAAATACCTACGTTCTTTCAAAAATTGAAAAAAAAATTAGTGGAATCAGAGTTGCAGAATTTTGTAGAGTAAAAATTATACCAAAGATATAAGGGATGAATGCCAAAAATCAATCTGGGAGGAGGGGTCGGTGGTAGTGGAGAAAAGGGGTTAATTTCATTTTTCTTCATTTCTAATAATTTCTTTTCAATTATAATGTTAATTTGTTGCGTATAAATAGAATATTAAAATAATTTCAGAATCAGTTTAAACAGCCGACTCTGTTGTGAAAATAATTCAATTTATTACAATTATTCCACGAAACATGGCCGTAAATTTTCACGCCGCCGTTCTCGCGAGAATACCTGGATAATGATAATAGCACGCAAAATTTATATCGTTCCTTCGTGATAAGAGGTTTTCATTACGTGACACGACAATGTAATTTCAGTTGCATTTTTTTCCAACGTAGGATTTCATAAATCTGTACGTTCTTGTATTTCATTCTTTGTATATTTTCTATTAAATTTTCTTATTAACTTTTTTCGATTTTTTTTTTCATTTATTTAAATAAGTAAAAAAATAAATAAAAACGGAATTCCATTTTTACAAGAAAAATTTCACGAATTAAATTCAGTAAGTGTATTTTATTGATTTTGAAAATATGACAATTTAAGCAAACGTAATAAAAAGTTTTCCTAGCTGAGCGCAATATTACCTCCTTTATGAATAATTTTCGTAACTATCGTGACTGTAGAAAATGTTTCCAACATCGTAGTTTTTAGCCCGATGCAGAGGTTGTCATTTAGGTACCCTAGTTTTTTTTGTTAAGAAACTTTTCAGCCGTATTTCGTGCTCGTTGTAATGAAAAAAATTCCCTAAACCGTTGGATTTTTAGATTTTTATAAAACATTAAGCGTATAAATTCATGCAAAAATATGTATACCAAAGGCCGCATCTGCTAAGTTGCGTTTTTCACATGTGCCCTAATTCAATACGGAACTGGAAGCTACCGAACGAATACAAATCCCAATTTCGTATTTACTATAAAATAAAAAATTGAAAAATACACATCGAATGGAGCTTTGGAATTATAATTCCTCGTGTATTTTGCTTATCTTTGGTAAGCATTTCCAAAGGAAAGTCGCGATAAGTTTAGCTTTCGGGGAATTATTCTCGCTCGCGGTCTCGTCATACAACTTCATTACATTAGCAATTAAACTGATAAAGTTAGATGGTGATTTATGATCCGACGACCTCTGCTAACTTATCAAGTAATGGAATCAGAATTTTAGAGAAAACTTTTCGACGTTCATTTTCTAATTAAACTAACCAACTACGTTGGACTTTTTTCGAGATTGATTTTCGTGTTTTTTTTCTCCATGTTGGAAACCTTTTGAAAAATCTTTTTAGTTTTTCCTTCGCAGTGATGATGAATGTTGTTAAATATGAAATATCAATGTTTAGGATGGTAAATTTATAGAAAAAATACCGCATCGTGTAATAAATTCTTCGCCATAAATCAAAGCATTGCTTATAACTTCGCTGCGGATGATTTTTCTTGTGTTTTTTTTAATAGCGAAATTTTCGTAACTTTTTTCAATCCGATGGATAAATAAAAATAATGTCGTGATAAAAAACCATTTCCATATTACACGATCATTATAATAGACTTAGTTTTTAAATAAGGTTACCTCGGTGATTTATTTTACTCCCTTATTCGCGTTTATTTGCTCAACGAGGAAATAGGTATGTGGAATTTGTTGGATTAATTTTTACACCAGTTGGTACCTTTTTGAAATTGCCCGAATACTTGTTAGGGGAAAAATCAATTGTATCGTTAAAACAGCACATACTAAACTTTTTTTTTTAATGGAATGTTGGATTATTTTTATTAAGTCGTAGCTACCTATTTCTCAGTGATTTGATTATGTGCTGCATTGCTCGCTAGCCTTTCTTCGGAGAGTTTTTGAGAAATTTTTAATTGAAAAAATTTTAGGGTTGAAAAAAATTTTTAGAAAAATTTTAGAATTATTGGAAACAATTTTCGAGTTGGATGAAATTTTAAAAGTATGAAGTTGAAAAAATTTGTTGAAAGCAAAGATGGAAAAGTTACTAATATGTATCTACCTACTAAAAATTTTTTCGAACATAAATTTTTTTAAATTAAATTTTCTCAAAATTTTTCCAGCTTTGATTTTTTTAACTTCATATTTTTCAAAATTTCTTCCAACTGAAATTTTTTCCCAATAATTTCAATTTTTCAACTTCGAATTTTAAAGAAAATTTCACCCTTATTTTTTTCAAAAAATTTTCAACTTGATAATTGGAAAAAAATTTTAAAAGTAGGAAATTGAAAAAATTTTAAATTGGACAAATTTTGAGAAAATTGAAGTTAAAAAAAAATTACTGTTAAATAAATTTCAAAGTTGGATAATATTTCAAAAAAAATTAAAATTAAAAAAATTTAGTTAGAGTTGAAAAAATTAGACAGTATGCACACAGAATAGGCCATGAGCAAGCAGCTCTGATAACTTAAGAAATCAGAATGAAAACAAATTTGAGAAAATTCAAATTAAAAATAATTTACTGATGGAAAATTTTCAAAATTGAATACAGCTTTGAAAAAAATTTAGAACTAAAGAAATTTGAAAAAAGTTGAATTTGAAGTAAATTGGGACTTGGATCGTCAAAATCTCATTTGTGGCAAAATTATTCAGAAGCTAGTAACTCCAATTAAACCGCAACTTCCTTTGGTTCGATTAAGGTACGTAACACATACTGAGAACGAGACCTCGTTCGAAATGAAAATACGTATGTACCCACAATGAAATCGTAGTCTATCGATTTCGAAATACCCTGTAAATATGAAAACTTTCACCTCAGCACTCTCTTCTGAAAACAAAAAAATCCCATAGGTATCTATCCTAACCCATTCATGGCGATTTTACCTTTTCCAACCAAATGAAATGTGAAATCGTTTTCGTTATGTGGATAATTTAATAAATTACTCGAGTGTGTAAAATCTTTGAGGTCAATTGTTTATAAAATAAAACGCATTAGCGAATAAGATAAACAATAAAAAATTGATTTTTTTTTTTTGAAAATATACCTAGTTCTTATTTCGATTATACCTACTTATCGCATGACCTGTTTTGAAGAGGAAAATATTCGGTGAATAATGGTTTTGATAATGGCGATGGCGTATGTATTGTGAAGCTATCGAGTGTAATTAATAGCTTTCAAATAATATAATGTGGTTGAAATGTGTATTCGTAAGAAATTAATCGGTGTCAATATGTGTACCAGGGTATATGGCTGACGCTGGATAGCTATCAATAGGCCTGTAATGATTTTTATATCGTATTTTTGTGTACTTCGCGTGATTATTTTTTTATTGAATGGAAGAAAACTTGTAAGAAAAAAATTGCGAAGTCGTTATAATTCATTATAGGTAGTCCATAGCATCTTGAATTTATTTTGATACTGGACAAAAAATCATTGGAACAAATTATGTTCAGTTATCGAAGCACCATTCATTTCTACCATCAACTTTCCTCACTTTCCTGTTGATACTTATTTGTGATCGTAGCTCCTTTAATTCCGAATTTGGGCAAAAAAGCATCGTTCAGAAGTTTGTTCATTTTTTTGATGATTAATTTCCCTATTTTTCACTTTTATGATTGAAAAAGATGATTTTTTTAAAAAAATTTATTACAGCGTTACCACTCCTTCCATTTTAAAGCCTGGCAACATGTTCATCGTTCAAGTAATGTACTTACATATTTTTACATGACATCGGCGATACAAAGTATTCAAAAAATAGGACTTTTTGATTTTCAAGCATAAATTTTTGAAATGAATTTGACCTTGCTCCGCTAAAACATAATCATACGTTTTGATTTTCATGAGATATCTCTGCATTTTGTCAAAATCGTGTCTTTTTGGATTTTTCTTAGTTCATTTTCCAGGTTTATTTTTATTTTTTTTTAAAACTAGCAAAGAAATCAGCCTATTTTTGGAAAAAAATTAAACAGCCAAACTTCTTGAAAATCCTAAATTTGAATGGATCATTTACTTACTCATTTTTGTTTTTTTTTATAGTTTCAATTGAAAAACAAAAAAAAAAACAAAAACAATCTGTTTTTAGTAAAGACCAAAAAATAGGAGCGTTTTTACAAGTTATTTTCAGACCTCCCTCCTCCTAAAATGGAAAAATACCAAACCATTTTCAAAAAACAGGTCATCCTTACGAAATAAAAAATACAAAACATCAATTTTAAAAAATAAATAAGTCACTCTTGGAAAAGATGAAAAGTTGAAAAATTCTGATATGTTTTTTCACTCATTTGTTTGGGTTCGGAGTTCCATCAGCCCATCATAAAACTCAAATGTAAAAAATTAATTCATCTTTGTTTTGGTGGTGGAGAGAGAGGGAATGGAAACTGAAAACATCACCTAATTTCTATGGGATAAAAATAATTTTTTTTTGTTTTTCTATTTTCAGAAAAAAAAACTGTTCCATTTTTAAAAAATACTCAAAAAATCAACCAATTTGAAAAAACGCAAAAAGTAAATAATTTGCTGGAAAAATTACCAGTTTCAAAAAAAGATTGAAAAAATTTATTCATTTTCAGAACCCCCTTCCCCTTTCCCTCCCGCATGAAAAAATAATACTCCATTTTTTCAAAAATAAAAAATAAAAAAATATATTAAACCAACTATTTTTAGAAAAACCCCAAAAAAACCCGAATTATTTTCAAAATGGCCCGCAAATGAACAATTCTGAAAAAACAGAAATTAAAAAAACAGTTGAAAAATATTCAGCTTAGGAGAGGTACAAAGGAATATTTTCCTAGAATTCAACTGTGAAGAGAGATGCGGGGAGAAATTTTAATTTCAAGATTCAGCTTTGGAGGTGGTTATTTTGGCCAAAAATAGTAGATAGGTAGGTACCTAGCTACCTACGTAATGAATAGTAAAAAAAATATAATATTTCTACTGAAAATAGTGATTTCATGCCAAAAATGATAGTTTTTACTGAAAATGATCATTTTTTTAAAATGACAATTTTTTCTGAAAAGGGCAATTTTTTCTGAAAATGACATTTTTTCTGAAAATTACCATTTTTCTAAAAATGACACTTTTTTTCTGAAAATGACACTTTTCGCTAAAAATTACACTTTTTTCTGAAAATTGCCATTTTTTTTGAAAATTGCTATTTTTTGAAAATTACTATTTTTTCTGAAAATGGTTATTTTTCTGGAAATGGCCATTTTTTTTGGAAATTACCATTTTTCTGGAAATGACCATTTTATTTTTCTGAAAATGACCATATTTTCTAAAAAGTTACCATGTTTTCTAAAAAATGACTATTATTTTCAAAAAATTACAATTTTTCTGAAAATTGGCATTTTTTTTGAAGATGACCATTTTTTCTGAAAATATTCATTTTTTGAAACTGACCGTTTTTTCTGAAAATTATCATTTTTCTGAAAATTATCATTTTTTCTAAAAATTATCATTTTTCTGAAAATTATCATTTTTCTGAAAATTATCATTTTTCTGAAAATTATCATTTTTCTGAAAATGATCATTTTTTCTAAAAATTATCAATTTTCTGAAAATTATCATTTTTCTGAAAATTATCATTATTCTGAAAATTATCATTTTTCTGAAAATGACAATTTTTCTGAAAATGGTCATTTTTCCAAAAATGATAATTTTTTTGAAAATTACCATTTTTACAGATAAAATTGCAATTTTTACCAAAAATGATAATTCCTGTTGGATGATCAAAAATATTAATTTTTTTGCTTGATCGCTGGATCCACTGAAACCACTAGAACTACTAGAACTACTGCTGCCACTGAAACCACTGGAACCACCAGAACACATGAGTGTACTGGGAAACAGTGGGTGTCGAAAACTTTTTTTGGGGGGGTTGCAAAGTGAGTACAAAGTACAAAGACTTTAGAATACCAGAAGGATTTTCAGGCGAGGGGGCAAACAGAGCCTTTTTTTCGCACTGTTTCCTCAAGTAGTGTATATAATTATAATTTGGTTCACGCCCGCGTCCGAGCGAAGCGAGGGCAAAGCTTTTAAAAATTCAGATATTTTATGCCTAAAAAATATATTTTTTATGCTTTAATTCTTTGAAAATCCCCAACTGATGTAATTTGGTGGGGGGACGGGAGATGCAATGCATTCCTTGTACCCCACTTTTCGACGTCACTACCGGGAAACTTTCAAACATCCAAATTTTCAACTTACCAAAATTCAGCTCTGGAAGGAAGATAGTGGAAAATTTTTTAATTTTCAGAATTTATGAAAAAAACATTTTTAGAAAGAACACAAAAAAAACTTACCAATGGAAAATTTTCATAAAAATGAATCGTACGTTGAACTTTTGAATCTTAATTTATTTTGAATTTTTGTTAGATGAAAAAAATCTCAAAAGTTTTATCTTGTTTTCTTGGATCTCTTAAAAAAATCGAATGCAAACGTGCAAAATACCTACATGGTCATTGGTTTAAGCCACTTTTTTCAACACTTCCTACCTAGATCTCATGTTACCTAAAGAGCAGTAAAAGATGAAGGTAATATGGACCAAAAATGGATATAAAACTAAGAACCCAGAGGTAAAATTAAATCGTAAATGATGCACGAAACGACTTATGAAATTTGGCTCGAACCGGCTCGAAATAAAAATATCTTCAAGTGCCTACTTTTACACATGCATACAAACTATGCAACCCAGACAAATTCGTATAATCGAACTGTTTACATTATTAAAATTTCAATTACGTTATGCGTGCGAAATGGAGCTCATTTTCACGGGCTGTTTATTATTCGGAGCATGGACACGAGAAGAGAAACATATTGGAAAATTTTTCAATTACCGTCGTAAATACGCGTCTGGTTATGCAAAAAAATCACATTACGAGGGGTGGAATGTGGAAAGTGTGCGAGCTTTTATGGGCACGCCAGGTTGCTGGGGTATCTTCTAAATGAACCGGAAATCGGTACACGTTGGAATAAATCAATTTGCTAACCAAATGCGCTCCTTTATGGTACATTTGGCCAAGCCGGATTGTTTGCCCGGTGTACTTTTAAGTGGCGAAGAACATGTGATTACGATATGCGGTCCAGTTGACGATTTGAAAAGCTCACACGTATACGTAACTATATCGTTATAATGGCGTAAACGTGACTGTAATGCAATTAAGTTTTAGGCGGCATTGTGGACGATGGCTAATTGTAACCCTACATGTTTACCCGATAATAGTTTAATTCTAATACCCTCATTATATTAATAAATTTGCTTACTAGAGCCCAAACTCGCCGATTTTTACACGTGTACCGGAGACTTGATAACCGATGGCAAATATTAATTATCCGACAAATTGCCGTAATTATATTCGCGACGATAAATTATTCCAAATTAATTCAAAATGTTTCCAAATATCTGCATACATCGGTTGCTGTTTCGAAAACCCAATGAAATTCGTATACGTCTTTACTTGAACCAAATGAATTTCAACTTTTCACATTAATATAGCAATATTCGCTCGAAAAGAATAAATTACGAGTAGGTTCTTGTGCCATTCCAACTTTTAATGGATTATACCGAAAATTTTCAAAAGCTCGCGTTTCAAAAATTATTTTCATTTAGGAACTTCGTTATACCAGCAGTTTAAACATTGCCGTACTACATGGTAAATATTACTTTATGGAAACTTTTAAAAATACATAAAATTCGTTCTAGGATTCGCCACCTGATTCAACTCGGTGTTATATGTTTTGCCTAAGTAGTTCCTGGTAATTTCATTTTAAAATTCAATATTTGAATATGCTACTATGCTACTGAAAGATGTATTTTTCAATTTTTGTTCCAAAAATCGATTTAGTACCTACAATAAAATATAATTTTTCACCCCAAAGTAACATCTCTCCTCCAAAAAAATGATTTTTAGACTTTGTGAGTCGTTTCTCAGGCGTTTTTTAATCAAACGAACCGAAATTTGATGAGTAGTAGGGTATATTGCGCATAAATATCAACTAATTTTTTCAGATTTTTTGGCCCCAAAAATAACCTTGAAAAGGGTTGTAAAAATTTCAGACCCCAAGTATAAAAACCAAATATGAGTAGAAAAAATTGCACAAGTTTTGCTTTAGAGCGAAAGCTTTCAAATTCGTGGATATGATTTTTTTATTAAAATGTCAGACGATTAAATTTTTTTAGTCGATAACTTTTTGTTAAGATATCAGATATTTATACTACTTTTTTATAATTTTTAAAATCGTTAAAAAAAAGTTTGACAAAATGTTAAAAAGTTATGGAAATGTCAATTTTTTGTCGTCTTTTTTAATAATATTGAAATTGCTTAGCAATTCTTAGATATATTTAAAAAAAGGGAGTGAAAAAGAACTCAAAAATCTGTGATTTTACCAAAACAATTTCGAAATTTTGAACTAATCTGGCCAAAGTTGGAAAAATCAGGGGTGTCGTTGGAATAAAATTGCCCAAAATTCAAATGTTTATAAAGGGTGGTCCACCTAAGTGGGCTCATTTTGAAAAAGAAATTGATACAATTTTTTAGTATTTCTTTGAACCTGAAAATTTTACGTTTTGGGTGGCGGTATTTTTTTGTACATTTCTTCTCGGATAGGATCGAGATACAAAAAGAATACCTCCTCCCAACGTACGTGAAATTTTCAGATTCTAAGTAATGATAAAAAATTGGATTTTTTTCAAAATAAGCAAACTCGTAAGTGAGTCACTCTGTATATCGTTGAACTTGTCTTCGTTTGTGCTTCACGATGAGCTGATCATTGGACCGATTAAACGCAAAAAAACTTATTATTTCAGTGGATTCATTGAAATTTTTACAATTTTTCGAAAGTGCAACAAAAAGTTATTATTATTACAATTCGCCAAAAAAAATTCAAGTTTTTTCAAATGTAACAGAATGTCATTTTGTCGTCAGCAATCGTGAAAATTTGGTGAAAAAATTTGGTTTTAAAAATTTGGTGTAAGTATAATTTTATAGATTGAACCTCAGCACTGTAAAATATCCATTTTAAAAAATCAAAAAAATCAAAAAAATTCACGTGTGGTTGGATCTATTCTGCACCATTTAAATTTTTCCGATTAGGTACTTACCTATTTGAAGTTTGAATTAGTAACATTCTCAAAAATGCTCAAAAACTATATATTTTTCTTTCATTTTTTACCAAAATTGAAGGAAAGAAATGATCCAATTGAAAAACTGATGTCAGATTAGTGTTTAGTAGATCAAATAACCCCTTTATACACTATTTGAGCGCAGTAAATTTTGAGAATTTGATCTAAATGATCTAGAAAAATAGTGTTCATAGAGGGATTTTGAGGTGCTGAACTCAAATTCGGCATTAGGATTCTAGATCTAGCATTGATTCGTGCCTTACTCGATTTTCTTACCCCAGACGTTCGATTCAAACTTTAAAACTGAAATTGAAAAAAAAAAGGACCAATGGAAAAAGTGACATCACATTTGTATTTAACGTGTCAAATTAGCCCGAGAAACATTCTTTTCCAGATCATTTCCATTAAATTCTCAAAATTCAGTTTTTTACCTGAATTTTTTCAATGAGAAAAAATAAAATTTAGACCTTGAGTAAAATTATCGTTCAAATAATATTTTTAAAGAAATTGTTCAACCTGCTGAACACAAATCTGGCATTGGGTTTTTCATTTGGTCATTTGTTTGTCTTCAATTTTTGTAAAAAAAATGAAAGGATAAACTGCTTTCAAACATTTTTGAGAATGCCACCAGGCGGCTCAAAAAAATTTGAAAAAATTCTGGTGGATACAGAATACATCAGAGCCAGCACACGTAAAATTTTTCTGATTTTTTAGAACTCATACTTATTTGCTATTTTGACGGACTTCAGAGGGTTTCAAAATCTGTTTCAAGGTTACTTTTGTGTTTAAAAAAAATCAGATACCTATAGGTAAATTTGTGGATGTTCATTATGCAATATACTTTTCTCCTATTATTCATTACATTTCGTTTCAATTGATCGAAAATCGCTTGAGACGATGATCAAAGTGTAAAAATCATATTTTCAGTCACGCCTTTCTGATTGGGGAGGGGGGGAGTTGAGATGCCATTTTGGATAAAAAAATGTTCTTTAATTGTACCTACTTACTAAATCAATTTTTGAACAAAAAAAAAAAAATGGGAAACGTGTTTCGCCTATTTTACTTTGCAAGAGCCTTTGTATTATTTTGTATTCTCTGTGGAGAATTATTTAGGAAAAAGCAAAATAAAAAAATTAATTTATTTTACGCAAATCGTTAAAAAAAAATTGTATGTAATTGACATATAGCAGCTACTCGTATAGTTTTTCATTCTTGAAATTCGAAAATTTTCAATTCACGTAAAATATGCTAGAAAAACATTCATGATAATGATAAGTTTGCTTTATTTTGTTTACTTTTTTATGTATTAACATCCTCATTACCGAAAATGTTTAGTAGCTTAGTGCTCCCGACATGCTTTACTACCTAATACCATACCTTATTTCACGAGTAGCTTATAAATCTACTCCATTATCTTAATACCTCCATTAATTTTTTCTTCATGCATAATGTTTTATACGAAGTAATATATTTGAATTTAGTAAGTATTTGTTGTGCCTCGAGTGGCATATGGTTTAAATCAACGTTTACTTTTGAAAACAGGATCAAAATTATAAATTTTTAAGCAGACACGCAGGCTTGAAAGAGATTTTATATGCAGGTATTATCTTTCACTCGTATACTTCCTGGAACAATCCTTCAATAAGTAATCAGGAGTGATTTTAGAACGTCCATTAGGTAATTTTTTTTAAAAAGTACCTACCTACCTAAAATTTACATAATATTCAACGTTGAAAAAAATTCATCCCGAAATAATAATTATTTTATAAGAACAATGTACGATTATTTTATCAACCATAAAATACAAACAAAAGACATTTCCATTCATAAAATCGAAACCACGTTGAAAACTTACCTACGTGTGTCTTTATTTGTCGAAAACACGGTTACATTACGAAACCCAGAAGAAATCTTCACGTTAGTAGTCTCTATAATAATGTTATAATTCATAGGTATAAATTTTAATTTCGGAGAAATTCCGACTATGTAATAAATTATAACTGATTTTCTTATGCTGTTTAGTTTACTGTTGTAATTTGGGTAATGGTGTTTAATTATTTTTAAAGCTAACATTTTATCGCTGTGTTCCATGTAGTGTAAAAAGTAGCGTCGGGTCGGTGAGCGTAACGAGATTTTTGTTATATCGAGTAGAATTGTGCTGATAATTTCATTAATATGTGCAAGTTGTTTTAAGAGTGTTAACAGCTGCAAGGTGTTTTTTTATTAGATGCAAAACGCGTGAAAAAAGATTAAAACTGGTACAAATCGATGATTTAGTATATTGAGTTAGAAAATCTATGTAGGATTAAACATGTATGTTTTGTGATGTAATGCTGTTATGGTCATATTTGGTATGGCTGGCACATAGACCATAATGTAGTAAAAGGGTTGGCGACTTTGTAGTATAACTCTGATGCTCGAGAAATTGACGAAATATTCAAAAAATTGCTTTTCAAACAAATTTTTTTGACAAATTTCCGCTTCAATTTGTTGAAGTACCTAGCTATCTTACGTCTTGATTTTTATGACGTCATATTCCTGTAATTTTAAAATCCTTTCAAAAATCATGTTAAAAAAAATTGTTTAAAGGTCAATATTTCGGTTTGGGATTTTTCTGAAAATTGTTTTCAGAAAAAAAGAGACAGAAAAACACTTAAATATATATATTTTTTAAAATCACTTAGCTATTCTTACAGTTAGTGAAAAACTAAAAAACAAAACCAAATTACGTATTTGAAAAAAAAACGAAATCATTCACAGATCCCTCCCTCCCTCCCTCCCTCCCCCTCCCATAGAAGGTTTTAGAAAAAAGCAATCAAATTTTCATTTTTTGGAAAGAAATTTATACATTACCTAAGTATCAGGGATAAACAAAACAATATAAAGCAACTTAAAAAAATGAAGTCATCTTTTAGTAGAAACCAAACTATTTTCCGGAAATGGGTACTAAAAAAGAACAAGTCATCAAGAAAACAGACTATCTTCGATAAAACCCAAACAATCTTTTGAAAAAAAACATCCATTAAAAACACACTTGAACCATCTTTAGTAAAAATCAAGAACAAATTATCCCCCCTGCCCCCCCCCCTCAAAAAACTTATTAGTAAATTTTGCAACAAAAAAATGATTTTTTTCCCGAAAATATAAAAAGCAAACCCAATTCTCAAAAAAGTAAACCGTTATCAGAAACAGAAATAAAACCAAAAAAAAAATTTTCTCATAGAAAACCACAAAAAATACAAGCTATTTTCAAAATAATACAAAACTATTCTCAGAAAAGAAATAAAAAACCATTAAAAAAATCATGTAAAAAATTTAACTGTTTTCAAAAGGGACCAAAAAGGCCTACTTTCCGAACCAACTTGAAAAATGCAACATTTTTTCAGAAAAAAAAAACTCAGAAAATTGAACCATATTTTAATTTTTTTTAAAATCGGCCACTATTAAAAAATTTGAACCATTTTTTGAAAGATTCTCAAAAAACTATCCCTTTTTCAGAAGAAATCAAAATAATAAACCATCATCATGAAAAAGAAAAAATAATTGTGGAGAGGCATCTTCGGTAACAACGGTAAGGTAACAAAGGAAAAAAAAAATTATGGGTACCTATTTAAAAAAAAAAATGAAACATTATAGCATTTAAGAAAAACCACCAAACTATCTGCAGTAAAAATAAAAAATCTCAGAACATTTTCGAAGAGAATTCCTAAAAAGTACTTGAGTCATTTTCAGTAAAACAAAAAACTAAATCATTTTCAGGAAAAAGCAAAAAATTAACCCCGTTTTACAAGCAGAACGTAGAAAACAAAATATTCTTTTTTCTAAAAAAAGGCCCAAAAAACAAATCAATAAAACATAAAACTAAAGAATTGAGGACATCTTCAATAAAAATCAAAAAATCGAAACTATTAAAGAACTGAGATGATGAGAGGATGTTCTTCTTGAAAAGCGCTTCGCAATAAAAACATTTTGATAAGGAGAGAGTGATTTCTTTAATCCCAATTGGACTCCTTAGTCTAGGTTCTCCTATTTTCAACTTTTTACCTAACGTTACACAAAAACGTTACAGTTTTCAAATTTCACTCTCCAGCCTTCAGACATATCCATGTCAAAAAAATAACAAAACACATCTTGATTAAATAGGTAACAACCTATTCAAAAAAAAAATGAACAAATTTCGTAACTCAAGGAAGGAGGGAAAACGAGGTCTTAAAAAGATCAAAATTTTGATTTGTAGGGAACAAAGTTCGAATTCTGCGAACAAAAAAATAGTGGGAAAAGTATTTTGGTTTAGTTTTCGAGATGAATCGGTCTGTGATTTGAGCTCAGTAAGAAGCCCATAAAAAAGCACCATCAAGTGTCCGGGGAACAACTTTAAAACACGTGTACTCATGACCATTGTAACTTCCAGACTATGTAATAGTTTGTTCCTGACTAATTTGAGGTCACTAGATACGAATCAGGTACCTCTTTCAAATCAAAATTTTAATCTTTTCTACAATCACCTTTTCTCTTCCTCCCCTGAGTTAAAAAATTTGTTCATTTTTTGTCTGTTTTGTCAAGACGTCAAATTTATAAAAAATAAAGTTGTATAGAGATTTGTTTTCAATTCTAACTGTCAATAAGTATACCTATTTAGGTACAGCATCTGAGTAAAAAATATATTTTTATAAATTAAAAGTACCTACTTGCTAATTGGAATAGGTGCCTAACAAAATATGAGTATGCAGTAGTTCCTGCCAAAATAATATGGTAAAATTCACTTTGAAAACAAAATAAAAATATCACTTCAACGCAATAATGCATGAACTCATTTCCCTTCATTCTGTCTTACTCTATTTTCCGTTGATAACGCCATTGCCATTATTGTTCGAAAATTCTGCTAGAAGTTCATTTTTATCGGAACTTCTACTATTTCATATTGTTGTAACAGGTGATAAGAACAGATGACATTTAGATTTTCCTTTCGTTTCTCTTTCAGTCTTTCTCCCCATTTCTTTTTTTTCTTATTCCTTATCAGTTTTTTTCACATTTCAATTTTTATTTTTTAAATTTTTACGACAGTAGTTGGTGTTCTGATATGTTATCTGTGTTAGTTAGTCAGCTACTCGTTTTTTTCCACTAAAAAATGTCTGTTTGAAAATTGAAATAGAAATATAGGTACCTAGAATTTTATACCTACCTACTACATTTTTTTTTCAAACAAATATTCTTCATAGATCGTTTCTCACTTACAAATGAGGGGCTTAGTTCCAAAACTCACTTTTGCCAAAAAAAATCGATGTCGTTTTTTTTGCGGATTCTGGTTCAGTTTTTCATACTGAATCGAAATCTGCAAAAAAAAACGACATCGATTTTTTTTGGCAAAAGTGAGTTTTGGAACTAAGCCCCTCAAATATGAATGGGAAATTATTTGTAATTTATTCGTAGAGCCATGAGATGGAATATCGAAGATAAATTAATAATATTGTTTTCGATTCGAATTTCGAATCGAGTTGGTTTCATTTCAACTTTGATTTTTTAATAATTTTATTTGACTGTTTTGGTTTTGTGGTTTATGTGGTGATTTTTTTTTCAGATTTGCTCATTCTGTCATTCTCATTATGTATTCGATGACCTGGATCAAACTTCATAAAATCTTACATCCAAATTAAAAAAAAAAAAAAAAGGCGTTAAAATAGTATAACCCACTTCGGTTTTGGTACATTGTGAGCGCTAGTGACTACGATACACGAATTTACATTGAAAATGACAGTTGAAAAATAAATATAAATCATCTTGTACTTCGTACACCTACACTGATGTTAATCTGCATCGATCGAGGATTCCATTACGAAAAAAACCACCAAAAAAGCTCATTTTTTCGGATTACGCCATCGAAATGTTCAAATTCGGTCAATAATCGTCGTCATCATCGGCGAACGTGAAACCGATGGACAACCCCAACATCAGGGCTGCCTTTCTACAATTTTTTTTCAACTTGTCCAGCGTCGTAATTCGGACACATACGATTAGAATTTAATAACTACACCGACAGTATTTAAGGGGAAAAAGTAAACAAAACGGAAGCATTATTTTCTTTGTTTATGCGATTATTCTCGGAGGTTACCTTCGTTACAGTTTCTTTAGAGGAACTAGTGTGGTAACTGCAGTTGCCATGGTAATCGCGCAGCCGTACAATGTGCCAGACGACTCGTGATATGCCCTGTCTTTGCGAGCAATCAGAACACGCATCGTTCCGCGGCTTCGTGCTGGCAATTTGTATTCCAGCATTTTTTCTTAGTTTTCGTTGTTCGCCCTCCATGGTACAAACGGTTTTACTTCGCGTATCGTAGTTTTTTCTCTCTCCCAAAAAAGCAGTTTGGTTTTTTGATTTAATAATCTATTAACGTACGCGAATTTTATCGTGTCATTGAAGTTCGTCAGTTCTGTATTTTTTCGCAAGTTGAATAAATATCTCGTTTATTTTACGTTCAGTGCACCACGACTTACGAGTTACGATTTTACCCTTGAATTTTTCATCGTCGAGTGAAAATCGAATTTCGGCTTGCAAGATTTACTACTCCGGTACCGTATCGATCGAGCATTGTTTTATTTACTTCGGTAAGTTTTTATTTTGTATTTTTTCCAGTCTCGTGTCTCGTGTCGGAATTCCACCCTTATTTTTCGTTCGTTTTGGTCGTCCGATGATCATATTCGAATCTAAATTCAAATTTTCCATACCGACGGTCTACATGGCCGACGAGTAATTGTAACAGACTTTAGAGTGAAAGTAGAAGTAAAATCGTGTTAATGAAATGTTTTCTCTCGATTTTATTCGATATACGATGAATTTGTCGAATTTAAATATTTCTCCGGTGCTGGGTGCTGTTCGCAGCTCCAGTGTACACAAAAGTCGCGTATTTGGATAATATTTTATACAATTTTGCCATTTTCAAACGACTCGTTATACGTTGGTTCGTTTGTACACCAACGGTGCTTTTGCTTTTCCTATTCGATTATTATGTACGAGAATTTCATCAAATAGAAAGGCCTGGGTTGGTGCTTTGTGATGCTAAATGTATTCAGCTACGTAATTAATTGGAATTTGCCAAATGTAACGTATTTTCGTACGCTAAGGAGTAAATATTTGAAAAGACTCCTGCGTCGAGGTAAATGATTAATTTATTCTCTCGGTGCATCGAAATTACCGACTGGATTTTTATTTCGTATTTGAATTTTCCATCCGGAAATGATCTCGGAGTTGGTTATTAATTAGTCGATGTAGAAAAGAAATTCGATTCGATGAAAATTCGTTCTAATTTTGCTAATACTGTACCTTCTTGCTCGTGGCATGGCGCACGATTCACTTCATCGATGAATAACTACCAAGTACCGACCATCTGCTTATTTTTCATAATAAGTATATTTAATTAACGTTAAATCGAGCTCGTGCGTGTGTGGTTCAGTCTTCATCATCCAAGCATAGTTCCAATATCATATTTTTATTTCGTCATCATCAGGGTGCCAGAATATAAGGTCTGAATTCACATTCGGATACTAATTCCGGTTACTAGACGTTTCAACCCTTCTCTGAGGTGTATGAAATGTACAGTACCGCATTGCAGCACCTTTATCAGGGGTTCTGACAGTTTCGCTAGATGATGAATCTTCTCCGGATAGCCCGTCGTCGCCACATGGTCTACGATACGTGGTGAGGTGCTGCTGTGCTCTGTGCTATGGGTATGCTTTGATTGAGTAGTTGACAGCGTTGCTGGATTGGAATATGGTATAATTCTCTCATGGTGTCTAGAGGTCTGCTGTTTACTCGTTCGGTTCGGACTGAAGTATAAAATCATCGGTAGTAATTTCCATGTCGGTGTGTTTATTTTAGTAAATTGAGAAATTCGGATGCCTTTTTGTCTTCTCTGACTACCGAACACGAACATGCCTTCGGAACGATTTTATTACGTCGGTGGCTCGCCCGGTGCTGGGGTATTTTTTCTCTTCTGTTTATGACGTGACTGGTGAATCGATATTTTGTCGGCATGGCTGTGCTGGTATTGGAAATTTTGTCTGAATAGGGAAATACGTAGTTGTGCTGTGCTGTTTTTAATCTTTTTTGTTGGGGTTTTTTGAGAATATTTTGTCGAATTGTTGGAGGAAATGGATATGCATCTTGTTTGAATTTGCAGTGACGTTTCGAAGGCATTTTGTCAAGGGGAAGGAGGAAGGTAAAATCTGTGAAAATTCCAACTCAGATTTTCAATTTTCTCAGTTACTTATATGATAATATCAATGAGACTGTTTTTATTCTCCCACAATACTCCTTTTCTACGTACCTACCCTGGGCTTCAATCCTACTAAATTTTATGTAAAAAGTGGCTGCAGAGAACATAATTGAAAATTTTGAAAATCAACTTATTCAGACATGAAGCAGACCGATTTTTTTGGAAGATAGGGTGGAAAGCACAAATTTTCCGATTGACCTAAATTTTAAAGGAGTTGACCCCCTCCTCCTTTCATTTTTTTCTTTGCTTATTCCAAATTTGTCATTTTTTTCAAACCTATTACTAATTTGATCGTAGGTAAAGAGAAGAAATATTAAAAATTGTCTATTTGTCCGAGTAAGATGTGGGGAAAAAATTTTATGAAAAATTATAATCTTGTAAATGAAATTTTGTAGTTTCAATGTGAGTATTAGGGAGATAAATTTGACCCGAGCGAATCGAGGATGATAATTTTAGGAAATCTCAAATTCAAGGTGCCTTAAAACGAATGTTTTGAATTACCCAATAAACCTGAATAGAAAACCAGCTACTTTGAAGCTATTAAAAGAGAAATATGATAAGGCCAAACGCGGCGAGACCAAAACTTTTGAAAAAATTGATAAGTTTTAAGGAGAAAAAATATAATAAAATTTGTTGAAATGATTTTGAGGAAAGAACGAAAAAAATTACTTTTGTAGGATTTGGATTATTTTAAAACTATAGAAGGAGAAATATATACAATAAGACCGAGGGCAGGGGAACCACGAGCGCAGGAAGACCCAAGTTTATGAAAAATTTGATTGATTATTTATTTAAAAAACAAAAAAAACAACATAGAAGTACAAAATTTCAATTTTTCCTACTTCGGAAAGTATGGATACAAATGATAAATTTTCCCCTGAAGTTTGCTCTTTCATTAGAAAAACCACGAAAGTACAGTTTAACTTTCCCGATTTAGAAAAATATGTGTACAAATAGTATATTTTCTGAACTTGGGAAAATATGAAAAAATTTTCAAATTGATGAAATATGAGTACAAAGTACAAATGGCAAAATCTTTTTGTTGAAAATTATCATTACTTTCTACATTTTCACCAAAAAAAAAAATACAACTATTCAATTTTTTCAACTTGGGAGAATATGAGTACAAATGGGAATTTTTTCCAACTAAATACTGAAAAATCTCGTTGAAAGGGCACTCCCTATCGGTACGCCCCTGCGAATCTGGTGTAGCTATA
Source organism: Pseudococcus viburni (assembly GCA_033439095.1). NCBI lineage: Eukaryota > Metazoa > Arthropoda > Insecta > Hemiptera > Pseudococcidae > Pseudococcus > Pseudococcus viburni. The sequence goes on from JAVBJF010000017.1 coordinate 1,733,705, forward strand.
ATGTGAAAAAGTTTAATTTTTTACAGAATATTGTTAGACATACTTCCGAAGAATAGCTTATTCTTCCTCCCCTCACTCAAATTTGGAAAAATAATACTTACCTATACATTTTTTATTTCATTTTGAGTTGGATAAATACAGAAATAATTTACTTTATTTCAAGTTGAAAAATAGTTCTTTGAGTTGAAATTTTTAGGTTCATTAGTGAGTTTTCATCTTTCTTCAACTCCCACCACTTTTTTCTTTCATTTTGCCTGTGTAATAATAAAACATGGAAATTTTAGATGTACATAGAAGCAAAAATTATGTAAATTTTTTCTCGAAGGCAACATTTTTCAGATCATAGATATGTTTCTGTTTGGATCACTTTTAATTATTTTTCAAAAATTTTCAGGCATCATAGCGGGTCACTTTTTTTTAGGGCGTTTGTCACTTTTGGTTACTTTTCACCCCTCAAAAATCAATTTTTCCTTGCACTTCCAGGCAAAAATACAAATTTTCACATAGAAATTGCTATTTTTCAAGAAAAAGATAAAAAAATAGATTTTTGCTAGTTTGTTTGTTGGTTTGACGAAGGAATTTAGTAAATGAAATTATTATTCGCGTCTTTTCAATTGATTCATCTTTGAAAATGTTTGCAGAAAACTACAAAAAAATTGCCCCCCCCCGAAAAATTGAATTTTGGTTACTTTTTGGTCATGTTTTCTATGATAACTGAATTTTACAAAACTATTTAGACTTGAAATGAAAAATCAATAAACCGTAAAATAATTTTTTAGGTACCAGACTCAGAACATTAAATATGGCTTTCTGTCATGAGTCAAATTTGAATGAAAAAATTACCTGTTTTTCCAAGTCTGACAAAATGTAATGTTACCAAATTGAAATTTTTTAGTCAGAAAATTTTGATTTTTTATCCTTACAAAAAACCAGCTTCGGTTTATCCTTAAAAATTACTTCATCACTGAAAAATTCTGAAAAAAGAAACAACTCGAGCTAAAATCGACTTCTTTTCCCCCTAAATTTATCCTAAAAAATTCCCTTCCTTTCTTTTCTTGAATGTTGGAAACCCTGTATTGAAAGTCCTGAAAAAATCCTGTATTTTGATTTTGAAATTTTATGAGACTCATAATAGGTAACTATTGTTATAATTTTTCCTTCAATAAATTACATAAAGAGTTCATTTTGAAAAACATCGCGATTCACAAAAAAATTAAAAACCAAAGAAGTGAAGAAAAAAGTTTATTTTTACCTATTCATTTTTCCGACTCAATTTTGTCATTGAGTCGGCTCCCTCGTTTATAGTATTGCCATTGCTGAAAAATACAGTTACGAACCCATTTTGAACCGATTTTTCAAAAAAGAGATTTTTAGAGGGCCTTCGACCAAAGTAGAAATAAATGCGCGAAAAAAAGAATAATGTCAATAAATTGCGAATTAAAAAAATTATTGGTTACCAAATTATTGCTTTCCATCAGAATTTCAAAAAGATCTCAAATTTTTGTAGCCAATAATTTTTAAAAACTACGAATATCGCGATTTTCTCACTTTTCAAGTTTTTTTTATCTCATCCATTTTCTGGTTTGATTCTAGGGGATTATAAAATAAATCAAAAATTTTCATCTTGAATATAAAAAATGAACGTCTAATAATATCGTCGAAAGAAACGGCATTTCATCTAAACTTAAATGATGACTTCTCATTATTCGAAATAGCAAAAGTAAGTAAATATTTCGACGATTCGAAATAAATATGATAAGGGAACAATAAAATTCAACTTTTCTGTAGTTTTTTGATACCTAAACTTTGTAAGCCTTTGAAGCATTTTTTTTTTTTTTGATTTTTAGTATTTTCTTTAAATTACTCGTACGCCCCTTCCTTCTACCTCCATTATACCGTATCCATTTCAAGTCGAAATATCGATTTAAAACAATTTTCAGCCAATTTAGAGTTTCTAGTTGAGCTTGATATTTCTTCAACCTGCAATGCAAATTGGTACCTAGCTCCACATAAACCAAAGTTGAACAGACTTGAAAATTTAGCCATCTCGTTATCTCGATTTCGTAAACCAACTCAACCTTCTTTCGTATTTGTAGAAAATACACTAGTTTCAGTTTGAACGTATATTTCTCTCATTATTTTCAATGCAAAAGCTCTAGAATGTTTGCGTATAATAAAATACGGAGTACGATACATCAAAGTAGGTAAAAAGGGCCCTTTTTCCACTGAGCTGTTTTTCATGCTTTGTATTTGTTTCCCAACAGTTTCATCTTTCACTCAGTTTATGTAATATTTCTCTATGTATGAAATTATCAAAACGTTATTGTATTTTTCGCTTTCATCTGGCTCGAAATATTCATTGAATTTTATAAATTTCTTTCCAGATACGATCTTCGTATACATTAATAAAATTTCAGCAGTTAGCCTATAGATTTAGATATTTATACGAGAGAACAATTAAAACAAAAAATACTTTCGTTTTAGCATCTGCAACTAAAATTGTCATATTTATTAGTAGATACATTTTTTTACATATCAAAAGTATTGTATTGACATTTGAAAAAGATTTATCAGTATTTCATATTCTTCATTGTTACCATCGTGGAAAAAGACTTTCTACTCTATAGGGGCACGTCAGCTTCACCGATACCGCGATATTTATCCAACGCCTTTCTCATTTATTCGGTTCTTCATTGAGTACCCGAATCGTCGTCGTGACTGATAAGAATGAAAATAGATGATAAATGAAAGCCACGATGGTGAATTTTTGAGGTTCGAGGTTGCAGCAGACGAAAAGGGTGGGGTGGCAATTGCACGTTGCTCGATATAAAGCTGCACCGACGTCATAAAAAAATTAATGTTCCCAAATGGCTTTCATCTTTTTTTTTTTTTAGAGAGAGACTCGAACGAGAGTATATTTTATTTATGAATACGTGAATGTACGTCAATGAACGATAGATCGACATGGTATTTCAAAAGTATATGTATCGAGGAGGTAATTGAAAGATGGATATCTTAACAATAGCTCGAGACTCGAAGAATAGACAAATGAGCTTCCCAAAGCTCTAAAAGTCTACCTATCCTATCTGTAAAAGCTTTCACGTGTGGGGGTGTACGATTAGGAAGGAAGAAAACATACAACCACCGGTTAAATCTAGCTGTTAATAATTTAACACCTAATTTAGAATCGAAAAGCCTTTCGTGAGGCTATTAAAATTTTACGACTGGGAGCAAATTTGGCATTTAGTCTTTTATCCAGACTGCCAGCGAACAGCTGATAGACAATAAGTAGAACGTGCACGATTAGTGGTCTAAAACTGGATATTAAACCATCTGCCTTGGCTGTGTGCGTCTCTATACGTGTTTACTTCATTGTGAATGTGTACTGTACTCGAGTACAGCCCTTGCGCGCTTTACCAACTGCTCTTACTCTGGCGACGATTATTGAAAAGCATTACCGTATTTTCGTCCGAATGTATTGTATAAGGGAGCTCTAAGGTTAGCGACAATATCGAAACAATCGATAGTCTGTGCTCGTGCTATGCCCCCATAGACTGCTCAGACACGAGGCTGATACCTTTGGTGAAAATTAGATAATTTTTTAAACAAGGTGTCTAATAGTCTACGTGTTTGGCTTTTACTTGTACGTCTGAAGTCCGGTTTTTGTCCTGCTGTTTTGTTAAAAATGTCGAATTGTCCAATAATTTTGGCATTCCTTCATAATTTGGAATTTTTTCAGTTGATTTTTTTTTGCCCGATGAAAAAAATTAAAAAGACATTTTTGGCCCTTCCCAAGAAGTAATTTTTTTTTCATAATTTTTAAAATTACTTCATCATCTAGAATTTTTCTACCTCAAAAAAATTATGTAAAAAGGAGATTTTTTGTCCTCTCCCCCAAGTGAAATTTTTGAAATTAATTTTTCTTTCTCCAGAATTTTGGATTTTTTTTTCTAGCTGATTTTTTTCGTCTGATTATAAAAAAAAATTGATTAAAAAAGAGATTTTGGCCTCTCTGAAAAGGTGGAAGTATTGAAATTTAGTTGAAAAGCGTTACGTAGCGCTGGGATGGTTATGTAACGTTTTTAGATTAGGGCATAATGAAATGATATTATGTTAAGTTTGAAAAAACTTGGAAAAAAATTGTATTTTAGAAGATATAGGTAGTGATATTATGTTGGGCTTGGAAAAAATTTGTTATGTAATTTTACAGTTACATAATGTTGTTATACAGGGTGGGGCATAAGTAACGCAACCACGTTCTGGCAAAATCAAAACCAGGAGTGAGAAACAAAAAAAAAAATTTTAATTATTAAAATTCAACGCAAAGTAAAGAAAAAAGTTTATAGTAAAATTTACAGTAAGTGCTAAAAATGACAACCATGGACATTAATGCGAGTAGAAAACTCAAAAAAACATGTTACAAAAGCTTTTCTCAAAATAATCATATTCATATTGTTAATTTGTTCCGATCGCAATATTGTTGAATTAGCTGGGTGGGAATATATGGATACCTTTCCATAAAATGTTCCTTCACTTTTTTTTTTTTACAGATTTACTTTTAAAATGAATCCGTAAAATGAAAATTATTGGCTTTTTTGAAAAACGTGACATGTTTTTGTTCAAAAGTAAAACTGGTTCTCTCCCCACTCCAAGCACTCGCAAAACTACAGTTCACTTGGGATTACCATGGCAACATTTGTACTCCTTCTAGGAAGGACCAGTGTTACATTTTCAGTGGAGTTAAATGTTATAGGCCATTTAAATTGCGGTTGTCGCGCATTAAATCTTTGGTTGTGTTACTTCTGCCCCACCCTGTATTAAGACATAATGACATTATGTTAGACTTTGAAAAACTTGGAAAAAATTGATTTTAGATGAAGATATAATGATATTATGTTACACTTTTACAGTGAAGTAATATTGGTTAAAGTTACAACACACGTTTATATTAAGACATAATGATGAGATATAAAAATACAGTATTTTATTTTTTTCAGTATAATATGACTGTATTATACGTACAATACAGTATTTTAATGGTGATTTATTCCAACTTGAATGGCGAAATTATCAAAAATTCCAACATTTCTTTGAGCAAATGCAGATTTTTGAGCAATTTTCATCAAAATTTAGTGAAATACCAAAAATACTAGAAATATTGTATTGTACGGTATTTTATTTTTGTATCATACGGTAATTTATTTTTGTATTATATGGTTTTATCAGGGATGGAAACCGGAACCGGAACCGGAACCGGTTCTGGAACCTTAACCCCTAAAAAACCGTTATTTTTGCTTTGAAAAATAACTAGAACCCTTAACCCTTATAAAAACTAGCAAAAAAAACCCCTAACCCATAACCTAAATGAATTTGGAAATGAATAACCCAAAACCCTTAACCCTAAAAATTTGTTTGGGTTTTGGGTTAAGGGTTTCGGGTTATGAGGTTTCAATTTTTCAGTTTTTTTTGTTTTTTTCTGCAAGCAGTTCAGATTTTTGTGATACTGAAACTAACTTTTCTTTTTTAAATTGATTTTTAGGAATATTTTGTAAGTTTTATGACATAGGTAGGAATATATAATGAACAGTGAGCAATTGAATATTGATCATTCAACTTCAAACGTCCATATCTTCCTAAGAAATGATTTTCAAGACCTGGGATCAATTTTATTGGATTTTCTGACGTTTTTTACATCACAACAATAAATTTTTTTGCCCGAATGACCCTAATCAAATGAGAATTTTTTTTTAAAAAACCCCAAAACCCTAACCGGAACCTTAACCCGGAACCCTTACCTTCCGGGCAACCAGTAACCAAGAACCCCTTACCTTTATTCTAAAAATTGAAAAACCTTAGAACCCTTAACCTTCATTTTTTCACTAAAACCTTTACCCAAACCAAAAACCTTTATTTTTTTATAAAGGTTTTCCATCCCTGGGTTTTATATGTGAGGAGCTTGGTATCAAAGTGAGACAAGCGCCAGTGACACTCTATGACAAAATGGACCTTATGTGTCAGAATTTTTTTTTTATTTCTTGTTCTCCAACTGTTAGAGAACAAAATCTGTTAAGAAAATTAGAAAATTTTTTCTGACACATAAGCTTCATTTTGTCGTAGAGTGTCACTGGTGCTTGTCTCACTTTGATACCAAGCTCCTCATGTGAATAAAATACCTCACATCTCTGGTTAGACTTGAACAGTGAGTTTAAAAGGTTGAGTGATGTATGCATTTTATGGTTGAAGGATGGGATTTTTTGGGGGCTAGGGGGTAAAATTTGAAAATGGTGATGTAACACTGGAGATATAACTTGACACTGGTTGTGTAATGTAACATTGGTGGTGGTTACATGATGTTTTGTCAAGACATAATGATATCATGTTAGATATTTAAAGAATTGGAAAGAAATTGAGACGAGGACATATATATCTATTAGACATTGGAAGAGAAAAGAAGAATTAGTGTCTTCGGAATGTGGGTCTAGGGAAGAATGCTGATGATGTAATGTTTTTGGTTTAAGACATAACGATATTATGTTGGATGTGAAAAACTTGAGATGAAAAACATTTTTAGGTTAAGACATAATGACATGATGTTTAAGAAGAATCAGTGTTTTTAAAATGTCGGTTTAGCAGAGAATACTAATGTAACATTTTTAGATTAGACATAACAATATTATGTTGGATGTAAAAAACAAGATGAAATACATTTTTAGGTTAGGACATAATGACATAATGTTTATTAAACTGTGGAAAAGAAAAGAAGAATCTGTGTTTTCAAAATGTAGGTTTAGCAAAAATTAAAAGTTTTCGGTCAAATTATAATGATATTATGTTAGATATTAAAAAATGAAAAAAAAATTAAATCAAGACATATTGATATTATGTTTAACTTGGAAAAAAGGAAATATTTCAAAATTTCCATGATCCAAGGTTTTTACCCTAAAGGAAACAGTGTGTTAATTTTTTTTCAAAGTTTTGAAATCACTTCATGATTTGGAATTTTTTTACTTGATAAAACAAATTGTGAAAAAAATTTGTCCCCCAAGTAAAATTTTTGAAATTTCTTATTTTTCCAGAATTTTGGAATTATTTTATTACTTTTAATTTTTCACCCGATAAAAAAATTGTGTAAGAAAAAGATTTTTGCCCCCCCCCCCCAAAGTGAACTGTTTGAAAATGTTCTGCCAAACTTCTACTTTTTCAATTTCGTCGTCATAAAGCATCAAGACGCCTTGTTTAACTTCAAAGTATCAGAATAGTTATCGAGTCTTAATTCTATCAAAAATTCAGTATCTTAATCAGCTGTATTACAATTCAGTTGTGCTGTTCAACTTGCAGTGAAAATTCGCCCATTGCTGGTTGTTGGCTGCCACTGCCAGTGTTTATAATTCTTCGAATTTTTACGACTACCGATACACATGTTTGATTGTACCAATTGGCATAAACATAATCGTAAAAAATGGGAAAAAATTACAACATTAAAGATATTTTCCTATCGTTTGGCTCCGTTATCTTTTCATTTTATTCTCGTATACCGAATTGTTTCACCATGTTGAAAACACAAACAGGTAATTATGCATTGTTGCAGTAATTATACTTTCAGTTACAAGTACATAATCGTAGACGTATACCGATATATACGTACGAGGCAGTGGTGATTATTTTGAAAGGGTTTCTGAGCCCTTCTCATCGACATATAGGGTTAATATTCGTGGAAACAGCTGTTCTGATGTTGGGGTTCGTCTCCGGTACGATAGTATACTATACGGACACCATTTTGAAACGAAAGTGATTTATGGATTTGTAAGAGACGCAACCCGAGGTTAGTGATCTTATGCGAGAGTATGGTTTAGAAGGTAATGGAAACGTAGAGTGATCAACTACCGTGGGTATTTACTGCGCTATCCGTGGAGTAGATGAATCTATCGTACGTAATGGGTACCTACTACCTACACCTATTGTACTTACTCATGTTTGGCGGTATAATGCGGCGGTGGTAATTCGACTAGTTTCAAAATATACGCCGGGGAGTTCGTTAATCGTGTTGGTGATTACGATGTTGCCAATTTTATTCAAGCAGTGGTAGAGAATATGTTGGTGAGGGTATTTTTGGATCGATGTGGCGAAAATCATTGTTGCAAGTGTTGCTAAAAAATTAGATAATTTAATCAGTCTATTTAGGTCACTCGATAAGACCGAGGAAACAATTTGAGAAAAATTGTGGAAGGATAACTGGATAAGTAGTTTAGTTTTTATTTTAGAAGGATTATTTTGACTGCGTTTCTACAATTTTATGGGGTTCTTTGTTGAGATTTTGTTCAAACTGGAGTACCTAGGTCAATTCATTTCAGTGTTGAAATGCCCCTTAAATAATGTTTTGCCTTTTTACGATTTTACTCGAAAAGTTTTTTCAGCACTATCGCAGAGAGAAAATACAGTTTGAGTTACGAAAAAAAATAGGGGGATGTACTTATTTATTAGAAAAAAATTGAAAAATTGGTCACTTTTTGCCTCATAAAAAGTCACTAAAGTCACTATTTTTTCCCAAAATCTGTGTTTGGTGCCTGAGTTAGTCCCTTGTTTTTCTTTTGGACGAAGGAGCAGGCTGAACTGAGTAAAACAAGGTGTCTACGTCTTGGTCTGAAAACTACGATAATCCGAAAAAAGTTCAAATTTTATTGAGTAAGTAAGAAATTACAAAAAAAGTATGAAGTAATAGCCAGGGTTTGAAATATTGGCACGAAAAAGTTCGAAATGACGAAAAAATTTAAAATATCGCGAAATTTTAATGAGACTTTCATAAAATGTTCAGTTTTTTGGGGTGATCATCAATTTGTAGTTCCTTAAAAGTTAGAAAAGTAGCTTGAAAAAATCTCAAAAAGCCGAATTTTTGTTTTTTGATTTCAGTACAAAACATGTACTTATGGCTAAAATTGAAAAAAAATCTGAAATTTTTTCTCTATAGGTTTCTAACATGAATAATTTCACCGCCATCCTCTTTTCCTTTGAAATCCTTCCTCATTTCAAAAAAAAGTCATACTAAAATGTATAGAAATTCAGTCATGCAAAAGTCATACTTTTTAGCTTTACGATGCTGTGTGACACTGAAAACAGGCATCATAGCAGGTCACTTTTTTCGACTTTGGTCACTAAAAGTCACTTTTTTCGACTTTGGTCACTAAAAGTCACTTTTTTCGACTTTGGTCACTAAAAGTCACTTTTTTCGACTTTGGTCACTAAAAGTCACTTTTTTCGACTTTGGTCACTAAAAGTCACTTTTTTCATTCAAAGGTCACTAAAAGTCACTTTTTTCGCATTTTCAAGCAAAAGTTCAAATTTTCACGTAAAATTGCTATTTTTCAAAATTCTTTAAGAAAAAAACTTTAAAGTTGATAATGATTTTTCAAAAAAAATTTGCCGTCGCTTCGCTCGGGCAGTATTTCAATAATTATTTTTACAAATTTGAAAAAATTCGGTGTCACTAAAGAAAGTTAGATTTTTAGAATACCTAATTTTTTTATTGAATTTTGACCCCTTCCCCTAATTTTTTCTTGAATTCTCAGCCCTCTTTTGACTGTAATAAAATTAACCCCCAAAAAATCGAATTTTTGGGTACTTTTGGTTAATTTTGGTCACTTTTGCTCAAAAAAAGTCACTTTTTTCTTCGAAATTTCGCTATGATGCCTGTAAAAAAATCCCTCCAAAAACTGTAAAATCCCCCCAATTGAATTTTTGGTCACTTTTTCTCAAAAAAGGTCACTAAAAGTCGTCTTTTTCTTCGGAATTTCGCTATGATGCCTGTGAAAATTTATTTAAAATCCTTTTTCTTTTTTTTGGAAACGTACACAACTACACATTTCATTGACCATTATCACTTGAAAGAATTCCCCCTCCCCCTCATGTTTTATAAATGTCATGTGTAAAAAGTCTGGAAAACCTAGAAAAGTCAGGGAAAATCATTTCTGAAATATTGTGAACACCCTGTAGTTGAATGACTGAAAAATATTTTTCTGCGAAGAAGAGGGGGAGGAAGAGGGGGTTCAGCATGTTTTTCAATTTCTCAAGTCCAAACTTAACTACGGAATTACATTCAATATTTCATCTCAAATCTCCAAATGAAAAAATTTTAAACTTAGTGATTCTGTTTTTTTTTTACCATTTTTTATTTGAAAAATCACTGAAATTATTACTTGGCACATAATTTTTTTTCTCAAGTCAAAAATAGAAATCTTTCTCCCTCATTTTTTGGAAAATTTGTATTTTTAATGAAAATGAGTGTTTTTCTATCTATTACAATAACGAAGCAATCAGCTGGTTCCTGTAACTCAGAAATGATACTGCATTTAAAAAAAAATCTCAAATTGGAAAACGACTAAATAAAGTGTTCAAGCATCGCGTATGTTTCATTTTATGACATTTGGTGGTGGTGGTGGTGAGTGGACAAAATCCACCCTAGGTTCCTTCCATTACAGCCCTATCAACATTAAACAGTATTCACCGGAGAGTGCAATGTGTTTTTGCCACAAACATGTAAATGTGCATCTGCATACGAATAACAAAATCGTAAACATGATAAATTAGCGGATATTCAACTTTATGGTATGTAAAAGTTCATACCTGACGAGTTTTCTGTATGTGTAGTGCTTTTAATCGTATATTCGAATACTTATAGTTTTATTGGGAACCGTAATATGATGGAATATGGTATAAAATTTATAATTCATGTGTTTACTTTGAATTGCTTTTAATTTAAATCTTGGTTATATGATTTATCGACGTGAAATTCATTTCCTGTAAAAAAAAAAAGTCAAATGTCATGTATATTGTATGTAATTGTATCATTTTTTTTTTTGCAAAATTTATTACAATTTTGTAAAAAGAAAAACTCATTAAATGGATAAATTTGTATAAGAAAAGAAAAAAAATTCACCATAACCAAATTATCCAACTTAATTCTACCCAGTGTTGTCAGTTTCTATATTCTAAATGTTTCTTGTCATAATTGCAATTTTGTTATTTGAGGAAGTTACATAAAATGTTTCGAAGCAACGAAATAAGCGAAGATTATAAATGATCGCTCATTTCACTTGTTGTGACATACTAGATTCGAAATTTTAAATTATACGCTAAATTAGTCAACTTAATTAATATAAATAATTACCAGGAAAAAAGCTTATATTGCCAATTTTTTAACGATTTTTTGCTAACGAAAGTTTTCATTTTTTCGACGTTTGAAAAATTCGTATTATAGCAGTGTTGCCAGTTTCTACGCACAAATTTTTTCATCTTATTCAATCCAAAGCAAATTTTGAAAAATTGAAAAGTATTTTCAAAAATTACGAATTTGATTCGGATCTGGACCCAAAATCAGTATTTCTTCAACAAATCTTGACCTTTTTTGACCTCTTCGCCGGTGGCTAAGTGGTCTAATTATGTAACCTGAAAAAATTCGTTTTCGATTGAATTCCGCGAAAGCAAAGTCCATCTGTCCCTTTTTACAACTCCATTTGAAAAATTTTCATTTATAAAATCATGTTTTTTAATTATAACGTTGACACGGTACTCGTTTAACATCATTAATAACGCCGATTCCAACACGAACCACCGTTTCACAAAACAACGTGTTATAAATAAAACGTACGTACAAGTTTCCATTTTTTTTTTCAAAATCGCGCTGTAATTTTGTACTTTTTTTACGTGCGGAGGATAATTTCGTGTCGGGAAAAAAACTCTATTGGTGGTATTTTACAATAATTACGTTGAAAGAAAAACTGGATCGGTGGAGTGTCATAATGTACCGCGTGTTAGATTTATGTCGCACGCGGAACTCGGGTAGCGCTCAAGACTCGAGATATTTTCTTGAAAATTCTTACCGAGGTCGCGGTAATTTACACGAAAATATTTTATCGCGGTACTACTCATTTCGCTAAAATGATCGCGAACCGAGTACGCATGCTTGGTCGCTTTTTATCAACCTTGGAACGTCTATCCGATGAACATTTAACGAGTCGCAGGGTGGTAATTGATTTTAAAAATCCATCTTGGAAATTACTGCCAACGAATCCCCCTGACCCGCCGGATACATCGTGGGGATCGCGGGATTTGTTTACGTAATATTCCCAGCTCGCAGCTTCGGGTTCGTTCGGTGTAAATATGAAAATATATTCTGATTGTGCATCCGAGGGTATCGACGGAGTTGTGACAATTGAAGCACGACATATCTGCGTTCTCGTGGTTTCACAAACATGGTAATCTTTGTTAAATTTCATACACCCACGTGCTCGAACCGTAATCTCGATATTTTTCACCGCGCGAATTATGCTTACGAGGTGCGGAATTCGTGTACCGCGTTTTAACCCTTCCGTACGTCCAACTTTACGGCCCAAAGCTCGCGTACGAATCAACCAACGGGAAAGTAAACCAGCTTGTCAACGTGTGTCGTGTACGTACCGATTAACACAGACAAATGAAATAACAACCTGAAATCGGAATTTATATATTGCTGAAAAATCGATGTCGAGAAATGCTCTGGTGCGTGGAAGTTGAGGTTCGATTATTATTGTGTGAAAAAAAGGAGATTTAATTTTCGTATTCCCCATGGAGATAGTTTTGTGGCAAGTTGGGTGGGGAATTTCTCTTACGAGGCTAGACTTTTTTAAAAGTACAGTTTTGGTTCAGAATACAAATGTCTGATTTCACAGCCCTCGAGAATGTTCTCGAGGTTCCAGCCGTATGTTCAGTTTCACTATCATTTCCAGTCTGGAAAATTTGAAAAATCTCGAGAATGTAACGTTTCTCAATTTCTAATTCAGTGAAGTACCAATTAGCAAATTTTCACCAAATTTTCTTGACAAATCATTTATTTAGTTTGAAAAGGGATGCACAGAATCAAGAATGAAAATTCTACAATATCTAAACATTTTCTCATTCGAAATTAATTATGAAAAAACTTCAATGATTTTGAGAATTTTTGTTTCAAACGTCAAAGCATTTTGATCTCAAAAACCTTAAGAATTTTTTTCTGAGAAATTGTGAGAATTTGTATCTTAGAAATCGTGGGAATTTTTGTCTTAAAACGTCTAAGAATTTTTATCTCAAAAATCGTTGAAATTTTTATCTCAAGAATCGTGAGGATTTTTCTCTGAAAAATAGTGAGAATTTTTTTCCTGAGGAATCGTGAAAAACATTACCTCAAAAATCGTGGAAATTTTTATCTCTTTAATCGTGAGAATTTCTGTCTCTAACGTCTAAGAATTTTTATCTCAAAAATCGTTTTTTCTCCGAGGAATCGTAAAAATTTTCATCTCAAAAATCGTGAGGATTTTTCTCTGAAAAATAGGGTGAATTATTTTCCAAAGGAATCGTGAAAAACATTACCTCAAAAATCGTGAGAATTGTTGTCTCAAACGTCTAATAATTTTTATCTCCAAAATCATAAGAATTTTTCTGTGTGAAATCGTGATAATTTTTCTCTAAAAAATCGTAAGAATTTTTTTTTAAGAATTGTGGGAATTTTTATCTCAAGAATCGTAAGAATTTTTTCTGAGGAATCGTGAGAATCTTTATCTCAAAAATCGTGAGAATTTTTGTATCAATAATCGTGGTAATTGTCATCTCAAAAAACGTCAGGATTTTTCTTTGAAAAATTGTGAAATTTTTGTCACAAACGTCTTAGAATTTTAATTCTCAAAAATTTTAAGAATTTTGCTCTGAGGAATCATGAGAATTCTAATCTCAAAAATCGTGATGATTCCTATCTCAAAAATCGCTAGAATTTTTGTTTCCAAAGTCTGAGAATTTTTGCAACACAAAGTCGTTTAGAAGTACCTACTTTTGAATAAAAAAGAATGTAATTTAACCCTTCTTTCCACTCTTTGGAAAAAATTCATGGTAAAAATTCTAAACATTTTATTTTGGAGTTTAAACCATTTGAAACGTCTGCCTCCGATTTGAACGAGAATACAATTTTCGAAAAAATCATTTTTCCAATACTTCCATACCTATAATTTCAGCTTCTTAAATTGATTTTTCGTTATTCTACAAATTTTCTAAGTTTAAAAACTTATCTAATCATTTTTTCGATGAAAATAATTATGATATTCTTGAAAAAAGTGCTTTCCAGTAAAATTGATGAAAATTAATTCTCCAGCTAATATTGACCTCCCAAAGCCAGGTTTCACAATTTCCAACCATTCTTGAACCTTCAGCAAAATTTTGATTCTTTCCTATGTATTTTCAGATTTCTCCAATTGACGTCGAAATTAACTTGGCCAGCTATAAAAATTGAGTTCCCGACTGCTCTCGAATAGTTCAACCAGAAAATTCTCTTTTGTCGTGATTTCTGGTAGGACATCTTGAGTTGTTCTTTTGCCCAACAGCTTGTTATCTGAACTTCGAAAAAGAATCAAAAACACTGAAATTGTTTAAGATCAGTTGGTCGTCTAGCTAAACGAAAGAAATGTCCGTTTCTTCACCATGTCTGATCGTTCTGAAGTCTCCAGATCAATTATAATTTTCTCTAGTGCTTTCGTATATCTCTTCAGGAGGCCTAGAAATTATTTACTTTGGTGCTGAAAGTTGAAAGTATATCCGCTTATTTAGGATACAAATTGCATTTTTTCATTGAAAAATTTACTCTACGAGTTGAAAATGAAAAATTGAGACACATTCAAAAATGTTTACTTTCAGTCCTTCTTAATATTAAATTTTGAGATAATCTTGAACATTTTTGAATTTTTTGAATTTTTCTTATGTTATATTCCACTTTTAATTTTTTCAACGTCAAGAGAGTTTTTGAATGTATCATATTTCTATGTAGATATTTTTTATTATATCTAAAAATCGATGAGTTTTCAAACTGTCAGATGTAGAACTTTTATTATAGATTTTCTTCATTCTTACATATTATTTATATTTTCTTTTGAAATCAATTTTTTTTCTTCGAAACTTGGCATAACTAGAGGTGTGCCGGTCGTTCCATGGTACTCCTATTCTTTCTCAAAAATTTATAGTAATTGGTGGTTTAAACTTGAGGATTCAGAAGTTTTTCCTAAATTCGGCCGGAATGAAAATTGATAGTAACCTGAAATAATGAAAATTATTCAGGGATGGCAGTATAATCAAAACGCGAATAGAAGATATCCCTTTTCACTGAACCCATTAAAAGAAAAAAAATGTCGATTTTGGTTTCTTCATTACGATTTTTCGAAAAAAAATTCATCCAAGTCCAAGAAAAAAACACAGTTTTATTATATCAACTCTAACGAACAAATTTTTGTTTTTTTGTTTCAGGTGAGTTACAAATAACATTTGCATCATTAAAATAAGAAGTATTATTGAGTAAGTAAAGTCATTTTTTATGATTCTTGCGGAGAAATTTCATTTTATTCTGGAGTAAAGTGATTGGAAAATATTTCAAATCATGACAATATATTGTTCAAGTTTTTCCGCTTGAACCTCCTTTAAAATTATGGAGAGAGGAAAAGGAGAAACTCAAAATGATGGGAGGGAACAGATGGTTTAAATTCTTCATTTTTGTTTCAAATTCTTTATATATATATATTTTTTAAAAATAATTGAAATTGACCATGAATTTGACCAAAAAATAATATTTTTATGATTTTAAAACTTTTCCTGCCTTGGGGAAAACTTGGCTTCCGTTTTTCCCAAGAGTATCTCAAAGTTTCCAAAACCTCAAAATTTACCTAAAAACTAACCATTTGAAAATTTAAAACAGAACATTTTTTTACATTCCTGGCAAAAGAAAAGGAATATGTTAAAATTCGATCAATCACATTTTTCATAGGTATTTTTTCAAATAGGTAATTAAAAGAAAATGAAACGAAAAAAACACACCACACTGTGCTCTAATTCGACGTAATTATCTCCAAAATGCGAATATTTTAAGAAAACACGTATTAGAACAGCAACCACAACGAAGTGAAAATTACAAATTTCCATTAGCAGCATTAATAATGCATTCGATTGCGGATCGATTAACCAAACCGCGCGGTTAGAGATAAAAGTGACGATGGAATTCGACGAAACGCCAGATGAAAGTGGTAATCGTCGTTTAAACATAGAGATACAGTACGTATGGTACGTGATTTTGGCGAAAATCTGATTAAAAATACATTAATCAAATCACAACAAAATGACAGTACGACGTTACGCGAGATGCGACTATCAAGTTTTATAACATTTCCAGCGTGGGGTATTTTCTACGTAACGCAGTAGCGAGCTTGGTTTTTCTATCCGAACAGGGGGTGGCGACAGCGACGTTTAATTAATTCCATATCGTTGAATTTCCGCAACCGATGGTACCGTCGTCGGCGTAGGCAAGTTTAACATTCTCTTATCGAGCATTCCGGCTCATTTTGTTCGTTTCTTCATCAACGAAAAGGCCACTCGGCGAATATTAACTACTTATCGTGAATACTTGGCTGCATTACGCGCGTTTTCCGAACCATTTAATTCTAGCTTCGGTGTAAAAAAAAAAGTCCACGATGAAATTCTGCCTTATTTTGCATCCCGGTGCATCGCTCTGATATGCAGATTAACGTGACACTCGATTGAATCATACGCTTGCGAGTTTTTTTTACGATCTGTGCACATATGCAATGCTTCCATAGTTCACAATGAAAAAAATTGAAAATTTTCTGGAATTCTGATACGTACTTACGGATACCTTGCACCCTTGACCTACATCGAGTCGTGTATTTTGAAAAATGGTTCCTATGTACGTACTCAAGATCAAAAATGTTTGTAAATAACTCACCTAATACGTGATCCACTTAGCAGAATCCAACCTCGATACATTTGCGTCGTTTGTAGATTCGAATTTGTGAGAATTTTACTTCATTTTTCTATCAGACGTTTTGCCCATAAATATTTCGATAGGCATCGATATTTCTTCTAAATGTAATCCTTTTTCAGCAGAAATGACTTTTAAAAAGTTTACATCCCTTTCCCTCCCCCACGTGAGAAAATTTTTTGTGATGAAGAATTTCGTATCAAAAACTGATTTACCTACTTCAAAAAGTTATTTTTGAAATTATTTTTGTTTTTTTTTATTATTTTTTATTTTTTTAAATATTTAAATCGATTTTAAAGTTTACTTAGGTAGGTACTTTATTTTGCATGAGGAAAGAAACTTTTTTTACCCTCATTTTCTTGTTAGGATGATTACATTAAAAAGTTTCAATGAGAATTTTTCAATTTTTTGGAAGTTTTAGTCAATATTGAATTCTTTGTGTTCCTCTGCAGTATAGGTAAATTTCTTTTTTTCAACGTTATTCCTTCCGGTTGAAAGATATCACATTGAGAGATTAAGTTCAAGTAATAAAAAATTCAGATTTTCGCTCCCTGAAGAGATAATTTGAAAGTTTTTTCACGACTATGTCCTTTTTTTCATTCTCTTCAACTTTTGTATGAAGATTTTTTTTTAATTTTCACTTCCGGAAAAATTATACGTCATCAAACGTAGAAGGGTCGAAATGAAATTTTGTCACAACAAAAAGGACATATAACTCAACCTTTTGTTTTCAATATAGAAAAAAATAGAAAAGATATCAAGTGATGGGCGAGTTGTTTTCTTGTAGCAAAAAGATGAAATTTCAAGGTAACATTTTTTCCCCAGCTCAATTCCTTAATTTAGTATTAAAAAAAGTATACTCAAACTTCAATCTCGATTTCCCAAAAACTCCATTTTTTCTATATGTCCTTTTTGCTGTGACACGTTCATATGTATGTACTTGAAAATTACTGAAAAGCACTTGAAAATCAATAGAACTTGAGTAAGAATACACTGAGAATTTCAAAAGTTTTCAGAAATAAGAATAAAGTAGGTGTAAAATACGAGAACAATAATTGCTGAATTTTGATGAAGATTAAAAATAGCTAATTCATTAAAAATTATAAAATGTCATTTGGACAATTATTGTATACTCTCTCATTCTGATTCAGTGAAAAGTCACTGATAAATAGTCAGAATTGCAGCACAGGAACAAATGAGTAAAATTCACCGATTTTCAGCGAATTTTCGCTGATTTTTCTGCTAATTTCATAAATTTCACCGACTTATCATTGAATTTTCACTGATTTTTCTCACTGATTTGTTTTCATTGAAAAATATTTCTTCGATTTTCTCTTGTGCTGCAATTCTGACGGTTTCTCAGTGATTTTCGATCATTTTCACGGATTATGAATGAGAGAGTAATTTAGGTATGCATGATCGCAGAAGTTGCTCAAAATTACTATAGAAGTGTTGGAAAAATTATTCAAATTTTATTTTGAAATTGGATTAAGTTTCAACTAATTAGAGATCGTTATGAACTGGCTTCCGTAGATTTTGATACAAAATAACTCAAATTACTGCTTTACTTGGCCCAGCGCACTTTACCACTGAATTTTGGTTGTCAGTTTTGAGTTCGAGTCGAAATAAAAATTCTAAAAGTAGCATGAAATGTTTACCAAATTTGATCAGCAAAAATAATTGACTCTTCCCCCAGGAAACAAATCCGCCTGGAATTAGATTCGAATCTGAATCCACAAATCATTACTTTTTTTTGAATTCAAATTCAAATCCCAATATATTTCACTTTTTCGTGATTCAAATCCAATTTTAGTAGATTCGAATCCGTCATTATTGGAGAAAAATTGACGCAGGGGTACGCGATTAAATCCATAAAACAACACAAACCAAACCTACGAATATTTTTTTGTTTGAGAGGTCCTTCGCGACAAAAACAGGATTTTTGCTCTTTTCGCCTGAGTGCCCCCTTCAAAAAAAACCGCGGGCTTAGGGAAACCCCTTAACCGAAACGAAAATGAAACAAATTCGGACGAATTCTTTAAAACAATTTGAATCAATTTCACGAATCCGTAATATTTTTTGGATTCGGATCATTGATATGAATCGAGTTTTATATTGTGAATTCGAATTCTTTCCAATCATGTTCCATCCTTTGTCATTGAAAAATTATTTGATCCAGAAAAATACGAATGAAATTCATAGAAAGTACAAAAAAAACACACATTTTTAGCCTTTTATTTCGATACAAACCTTGGAATTGATTATGGTCCAGGATTCCTTTAGTCAAATGAAACGAAATAATGCATGTGCTTTTGCCTAGCATCAATATTGAAGGCGTTGAAGATAATAGTAATTTCAGCCTTTTTGCGATTAATATGAGATTTGAAGTTATTTTTTCTTTAGCCCCTTCAGTATTGATAGGAGGCAAAAATCGATTTTTTTTAATTTTAATTCCAGAAAGCCAGTAATTTTTTTGTTTTCTTGAATAGAAAATTTTCAACTATTCATTTTCAGTGAAAGGCCCAAACTTAAAATTGACAGTCGAAATTTAATATTTTTTTTATTGGTGTGGTATGTATTTTTTATCACAAAATTCTTGAGAACATTTGTTAACTTTAGGAATTTGTTTTATTTAAAAACAAATTATTATAATAAATCAATTTTTAATATTATTTTTGAAAAAACTGAAATAAGATTAATAATTTCGTAAGGTATTCAATTATTTTTGATCCTAAAATCGAAATAAAAATAATTAAAAACAATATTAAATTTAATAACCTATGTTTTCGTGTAATTTTTAAAAAATTTGAACGATTTGGTAGCCATTTTTATTTAAATATTGTTTTGCAGTTTTATGATTTTTTATTACTGTAATTTCAATTGTTTTAAAAATATTTAGAAAATATTCTCAAATAATTTTTCAAATTTCAAACTCATTAGGTACTTCCCCGAGCATAAGCACACCCAGGGGGCTCAGGGGGCTTGAACCCCTTCCTTAAGCTCGACAAGGAGATTTTTTTATTATAAAAATCTCAAAAAAGAGTATGATTTAAAAAAAAAATCGCCCTCGCTTCGCTCGGACAGTATTACAAGCTATTTCTTAAATAAACATACCACTTTTAAATTGAATTTACAGAAATTCTGTATTTTTTATTCAGTTGAATAATTTTCATTAAAAATTAATGACTTTTCGCTGATTTTTCGGTCAAAAATTACTAATTTCTCAGTCAATGTCCCATTTTACAGAAAAAAATCAGTAATTTTGATTTTAAAAACTCAGAAAATTTCGTCGTTTTTCAATTTTTTTTTCGCTCAAATCAAGTATGTATTTTTTTGCCTACTGAAAATGTCCTAATCACTTTAGCCCCACTGAAATATAACAGGTTACTTCATTTTTTCATTGAATTTTGACCCCCTTTTTTTCTCGAAATCTGAGCCACTCCATTACATAATTTCTGGATGCGCTTCGGTCCCCGAATTCCTGATTTTCTTATTCATTCTAGAATAAATCCATTCTTATAAAATATACTCCCTATCTCTACCAGGGCCGAATCAAATGAGAGCTAGTGGCCAGAATTCCTCCTCCTAAGATGAAAAATTTTGCATCTTGAGCCAAAAAAATTTCATCGAAATTGGATTTTCTCAGATTTTATTCCTTCTCCCTCCCCAATAATTCCAATTTCGTTTCATTGCTGATTACGATTGATACGATGATGTTATGAAATTTCGAAACTCCATCTTCTTGTTATCTTGAGCTAGGAATAAACAATCGTTACCTATTCTTAATTTCAAGGCTGATGCACAGAATTCCCATCCAAAATATAAAACTTTTCAATAAATTTTAAAACACCATCCTGGGCGAATGTTTTTTCCATCATTTCATATTCCAAAGTAAAAACTGCTTTCGAGTATCACCTATTACGCCCACTGCACCGGATTGAAAAGTGATAAAAATCCATTCGAATAATCACCGTTGTTTCATTGACGTCGGTGCGACCTCACGACGATGAACTTTTCACTTTTCATTTCATCAAACGAATATCGAGAAGTGCTCGGTAAAACATATCGAATAACATTTCCCGGCGCTCCATCATCGAGAGGCGAAATTTCCGGTTGATTTTTTTTTTCAAAAGCTCGCTAAATTCTCGCATTTGAAAGGCGACGTCGGTACATCAAAAAATATCTACGTCACATCTCCGGCAATCCATAAAAATACCCTTAAACGTAAGCTCGCAATTCACTCGGGGTGTATTTTCAAAACATTTGTTTCAAATCGACTATATCAAAGCTTCGGTGCTTAATATTTACAAAAAGGTCATCGAAAAGAAAAAAAGTTTCGAGATAGAAAACCCTAACACCTGTCGCTGTTACGACACGCTGTCAAAACACGTCCAACGACAATGTTGGCAATCGGTGAATATTTGATGAACGCTAAAAGCTTCGGCGATGTTATAGAGCTATTAATAGCGAAAGTAGTTTTTTTTTTCTTCTTCGTAAAAGAAATGACAGATCCGTCGATGAAAACGCGCTAACAATCCCTTTACGACAACAAAAAAGCTCCGAGAGTATAATTAACGCCAAAAGCAATCTTCGCGAGCGAAAAAATAAAACGTTGCGTAATTACGAGGAGATTTGCTCTCGACCAATAAATTATTTCGATTCGAGGTATTTTTCCCAATTATGAAAAAAATTCAGACGTTACGAAATATCGCGACTTTCGTGGGGTAAATTCCTCGTCTTGGAGACTGCAGAATACGCCCGTAATTACGGCGATGAAACACGTAATATGGAAATACCTCGTCGTCGAGCATGCGTTCGCGTCCTGGTCTACAAAAAGAATACACTTTCGACATCAAAACAAGCCGGCGATTAATTTTCTTCACACAGCGGAACACGATCAAACGTTTGGTAAAGCGTGCCCGTTCATTCATCTAAACTAAAACCTCTCTCGTGCCCGTCATAATAACCGATAAAATGTTCGCGGCTCTAAAAATACTACCGGTCCGGATGAACGCGAAATTAGCGAAATTCGTAAATCCGCGTGTATCTTCGAAGCCGGTTACAATGTGTTGAACGAACGTAAATTTTCATCCGAAAGTGAAACCGGTTCACCTCTTCGATTAACGCCGCGCCGGCGCGATGACGCGACGCGGGACGTGCGGCGCGCGAATAATTAAACTCGATTGAACCAATCGCCTAAAATACCGGTTTTCTCACACCGCTGCGCCGCCGTGGCCATACACAATACACACCGTTAAAACTAGGTTCGCTCCCATGATTACACCACGACCACGGATCGCGAGACAGGGGTTCTTTGCACGAAACGTATGGGAAAATTTTTTCAACCCATTGTAAACCAGTTTATCGCAAAACGCTACCTGTGTTACGTTCGAAAAAGTTATCCATTTCGAATTAGCAGCTAGCTCGCGCGAGAAAAAGAAAGTGTTTTAATTGGGCAGAGATATTTTGTAAAAAATTGACCGTCATGTGTGCTCGATGCTGATCTAAGTGCATATGTGAAACTGCATCGTATACGGATACGATGCAGTAGTGGGCATACGTATTTTAGGCGTAAGATGACTACTGTCGCGAGAAAGTTGGATACAATTTCGAGTGAAATTGATACGTACGTGCGAAAAATTTACCCGATTTGGTTAAAATTTCGTGGCTAGCGACTTGTTTTTTTTCCAAGTAGTTTATTGGTATAATCATTTGAAACGTGACCAGGGAGTGCAATCGATTAACAGAAAGGGTATAGCAGGATAAGTAAGGTGTTTTGGCCCTGGAAAGGGATTTTGATGAAATCTACCCCAAAAGTTGAGTCATGATGAGAAAAAATTCTGACAAAAATTTTGGACCCCCAGAGCAAGTATTTTTGGAAGGAGGGGCCAAAATGTGTTTTTTAAACTTTATATTTTTTTGTTTCTCGTCAAATGTAGATAAAAATTTCGTGTTTTTTTAAATTGAATCTAGAGTGTCAGAGGAACCCTAAAATATTTTTTCAAAATTTTTGACCTATTTTTCGTCGAGTTACGGTGTTTTGAAAACTTTGAGCAGCCATTTTGGAAATAAGTTTCAGAGGTACAGTCGCCATTTTTTTTTAGAAAATGTGTTATTCAGTGTTGATTATACCGCATAAGTTTCAATGAGTTTGAGTTGGTGCAACATTGTCAAAAAAAATGAAAACTGACCACCGGTCATGCGTACCCCGAACGTTCATGTCAATTTCCCACGGCGCTCTGGTGGAAAGTACAGTGCTCGCGCGCGCTATGTTTGAAGAACGTGTTGGGTTTCGACTGAGAATACCGCGTACGCTAACCGTCCATTCTACATAATCATACTCGAACCAAAAATCAATTCGTGTCTTTCGATTTCGCTTAATTTTCAAAAACATTGTTCCTCACCATTTTTAGGTTACCAAGTTAGAATATTGACTTCATTTTTTGATCTGAGCTCCCCCATGTTAGAGGTACGGGAATTTGTAAAACTATGTATGGTAATCTGCCCGCGGATTTCTAAAAATGTAAAAAAAATATGTTGGGAGGTAGGCAGGTTCTATGTACAAAATAGATAACATAATATGTTACCTATTTATACAGGGTGGCTCGGTTAAGGTGTGAAATATTGAAACCTCATATTCTACTTATCAATACGAACAAAAAATGTCATACTCAACATGGGCCCAAAACGCTTTCTTTCTGAGATATCGCCGAGTAAAGAACTGGAAATTCGGCAACGTTGCGCATCGCGACGCCCGTAAAATGTTGCGTTTAACGAGACGAGCGTGGGGGTTACTTACGCGGAAGTTAATTACAGCGTTGCCACAAAATAAATTATGCTGAGATACCCTCCATTTTTTTGATTTTTTAGAAAAAATTTTTAGGCGAAATTTTTTTTATAATAATGAGGAATCATGAGAAATCATTAAATACGATTTTTATTGTAATTTTGTGGGATGGTCGAAATTTGATAAATTGATTACTCAGCATCCAATAAATAAAAAAAACAGAAACTTGGGTTAATAGGTGTTAAATAAGTAGTACTACCCCTAAAAGTGAATAAAATTTCAAAAAAATGATTTTTTGTTCTTGTTCGACCATTTTTCTGGTACAGAAACACATTTTTTACTTTAAAACATTTACTTATGAACCAAAAAAAAAAAAAAATTGGTATGCGTTTCTATGGACCTCCTTTCACTTTTTCCACCACCTACCCCCCGAAAATTTTCACTGCTAGAGCAACAATTGCCAATTTTGGGTGAAATCTGGGCCCCCTTTAAAGGCGAATAACTCAGTAATGAAGCGTTTATGACCCATCATGTATATAACATTTTTTACCCCAAATGATAAGTAGAATACGTGGTTTTAGTATTTCACACCTTAACTGAGCCACCCTGTAGTTTAATTCGGGGTAAATGCGAAAATTTGAGTTGACAAATCCGAAAGTTGAGGAACTTCTTTCCCTCTAATTTCAAAAGTAATATCATTTTTGAACTCAGCAATATTCCATCGTATAGAAATGACACGAAAAAAAGCCAATTGCTCAATTTTGAAAAAAAAACGAACCCCCTCTGGATCTTCCCCCTCCCCCTCCAAGGATATTTGACAATAACTCTCCAGGATCAAAAAAATTTTTATGGTATCCTTCTTCGTTATGCCAAATTTTATACCTCTATCACCATTTGCGTTCGTATTTGAAAAAATGTAATCCGCTTCTGGATTAGAATAGCATTTGTCGAACATAGCGCGCGCGAGCATTGTACTTTCCACCAGAGCGCCGTGGGGAATTGACATGAACGTTCGGGCTACCCATGACCGGTGGTCAGTTTTCATTTTTTTTGACAATGTTGCACCAACTCAAACTCATTGAAACTTATGCGGTATAATCAACACTGAATAACACATTTTCTAAAAAAAAAATGGCGACTGTACCTCTGAAACTTATTTCCAAAATGGCTGCTCAAAGTTTTCAAAACACCGTAACTCGACGAAAAATAGGTCAAAAATTTTGAAAAAAAATTTTAGGGTTCCTCTGACACTCTAGATTCAATTTAAAAAAACACGAAATTTTTATCTACATTTGACGAGAAACAAAAAAATATAAAGTTTAAAAAACACATTTTGGCCCCTCCTTCCGAAAATACTTGCTCTGGAGGTCCAAAATTTTTGTCACAATTTTTTCTCATCATGACTCAACTTTTGGGGTAGGTTTCATCAAAATCCCTTTCCAGGGCCATAACACCATACTTATTATACTAAACCCTTTTTAAAAATTTTGGAATCATTGCGTGACTTTTTTAGGAAGCAGGAAATTTTGTATGTCAAGTTTTTTTTTAAAGGGCATAGTTTCCATAACTTTTTTTGCATAACTCTCTGCCTGCCAATTTACATTAGTTTTATGGGATGTTATAAAATTGTACTTTCCTCGAAACGAGACTGATGAAATTGGCTCAAATTTGGAAATCTATATTTTTCGAAATGATTTCTAAAATCGTACGCATGATTTTCTCGTTACATCGAATATTTTACAAAAAAATTGAATTTGAAAATTGTTGGATTTGTCCACGATTTTTCCAAGATTTTTCAATTTCATTTTTTTTGTAAAATATTCGATGTAACGAAAAAATTATACACACAATTTTAGAAATAATCTCGAAAAATGTAATTTCCAAATTCGAGCCAATTTCATCAGTCTCGTTTCGAGTAAAGTACATACAATTTGATAAAATTCTACAAGACTAATGTAAATTGGTAGACAGAGAGTTATGCAAAAAGTTATGGGAACTATGCCCTTAACATGGATATGTTATAGTGCTGGGGGTCAATTCATAAAACGCGAACCAAATTTTTAACTCCAAATTTTGGACACCCTTGACATACCTAATACCATTCTTCTAGACATACATAAACTTGGAAAAATTTTATCGAATCGATATCGTATATAAAATGACTTTTTGTTTTGACTTATGGGAACTTGGAACAATCTCTGCAAACCAACTCGTATTCTTATTTATTTATTTTCAAAAAGTTGCAGAAGTGTGAAATATTGAAATTGTTTACAAGGGAGGTATCCTACCTGGAAGTAAATTTTGAACCGAAACAGAAATCAATCGAAAGTATATAATAAAAAAACTCCATATCCAAACTTTCAAGTGCCGTAGTTCATTTCTTTAATTTTGGCGAATTTTTGAGATTTCAGAATTAATTCATCGTCCTGCAAAGTATGAAAATTTGATGTAATGAACCAAAAAAGCTGAAATTCGGTATATACTGTATTTTTGACCTACCGAATCGATTGGAATCGGTTTCGAGAGATTTTGGAACCGCCAGAAAATTTTGAAATGTTCCAGCACTAGAGAAAATTCCGTAAAAATGGTCCATATGAACTTGAGCTCCTATAATCGCGAATTACCCATATTGGTGACCTATTTCATTAATTAAAGCACAATTTTACGAAATTTGTAACTGCTGGTTCATAGTTGCCAATACGGATAACTTGCGATTATAGGTGCTGAAGTTCATATGGACCATTTTTATGGGCGTTTCTCCCAAACTGGAAAATTCTAAAATTTTATGGTAGTTTCGAAACGTCTTGAAACCGTTTCTATTTGATTCAGGAGGTAGAAAACAGAATTTTAGTTTTTTTTTTTTTTGTTGATTAGACCAAGTTTTCATAATTTGTAGGGGGATGAGGTAATTTTATGTTTCCAAAATTCGCCAAAATTCAAGAAGTGAACTTTCATTTCTAAAATTTTGGTTATCAGGTTATTATATTATGTACTTTCGATTTATTTTTGTTTTGGTTCAGAATTCTACTTCCATTTGGGATACCAACTATTTGCTAACATGGAGGTATCCCAACTCGAAGTAAATTTCTGAGTCAAAACAAAAATAAATCGAAAGTATATCATAAAAGAACTCTATATCCAAAATTTCCGGTGCTTATGTCCATTTCTCGAATTTTGGCAAATTTTTGAAATTTCAAAATTACCTCATCATCCTGCAAAATATAAAAATTTGATCTTATATCAACGAAAAAAACTAAAATTTGATATACACCCTATTTTTGACCTCTCAAATCGATTGGAAGTGGTTTCAAGAAGTTTCGGAGCCTCCAGAAAATTTTGAAATTCTCCAGCATTGAAGAAAAGTCCATAAAAATGGCCCATATGAATTTCAGCATCCATAATCGTGGATTACCCATATTGGTGACCAGTTTGATCAATTAAAGCGCAATGTTCCGAAATTTGTACCTTCAAGTTTGAATGCATGTTTTTTTGACCGAAATTTTTTTTTGAAAAAATTTAAAAATTCACTGACATTGAGGTAAAAAGCTAAACGTTGGTAGACTGCTTATTTTCGACTTCGCAAATCGTTGGAAACGGTTTCAAGACGTTTTGGAGCCTACCAAAAAATTTGGAAATTTCTAGTGCTGAAAAAAGTCCACCAATAATAATGACAATGAATTGTACTACAAATATTTTATGCCACAATTATTCAAAGGTAATTCAACCGATTCGAGAGGTCAAAAATACAGTATTCACCAACATTCTAGCTCAATGTGTATTTTGCCGCCGTATTTTAAAATGTATTCCTGGGAAATTTTCTGTCAAAAAATATATGGATTTGAACGGGAAGATCGACTTACTTTTTGATCCGACCCCCTCCCTGTGGTCCAACTGACCCCTTCCTCCAGTCTTAAATGATCAATACGGAATTGAATATTTCAAAAAATTACGGGGAGGGATTAGGATCAAAAAGTAAGTCGATATTCGAATTCCACAGCCTCAGATTAGTTAGAATCGATATGCCACACGATATTTTCGTTTCTCAGCATAGTTTTTCCCTGGATTATGGGGCTAGAGGGGCACTAAAGGGTCAAATCCAAAAAATAAGAAAATTTTCGAACTCAGAACCTTCAAAAACCTAACAAACGACAGGTCACACGTTATTTTGAATTTTTTTGAATTTTGACCCTATCAAGGAGGCTAATAGGGGGGTTCTGAGAGGTCGAATGAAAAAACTGAGTACATATTCGGAATCAGCGCTTTAAAATTAGTAGTAATCGATGTGTTACTTTACTTTTTCAATTTTTTTGAATTTTGGTCAAAATTGTGGACCCCTGTACCCCCCAGGGGTCTAGAGATCCCATCTTGAAAATTTGTTGGTTGAAAAAAGGGTAAAAATGGCTACTCACTGTAATTTTTTCAGATTTTTAGATTGTTCTTCTCATAACAGTTGAGCTTTCACCACCAAAGTTCAACTTTGAGCTTTTCAAAATGTGATTACCGTTTTTGAATCTCCTATTGATTGTCTTTCAGACACCGCAATCCGTTTTTCCCCAAGTACAATCTATCTTGAAATATGAGCCTTCAATGTTGGGTAATTTGACTAAAAATCGCAATTGCATAAAAATTTCGAGGCCCGCTTCCCCGCCCCCTTGAGGGTTAGAAAAGAAATGATCGTGGTTTTGTGAATAGACCACCAAGGGGAACTCGCAAAAAAAATTGAGCGAAATCGGAAGACCCAGCTTTATTTTTGGTCTGTTTTAGTATGGAATAACCCTGCTAAACATTTGAAGTATTTTCACAAAATTTAAAAATATTGAAATAATATTTCTGCAACTTTCGTAAAAATGTAATTTTCAATGATTTAAAATGCTGTTTTAAAGCATTTATTCAAATCTATGGGTTAATCTCAACCACCTACGTACCATCGCAAATCCAACCACAAATCTCCATCGGTATAATCTCCGCCATCGCTATACTCTCATACCCTTACGTCATCTCCGTCGACCTCGGATATAATTGCACCATCCCTGCCTCATCTAAAATTTACCCATTACGGATTTTTAGCCGAATTTGATAATTACACGAGCAAGTCTGCGATAACACACCGTCCAGAAAACGCCGACCATTTAAATCGAAGTACATAACTCCCGTATTCTTCGTATTGTTAATCCGGAGGAATTTAATTTTTCGAATTTAATTAGAAACGACTCGGGGATGGCGCTAGCGCTGGCGTTTTCAGAGGCCATTTTAGATAACTGTATCGTTACTCGAACGCGTCGTCGTTAAAAAGGTTGCCGGGGCCGGGCTTTTGTTAAAAGATCCTTGAAAAGAAGCGCCGAATTGGGACAAGCTTTACCTCGGAATTTCAATTTTGTATTGTCTGAAGCCCGTGCGTATAAATACTCGTACATTTTACGAGGGTAGATTTTTTCCACCAGGCGTTACCGTCGTATCGTCTCGAAATTTATAACCGTCGTGTAATCGTTTGCCGCATATGTCACACGAATGAATTTTTTATGTAAATTATACTCATCCTGGGGGCTCCAACGGCTACAAATTTCAAGCTAATCGAACATACGTTCTCGGTCTCGTTCTGACCGACTGGAACGCTATGCCACATCGAACCAGCGAGGTGAACGATACGCGATGGCGAATTCGTGATACTGAACTTGTACTAACCTTTTTTGGAATAGTAATACTTTTAAAATTATTCCCAATGGCTTCTCGTCTGTGTTTATGAATGACGTCATGTATACAAAAAGCAACATACACAGACGTAATTTTTTTCAAATCAACTTTGCTTATAATACGATAATGGTACTCCGACGCTTCGTATATGGGAAATGAAGCTATTTTTTCAACCAATTGCGAAACTGTACATAATGAGAATAGAATATAATTGATTGGTCGAACCGCGACGACTATGTACATTCGGATTGTGCCGAGCTCGACGTACACGTTGTTTTAAAATTCGCGTAGTATTTTCCCCCGAGTATCGATTTTTCATACTTACTCGCGCAGTTTAAACGTCGACTACGTGTGGGTATTTTTTCCCAACTTTTGTTTTTATTGGCGTTTTTTTTCGCCCGCGTTAGCATCAATCGGCCGGATACATACCGTATGTGTAACTGAAATCGTCAGTAATTAATTATCACTCGAAGTATTGAAAATATGAAAAATATATATGCCAAGAGTTGACGACTCGACGACCGAACCCGAAGCTACCGTTATCGTCAAATGTTACCGACCTCCTTGAAACATTTATAACTTGTTTTTCAGGTGTTTCCTTCTTCATCGCGTCGATTTTCATCTTTCTACGTGTACCTGCCCTTACGTCATTTTCCCCACAGCTTACCCAGATGCTGAAAATTATCGAGGTAAAATTTCCTACTCAATTTTGCGAGTATAAATTTTACCCAACATGGTCGCGTATTACAGATTAATCCGAGATGTGTAATTACCATTTTCGCAGATTTGTTTATTTTGGGCGCGAATGTCGCATGAACGAGATCGATTGCCTCGCTTTGTTTGTGAACTTCTCGAAATTGGATATGATAATTACCTACTCGACGTTTCGCAAGCCGAAAACAAAGATCTTTGTTCGGCTCGGTTTATAAAATAGTCCCGTTCGCCAGATTTTTGCGTTGGCGCATTGAAAGATTTTCACAGCCATGCCCCCACCCCCGCCACCCTAGAATTCTTCATTATCGCGTTATCTCATCTATAAACTCGATGATTTGAAACTTTTTAGCTCTTTGAAAGTTCGATTATTAAATTTCGTTTTTTCCTTTGCTTTGTGTGTTTCAGGTACGTAAGTTGGATATTTTTGGAAATACTTAGCGATATTGATGGAATTTTAATTGGTTCAGGTTTGCTGTAATTTTATTTTCGGGATGTTTCGAAATTTTTTTAAATTATAATTAGGTTTAGTTTTTTAAAAAGAATTCCGTCCTAATTTTTAATTTTTTTCATGTTGTGGGATGAAGGAAATTTGATTTTTTTTCGACTTTGAAAGAGGTTTTGCTATTTTATCGTCGGGGTTTTAATTAAATGAGGTCGAATTTGGCGCAGACCTTGAAAAGAAATGGTACATGGGTAGCCGAATTTTACTTGGTGTAGAAGTTGACCTTACGAATAACCACTAAAATTGCTTCTTCTCGAGATCGCAGCTTGGCAAAATACAAAAGGGACAAGGACACTCGAATGTGTTTTTTCATCGGTATCATTGAAATTGAAGGGGTAAAAAAAAATCTACGTCGAATTTCTTTCCAATGCGAAATGAGGATTTCTATTTCTGTACATAAAATTTGATGTATTGAGTTCGCTCGAAATTTCAAAGTTTTGCTCCCTCATTTGGTTCATTTTGATAAAAAAAAGTAATACCTTAAGGAAATTACTCGAGCCAAAGAAATTATTTTGAGAGGTGAAGCATCGAGGCTGAAAAATTTCCATCGAACGTAGAATCATTAAAATGTGAAAAATTGACTGAAAATGACAGTTGAATTATTTGTTTGAAAATTCCTCTATTAGATACGAAATCGAATATCCTAAAATTGTTGTAAATGATGCTTTAGGTAAATTTAAATGTGGGATTGGTTTTAAAAAAAAGTTCCTTGGAAGTTGAGGTACGAAGAATTCCTAAGCATAAAATCTAAAACATTTTTAAAAGCACTGCGAAAATTTTTGTCCAAAAATGACCCCAAACTGTACATTCATTTTTAGGGTTCGTACTGGCACGAAAAAGTACGAAATTACGAAAAAAGCACGAATTTTTACGACGTATATAGTACGAAATAAGTGAAGAAATTTTGTAAAAAAGTTTCAAAGAGCTCAAAATTTTAATAAATTTTCTGTTTTTTTGGGCGAACATTAATTTGGATTGTTTAGAAATGAAAAAAATAGCATGAATTTTTGTTTTTTGATTTCAGTAGAAACCCTCATTTTACTCTTCCAAATTATTAGGTTGATACCTATATCCCTACCTCAAAAAATTGAAGAGATTTCACGCAATGGTCTCAAAGAGTGTTCAAGTTTTTCAACTTTGAGGATCGATTGTGATCCCGAAAACGAGCTTTTGGAAGAACCAAGGCTCGGATTGGTATTAAGAGCATCATATATAGCAATTTTATGGGATTCGAGCTCGAAAAACTAAGACTTTCAGATAAATAATCAAATT
Organism: Pseudococcus viburni; assembly: GCA_033439095.1. Lineage (NCBI taxonomy): Eukaryota > Metazoa > Arthropoda > Insecta > Hemiptera > Pseudococcidae > Pseudococcus > Pseudococcus viburni. Next base: position 1,765,484 of record JAVBJF010000017.1, read on the forward strand.
TGCCATTTCCCAGCGTATTTTTCATAGAAAGTTCTATGCAAATTTTTTAGCCTTGATTCGTGTGTAGTGTTTTTTGAGTAAAAAGAAAATGGCGGAGGGGTAGAGGTGAGACATCAGAATTTTGAACCAAAAATTTTTCATGTGTAAATTTGATGCAGTCCAGATGAAGAAAGGAAAATGTACCATTATTTTTCGATAAAAATTAGTTATGATAAGAAGCAAAATTCTTTCTGTATGAATTTTTTCATAAATGATATCCGTTTTTGTAAAAAATCGACGTTCTACTCTCTCATTCCGAATCAGTGAAAAATCTCTGATAAACAGTCAGAATTGCAGCACAGGAAAAATCAGTGAAATTCACTGATTTTCAGCGATTTTTCACTTATTACTCAAAGAATTTCACAGATTTTTCAGTAAATTTCATAAATATCACTGAGTTTTTAGTGAATTTTCACTGATTTTCAGTGATTTCTTTCACTGATTTTCAGTGATTTTCTTTCAGTGATTTTCAGTGATTTTTGATAAATTTCACTGATTCAGAAATGAAAAAGTATAATGTTTCTGTGTTATTAAATGCATTCTTTTGACCACTAAACTGCATTTAAATCCTCCAAAAAAAGTTTGACAGGCTCTTCATTGAATTTTTCAATCGAGGAGTAAAGAGAGGGTTCTTTTTTGAGCGAATTTGAAGCAAGAAATATGGCGTGAAAATGAAAAGAAAAATCTAGAAAAAAGCAAGAATTTTCATTTTTTTTTAGGTGTAGTACCTACTTAAGTCACCTTGTTGGTCGAATCAGTTGACCCTGTGAACGCTAATGTTCATCCTCGTTATTCACAATTTTTGAGACGTGAGGATTTAGAATTACATTCGGAGAATTTTGTTGGACCCCTTGTGCTAAGATAATTTCAATGGAAATTTTTTCAAAAATAATTTTTCCTTTTTTTACTCTCTCTGAAAAATATTGGACTGAGAGCTATGAGACCAAATCGGAAAAGGCATGTCTGATGGTTTTAAAGGATCGGCTAAAAAGTTAGTGGTTTAGTGATACTCATTTCGAGTTATTTGCGTTTAGTTAGTTGATGATGCAATTTTCAGAGAAAATGGTAATTAGCTACATTACTGCTCGTAAAATATCCGTTCATAAAATTAATTATTATTTTTTTCAGAAAAACTTGTTCTTAGGCGTTACTTTTATAATCAGTACTTTTATAAATGAGTTTTTCGCGTTGAACTATTTAAAAATGGAATTTCCAAACGAAATATTGATAAGGTGTCTCTACTTATCCTTGATAATAAAAGTCAGTGAAAAAAATATGATTTTTGGGTAATTTTGATTAAAAAATCGAACATGAAATGAATCGAAAAAAGTAATTTTTAGCTCGTAAAAAACTAAAACCGAAAATAAATTGAGGAAGGGGATTTGAACTGAAAAATGGAAGAAGGCAAATTATCTGAAAATGTTCAAAATTGAATCTTGATAACGATTTTCTCCTGAAAAACGTAAATTTCATCTATAAATAAATCGTCAGTTCTATAAAAATGAAAAATCGAACCAACACTCTTATCATTCCATCATCAACGCGAACTTCGCATATTTCTCATTCAAATCTACACCACCCCTGTTAAATCATCGATTCGTTATTTCGCACAGGCATTTTTCAAACACGCTTTCAAAACGTTATGAAACTTATTCGTCAAATTCGCAGTTTTGTTCCACCTTTGCCTCGCGAAGTTTTTCAAGAAAGTGTAGACGTAGACTCGTATAGTTATTTAGAGGCCGACACTTAACAAACGACCGGCGTTACTTTACGTGGTACTTTTTTTGTGCAAATTGCTAACCTTCGTAATTGCTGCATGCTTTTCAAGAACCCTGTATTCAGCGATGTGATGTTTCGCTCGCTTTTCACTTGGGATTTACAGTTGTGACGTAAAAGCCTGTAAAGAGTCAACTTTATGACGTGTACCCTTTTCTTCGTATTATTATGTTTTTTGCTCATATAGGTAGGTACTTTTACATTTTAAAGTATCGGCGAGCTTATACAAAGGTATAGTTCTTTTGGAAATTTTTTCGACAGTTTGATAAATTGGAAGAGGATGGCTGACTGGCTTAAGAGGTTGAGTACATACTTTGACCATGCTCAAAATGTTCTTATGTAATGTTGCGAAATTTAAACTTTTCGAATAAGTTTTCATATTTTTGGATGGAGTGCAGGCATCGTACTTGGTCACTCGTTTCCTTCAAAGTTTCTAAAAATCACAAAAATTTATATTTTTTCCTTGAAAAAAAAAACAAGTGCACTTACATCGTGAAACTTTGGTATTAGGTACGCGACCCTAGTGAGATAACCTGCTGTATGGAGGAATTTCGCGAAACAGAAAAGATTAGTAGAGCAGGGTGTCCACTTTTTGGAAAACCTGGAAAAGTTAGGGAATTTTGGAATTATCTATGAAATCGTTTAAAAATCTAAAAAAATGATAAATCATCTAAATAAGTGTTGTTTTGCTTATTTAATTATAAATTTTTCAAGAAATTTCACTCTCGCTCCTCTCGTGCCAAATTATTGCTTCTCCTTGACTGTTTTTTTTAATTTGTCATTTTTGTTCACTGTGATATACTTACAAAATAATTGATATCTAAATGCATGTCTTTGGGCGTAATTTACATTTCTTTTTTTCCACAGAATTCATTTAAATTTATAGGGATATATTTTTTTTTGGGAACGTAAATATTTTTTGATAATCTGTGATGAGAAAAGAATACCATGAATGCTTTTGACCAAGATGTGATGTTGGAAAAAAGAACGAAGGGAATGGAAGAGAATTCGAAATTATTGGTTACGTTTTGGAAAATCTAAGTGAGGGAACGTGGTGATTTTTCAACTTCTTTTTTCGCAAACATTTTTGTTATGGCTTCGTTCGGGCTAAATACATTAATATATTTCAACAGAATAATTGCGATATTTTACCTCTCATCAATTTTTTATTTATTGAGGCAAGCCGAAAAGATTGCAATGGTTTGCGTGGAATTCATAGATTTGAAGCACGCCTTGTTTTTTTTTGGGGGGGGGGGACCAATGAATTGCAAAGAAATTTCCAAATTTTAATTCTGGGAAAACCTGAGTTTGCTATCGCACAATTTGGTAGATTCCCTGACGTCCAAGGGCGTCGCATCGGAAGCTTTTTTTTGGGAGGGTGCAAAGTAAGTCCAAAAACTTGGAACGACAGAAGGATTTTCGGGAGAGGGAGCAAAAAAAAACCTTTTTTCACACTAATGATTCAAATAATTCATATAATTGTGATTTTGTCTATGCCCGAGCGAAGCTTTGAAAAAATTGTGTTTAATGCCCAAAAAGGTCTTTTTTTCATGTTTTAATGCTTCGAAAATCCCTATCTGATGCAATTGGTGGGGGGGATGCAATGCTCATTGCTCCCCTTGTGTACCTTCCGATACCTTTAAAAAAAGTTTTTCTTTTTTATTTGAGATAAGTCTTTATTGAGGGGAGGGGGGATTTTTATAATTGAATTTGTGTTATTTTGTAGCTGGACAAGAGTCTTCAAAAATCTCGTTAAAAATGATGGTGTTTTTTGAAAAAAAAATTGTTAAATACCACATTTCAAATTATACTGCTATTACAAAATTTCTGGTTGTAAGTACTTCACGCGAAAAATTACCCCCTTCCCTTGATGCTTCATGAATATCATACGTAAAAGGTCTGGAAAACTTCAAAATTCAAGAAAAATTGTCACTTTTTGGTCCCTTTTTCACTATTAAGTCACTTTTTGGTATTTTTTTCATTTTTAAGTCACTTTTTGGCCTTTTTCAAAATTACTACGTCACTTTCTGATCACTTTTTCAAAGAAAATTTGAATTACAATGCCTGGGTGAAGTGAGGGAAGGGGAGGTACAAATTCGACTTCCCAAATCGTGACCTTTTTTCTGCGTTCATTTTCAATTTTTCAATTCAGCTCGTTGATCTCATTCCGAATCAGTGAAAAGTCACTGGTAAACAGTCAGAATTGCAGCACAGTAAAAATAGTGATTTTTCACTGATTATTCAAAGAATTTCACCGATTTTTCAGTGAATTTCATAAATATCACTGAGTTTTTAGTGAATTTTCACTGATTTCCAGTCATTTTTTTTTCACTGACTTGCTTTCAGTGAAATTTTTTTCACTAATTTATTACCGTGCTGCAATTCTGACTGTTTTTCAGTGTTTTTTGATAAATTTCACTGATTTAAAACAGAGAGTGCGATCGAACGATCGAAAGAAGCCAGATTGTAAATCGTGTCGGTCGCCAGATAATCGTACGATGTCGTGTAATCGGAAGAAGTATAATCGAGTTTATTCCTACCGTATTTGTATTTATAGAACCTCTTGTGAGATTCAGGTTCGCCAACACATCTTGAATATTTTATTAATACCTGAAAAATAACGCTGACGTTGCTAGCAAAAATTATATATTAATGTTCGGGCGAAATGAATCTTGCAATTTGGCACGTGCGAGTCGACAACAAAAGCATCAATTTTACCTATTATGGGACAATAATTCTTCGGTAAGACGCGAATAAATCGCCATTGTAGGAAACTCTTTCAGTCATTCGATTCAGTTATATATTCCCGATGGTACGAAGGAGGAAAAAAAAACCGTAATACCATTGTCGATACAGAAGGTTGATATTCTCCAGATCTCTCGGAACATCGCCAGACACTGGCACTCGTCGTTCCAGACGATTACATTTTGTATTAATTAACCAACGCGGCGTAAGACATACGTGTTGTTGTTCTTCGCATTCTAATACTTCGAATGGTATACCAACGTTTTTGTATTTGTTTTTTCCCTTCCTTCGGCTTTATGATTTTAAAATTAACTCGTCTCGTCAATGCAATGTACCAGCAGCACTCTTATGACCTCGAATCTCGATAAAAATTTCATTTCTTACACCGTACTGGTTATTTTTAGCGGAGAAATTACTTCGTACCTGAAAAACGCATTATGTTGGCGTAATCGTATATACGAAACGAACCGCCACGATGAAAAATTCAGCCCGTTTATGAGCCAGTTTGTCGACGATGGTACGAAATTTATCAACAATTTTTTAAACAAATCTCGACCCACATTTACAACCCACCGATTTATAACCGCTTCATTGGTGATGCTTTCGTTCGACGTTGTAGGTCTTAAACGTGTTACGTCACAGCGGTAATAACCTCCTTTGACGAGAGATTTTTCGGTGTTGTTTTTTTTTCCAACATTGTAAAAATTGTGTGGTGGAAAAAAAAGTAAAATGTATCTCGCGTCAAACAAATGACATTAAACGTGTGTAAACTCGGACGTCGAATAAACATCGAGCCCGTAGTAGAGAATGAAAAAAAAAACGAGACAATTTATTAACCAACCCTTCGAGTTCCTTCATAACGCGAGCTTATTACGAATAATTTATCGAAATGCGTTTGTTGTGGAAGCGGCGCAGAGCTGCTCGAAATAAGAACGCCTAATTAAGTGTCTGTTTCATTGTTGTGTATAGGCAAACTGTGTTAATTATTTTGTATTTAAATGCGTAATGATTTACGATTTGATTGTATAACGGTAGCTATTTTTACCCTCGATTTACCCATGATTCTTTGTAGCGTAGGTGAATGATGCATTGTCTAAAAAAACGTATTTTAGAGCCACCTGCTCAAATTTTGGCGGGAAAGTGGTTTTCAGCTTTAGGAATGAGTTTGGTCGTTTATAAATTGATTTTACTGTACGGAAATGAAGAAAATCTATTTCATTGTGCTTCAGATTTCTTGCCACCAGAAAAGCAAACAGCAAGATGAAAATTTAGCTTTAAGCTTTGGCTTGATTTCTCAAAAGTAAAATTTTGGCTTTTGTGTCACAGAAACTATCTTCTTGCTTTCTTCGTAGGTGAATCAAAATTCATAAGTTGTAGTTGTAACTTTGAATACCTACTAGTGTCAAAAATGGAAAAATTTCATAAAAGAAATAGAAATAGAAAAGCTGGAATTGAGAGAACAGAAGAAAAAGTGAATTGAAGTTACTATTTGTCTCCCTCCGCCGCCCATTGAGCTTTTAAGAAAAATTTTGCATTGAAAAAGTAAAATCAAACTTCAGAAGAGTCACGGGGAAAAAACTACGAGAGACTGCTATTTTTGCAGTCGTTTCTCATGGAACTTTTCAGCGTTTAGCTCATCTGAAAAAATAATGAACTTTCGGCTTCCAGGTGTCCTCTTTTTGCCATCTTGACATGTGTAGCATTGTGTACCTACTTCTGTACAACTTTATTTTCACATTGTCTTTTCTACTTTGTGAGCATTCAGTAAGCTAAGAGAAAGGAGGCATGATTACCTTGAAAATCTCTTATTTTAAAAAAATTTTCAATTTTTTACTTTGAAAAATTCTCAAATTATTGGAACTGAAAAAATTTCTTTTATGGTTCAATACTGAAATTTTATTGCTTGATTTTTCATTTTGATGAAAAAACACGGTAAATCCTTTAAAATCCTCGAACGTCATGTAATTCATAAAATTTATTCTAAATGATAAAATGAGCTAAATGGCAGTTTCTTTTTTATTGTAGAATTATATATACTAAAGACAGAAATTAGATGCATGGGGAAAATGGGGGATTTTCGGCAGATACATTAGCTTTAAATTAGCAATCAAAAATCTACTCAAACCCTACATTTTTTAAATTGAATTTGGAGATTAATTTTCTTGAAATAAATTATTGGAAAATTGATCAAAATTGTAAATTCCTGGCCCTCAACATTTTTAGTTTTACATTTTCCATTTTTTCAACTTTCAAATCTTTGAGTTCAACTTATAAGTTGCGAAGAAGAGCAACCCTTGTCCCCCTTTCTCAAAATTGCTCCCTTTAACTTGAAAATAGGGCGTTTCCTGTTTTTGAAAATGCATACTCTGCGCCTGCCATTTAACAGGTTTTATCGCTCGTTCAACTCACTGAGGGTAAATGTTTAGATAACAAACGCTAGTGATGCGTATAAGAAATTAGGAACACACTTAGTTACAATAGTGGATGTTTTTTCTAGTAATAACTTTTTTCTGAAGGGATAAATGAAAATTTTGGCCGAAATAATTGTTATTCACGATGCAACGTTCGCGAGGTTCGCTAGTATCGGGTGTTGAAAAGGTGATGCTGTAGTGATAAACCACCACCCCTCCAGTCTGTATTAATCAGCTGATGCCAAAACGTAACCGAATGTTACCATCAAATCCTCTTCTCCGGTTGGTTAAAACTCGACCAGGAGCACCGGTTCGTTAGTTGCATGGAAGTCCACCAGATGTCAGCCACTATGCTTTGCATCGTGAATAGAGAATAAAATTATCTTTCAGATGGTATATTTACTTTTATATTTTACTTTGTTATGCGCTGGTAAACAGGGAAAAATGTGAAGAATATCAGGATTTTAACAGAATTACCGAGTTCGAATGGGGGAAAAACTCTGTTTTAAACAAGAATTTTTGGTGATAAGAACTTCTTTCATAAAGCAAATGGACTATAGTTATCCCCATAGCCCATGGAGCATCTATTAGGTCCTTCAGTGAGATTGTGATGTTAGATGATTTCATCAGGAAACTCCCTATCATTTCATGAAAATATAAAAATATTAGGAAAGAAGAAAATTGTGAAGGAGAGGAGAAAGAGGATGAGAAAGTTTGAAATGTTTAATTTAGGGGGAAATTTTCTCTTTTTTTTTGACTGGGCTCAAATTTTTTCAGTTGTTTTTAAAGAAACAGTTATTCCTAGTTCTATATTTTCTGTTAATTGATCTTCTTCTCCTTCTTCTTCATCACCTATTCCCAATCCACTGCAGGATGTAGACCTCCCCATCTGTCTTTCATGTTTTCCTATCCTGGGCAGTCTCCCACCAGTTTCCTAATATTTTTTGTTCTCATCCTGCCATTGCTTCCTTGGTCTCCCCATCAATCTCCTCCTTGTGCCACACATCCAGCCCATCTCCACTTATTTCTTTTATAGTCGGTACAACGAAAGAAGGCACTTTTCCCCTACTTTCTCCCACTACAAAATTTAAGAACGTTGAGTTGTGATTGGACGAAATTTGAAATCAACGCATGTCGTTGGTTTCCGTGTTACGAGCCGAGTAGGGGAAAAGTGCATTCTTTCATTGTACCGACTATAGCCATTTCCAAAATATCTGTTACCCCTGTGGTTTCATGTATGGGTCCCACTATCCATTCATCTTGCAGGGTAATACCTAGCATAGAACGTTCCATTCTTCTCTGCATTTTCTCCATTCTATCTTCTAGCCTCTTTGTTGGAGCCCATACTTCACTCGCATATATCTCACCCTGATTGATACATTGATTCAAGATCTTTCTCCTTAGGTTAATTGGGATCATTGTTTCCCTAATTATTCCTCAAACCTTCCCAGTATGCAATCCATGTTAATCGTATTCTTTTAGATATTTTGCCGCTGAAGTCATTGTTTATACAAAGATTTTGGCCCAAATATATAAACTCCTCCACCATTTCCACCATTTGTGCAATACATTGTCTATCTTCCACAAAACCATTACAAATTGTCATCATTTTATTCTTATTTTCAGACTAACTTTTAGGCAGGCCTCATTAGCTTTTTCTAGAATTTTCTAGATTTATCCATTTCCCTTGCGAGTAGTAACCAGTTGTTTACATATTTTAGATGCGTTAGTATTTGTTCTCTTATCTATATTCCTCCCTCTTCCTAGTGTATCTCTTGTAGGGTGCTATCTGCTATGTAGTGTCACAATAAACCGTTTTGGTGAAAGGGAGTTTCCTAGTCTTTATACCTTTCTTGAGCTGAATTTTTGCTTTTTCTCCATTCACATCGGTGGTTGCTAAAGAAAAGCAATTTTACTATACTTTTTTTACCTCCCCAAAAATTCTTCAGAATTGAATAATTCGAGTAAGTACCCATTTTTGAAAGGAGGAGTAGGAGGAAATATGTTCTGAATTTTTTTGAGGGAAGTAGTATAGAAATGTAGTGAAAATGTAGCACTTTAACCTATCACACTCTTCCATAGACATATCTCATAATTCTACGCCGAAAATTCTTCATTCCCGCCAATTTTTTCTCCGCTCATTTGCCTACACTACCAAGCCAGCTTCATCTTATCTCAAAAAAAAATGAAAAATTTCATTCGTCGACGATACGTATACGTAATACGCGGAGAAATGACGAGAAACGCATCGTCTCTACTCTCGTTTATTTAATCGCGGTAATTTTTTAATGCTTATTAATAGGTATCCCCTCGCGACTCGTTCGTATAGAGCTAATTTAAAACATGTCACGTTTTAGATTACATTTGTCAGATTTTGCGGACCCATCGCATCGCGCATCGTTTGTGACGGATATTTTACGCGGTTATGCTAATAATTGCTTCGAAATAGCACAATTTTACCCATTTGGTATACCTATATGTACCATTGTACCTACTTAATTTGGCCAATATCAGGCTGATTCTCTAGCTCGCGTATTAGGTACTTGACTGTACTCGCGACCCGAGTAAATACTCTCATCGCGTTACTAATAACCGTGAATTGGCAGACGGTGCGGTAGTCGTATAATGGGAAATTACTTCATTGTGTTTCATGGTTTGAAATATCGTCGAAGAAAGTCTAACTGTGTCGGTATAACTTGGCCGAATTCGAAATGCAAAGAATGTACCTTCGTCTGCTCCTATCGAACTCGTCTCGTTATATTTGTACGAGTTCGTATCCGAAACAATACCTGGCGTAATTGAAAAATCTACATGGTTCGTATTATCAGCTCTCTTACACTTACATATTATTTAAACATTCGATTTCGGTTATCGGTTGATTAAATGTGATAATCTACCTTCGCCTACCTTCGCGTTTATGTACATACTTATCCGCTGTTCTATAATTTCGCATTATTACTCTCTCTCTCGTTGAAGTTTTTTTTTTTTTTCTTCATATTATGTACTTTGTCGTTACAATTGGACGTACTCGTATCAACTCGAGTCGACAATAGAACAAATGTATAATTTTTATATTCATAAGGAAATTTATATGACGCGAATAAATCATGGTAAGTCGTGAAAATCGACTCGATGATTGTGCGGTTATGAATAAAATAACCCCGAAGCGACTTTGTTTTTTTAAAGGCTGCTAAAGAAAAAGTGTTTTATGGAACGTGAAGGCGTTTAATGCGCTTTCTATTTCTTTTAACTCGATCGCATTTACGTTTTACGCATCGGTGTGAAATTTCGATAAATCTAGGTTATATTGAAACGTATCTTTGAAATGAGAGAATTTTCCAGCTTTTTTCTCATAGAAGTCTGGAAGGAATTGCGAAATTCAGTAACGTTGTCTTCTCGCCTTTTTTTTGCTCAACTCTGTGCCAGTCAGCGAAGAGGAATTCGATTTTTTTTTAGGTCGGAAGCTTTATTAGTCGACGCTTTAAAAAGCAGCCTTGAACGGGAGATATCGACTGAAGAAATATAAAATATTTCTTAAAAGTAAATTCATATTATTGGCTGTACGAAATGATGAGGAAAAAAGGTATTTTTCTTTATCGACGACGAGTTTCAGAGGCGTAATAAAAATAAAATTTTCCAAGTTTACGTACTGCGTATACCTACGTATAAGTTTTTGGTACGTCTATTCTTATCGAATTGTTCGCTCGATTCGGCGAAAATCTATTATGCTACGAAATTTCGAGTGGGTGGAGCCCGCAGCTGATAAGAAATTACGTAGTTGAGAATTTTTTTTCGAAATTTAGTATCTTTTACGATCGTCTTTTAATAAAGAACGAAGATGGAGTGAAAATTTTCGTTTTCGGCGGAGTGTATTTTTGATTAAAAAAAATTACAGCTTCTTTATCTTCTTATAAAATACTCGAGGCAAGTTTCAATTTCTTTCTCAAGGACTTGGCTGGATAAAAAATTAGACGTGAATTTTGGTGAAAATCGAAAATTTTTAAAACTCGTAAAACATTTCGAAGCCTTTTTAATTTCACGTAATAAATGTTTTTCATGTTTATCGTAAAGAATTCGTAATAAAAATCCCACTTTTCCCCTCATTACCAAAAAAATGCTGAAAAGAATGCGTATGGAATGAAAAATATCGCTGGGTTTGATTTTTTGAAAATTAGTACAGTAGAATTGAAACAAATTATGAAGTGAGCTGAATCAATTGCACTTTTTTTCGAAAATCGTATGGGAAAATGTAGTACAAATGTTGTGTCTATAGACTTTCTAACGACCAGGTTAAAAATTTCACTTCTTTCTCCTCCTTTTCAATAAGGAGGAAAAATATGTCAGTAGCAGCAATGTTGATGCCAAAAATTTAAATTGAAAAATAGCGTGATTTTTTCCAAGATGTAGAGATATTTGATAAACTTTTTACGAATTATTCTTGGCCCCTTTGGAGGAATATCCCCCTCCCCAATTAATATACTCTGCCTCTACATTCGAAAAACAGTTTTCAAAAATGAAAGTATTTCATTGAAATGGTTGTTAATACGAGTATTGCAAATATTCCTGTCAAAGAAAAACATTGGCTACAATTTTTCAGCTTCGTATCTCATTTTAAAGAGGTCTATATTTTTTTTCTCGTATTTTTCGAGCAAAAGTGTTACACTAATTCATTAAAAAAAATTGCCTCAAACCACCATTTTGTAGCTTTTTAGGGATTCCCAAATTATCAAAAACAAGACTAAAAATAAATAAAAAATCGGATTTTTTGACATCAGTGGAAAGTTTGATCACTTGGTGATTTTTGCAAGACTGATAATTTTTTAAACACCGTGTTGAACCATAGAAAGCTTAATGAAAGTCGATGAGAAAGATTTTGAACAGAATTTACAAAATTTTTGGTTGTTAAATCTACTTCCTCTATTTTGCTGAAAAAATCATCTTTCATTGATTTCACTTCATTCTAAAAAAATCAGTAATTCTTAGAAAATTGGATACGATTTTTATACTGTGGTTCCAACATTTTCAAACTTTCTTCTTTCCTTTTCGCTTAAGAACACTCGAAGCTAGAAAAATCACCTCTCATTGGATTCATTTGTCTCTAATTTTCCCACAAGGCATCTAACAGGTCCTGTGAGTGATGAAAATGATCTTAAAAAGTCTTGAAATGGGCTAAGTGGCGCTGTATTTTTAAAACTGAAAATTCATTTTTTTAATTCACCTAAAAAAAAAAAAAATGAAAAATAAAATTCTGGAATTCTGGAATTCTTGGATAGTTTTGAGCATATTTGCAAAATATCAAGATCTTTTTAATTTTTTCTTTGGCAAGTGTAATTTTGGAGGGGCTGAGGGTGCAGAATCTTGCTGCAAGTCCTGTTAAAATTCTGAAAAATTTACATTTTGATTCAGATATTTTAGTAATCATTTTGGTTTGCCCCCCTCCCCCCTCACAAACGTCTCGATTAATCTTTGGTTGTCAAAAAATTATCGATTCTTGAAAAGTACGAAAAAAGACAAATTTTGATTTTTAATTTTTGTACGAACCTTGAAAACATCGATATTATCATTTCAATGCAATTTTTTAGCGAGAATAATGGAGGAGAGGGAACTCACCGAGGATACTTACTGCAAAAATTCTAAAAAAGTTGTACAAAAGTCCTACATTTTCGATTGAGAAATTTTGCTAAGCTCATTGTCAAAACGATGGTTCCGTTCTGAAAATTTTCAATATTTTCTACCTTGAGAGCTCATTACGCACCTACGAGACATTTTTTTAGAGAACCAAAGTCAGATTCTCGTTTTGTACATCTTGTACAAATTACAACACTGTTTTAAAACATCCAAGTTTGTCTTTCTCCTTAGCCCAAAACTAGACACTCAAAAATTGAAAAAATTATTGAAAAAAAAAATGTTAAAATGTCTGATATTGATATTTTTGGCCAAAAATTTATTTGAGGTGAATTTTCACTTTCCCTTTGACTTTTCAGAAACCATGCAAAATTTTGAATTCTGTTTTTAATTGATTCTTAGAAATAATCTGGAAGGAGGAGAGGATGGTAAAAATTAGCCTTTGAGGATTTTTTTCCATGAAATATAAATTCTCTGAAAAATAATTTAATTTCTGTTATTTTATTCAACAGAAAGTTAAAAAAAGCACAGAAAAGTTTATTTTTCTCACGACCCTCCAAAAACAAACGAGAAGGGAAAATTCACGCTGAGAAAAATATATGTTTGAGATGATTTTTTTGGGGGGGGGGAGGAGGGAGTAATTTTACAAGTAAATAAATCAGTTAGTAAAATTTTTAGTCTGTCGTTCTGAGGTTTTTGACATAACTTTTATACCATCTTCTCTCCCCTCCCCACTTTTTCTGAAGGCAACTACAAATAAATTCAATATTCCTTAGATCTTACCTGTTCAGATTATTTTTTTTCTATTTTTAGGAACCGGGTTTGAAACGTTTAGTTTTAGAGATTTAGGTGACACGATCAAGAATAACGGAATATTATTAATCCAGCTTTCAACCTTGTTTAATTCTGACGTCACAGCATAAATTTTAAACAGCCCCCAAATCCCCATTCAATTTTGGAAACTTGATAACAAACGTTAATTATTTTCCACCAACTACCTAAATCTCTGACATCATCCTACGTCGCGTCGGTAATATAATATAAATTAATCGAAAATTATTTAATTTCAGCCCAAAAAATTTTAAATAGAAAAAAATAACAGAAAAAATTGATTGAAAAAAATCAACTGCGCTCAATATACTATTTACTCATTACTCAATAATGACTCACCCATTCAATACAATTCTATTTTCATAATCCACAGTACATAAAATCCTTGAATCGCCATTACAATTAATTACCCGAGCTGTACGTTTATCCAAGTGCTAGCCATTAACCTTTTTAGCCGGCCATTTGCAGCATTTAAATACTCAAACACTTTCACATTCTAAGTACCGCGTATCCGACAATTTGACTTTGACGTTTTATATTCAGCACATCGTCAGATTACGTACCTTTTTCGGCAATTTCGTCGAACATTTTAATTCTCGATGGCGCAACGTGTCGATGACGAGCACCTGCGATCTCAAGAGTCTCGCTATAATCGCTCGATCGTGTATCGTCTAAGTCGAAACAGTTGGCGAAATTTTAACATAGTTTATTAATAACGCGCCGTGGCACGCGGAATACTCCGTAAAGTGTTGCTAATTTAAAATATGCACCTGTTTAATGAACGCGTTGTTCGCAATTTCGATCTATGACGAAGACGGACAGGGTCAAATTTTCGTAAATCTACGTCCAGGCAGGCGCTCAACTTCGCAAACTTTTCGCTTCGGTTTACCTTCTCGTATAAATTAGACATACCGTACGCAAATTCTTGAAATCGAGCTCTTGTACCTTTTTACGATCACAGTACCTGATATTGAGGTCGACGATACACTCGATTAAAAAGACATTTCTTCGATTCCGAGCGGTCAATAAAGAGTAAATGCTCTCGAGGTTTATCACATTGGCGCAAGCGTTAATTATAATCATCGATTGTGTGCGATACACATTCATTGTAAAGGGGCCAACAACATCGTGTAACACAAACTTTTTTTTCAATTTACGTTTGTGTAATTAATTGAAATCCGTACACGATTTTTTTTCCGGAAAGCAGCCGCCGTCGGCATACACACCAGATCAGTCGCCGTTTTAATTGGTACCGTTTGGGTACTCGAAAAAATACAGTTGTATGTACGTAATTTTCATTGAAACCTACAGCAAAACGGTGGAATACAATAATGATGTAATTTTTTCCCATCCGACGGATTTCATCATTATTCGATGACACGTTCGAGAGTCAAAGCGCGATATGAAAAAAAGGTACGAGCTCGTGCGGATTTTTTTCCTGCAAAAGCCTCGCCTCGGTACTTATTTCGAGGTTAAACCTTTAAATTAAATTTTTCTTCAATTTTGCCATCCCGGTGGTGACGATATTCGCTCGCGAAAGGTATAATTTGAAAATTTCCTCTGATACGATACCATACATAAGCTTCATTAAATCTTCGCTGCGCTATTTTATACGAAAAACTCGAATTTTCCTCGTATATTCATTGTTTTTACTGTTTATTTTATACAAACGAAGCCGAAACGCCGACGTTTTTGTGCAGATTAACTCGGCTGTATGGTAAAATTTGTCAATCTTTTCTTTGTGCAATATGGAAAATCGTTTTCACGTGACTTTATACGTACGTTACGTATACGTGGAATAAAATTTACCTCGATGTCAGGCTTCCTTTATGTTATCGACGTGTAAGAATACAAAATGAAACTTCACTTGAGCGAGGTTCAAATTCTAAATCTCGCGGGAAATATGTATGTATATGGAAGGAAATTGAACAATTTTTTTCTCTCTTTCTGTTCGGATTACACGAGTTTCGACGGTGTAAATTTTCGTGGTATATTGCGTTTTGAACGTCGTTGTTTTGAATGATTAAATGACGAGAGAAAATTATTCGATGAGTTTTTTATCGTAATTTTTTTTCGAAGCTGAACAGAGGGGTGCAAAAGACCTCGAAACGATCGTGAAAGAATCACAAATTTTATTGTAATATCAGTAGCTCTTCGGTCTATTTCAATTTTTCAATTTTTTTTTTAAATTTGGGACCAAGACCAAATGTATTATTTTTTGTCATTCCACTAGAAACGACGAAACTTACTTTCTAACGAAAAGAAAAAACGAGGGGGGGGGGGTAAAGCGAAAAATATTAGAGAAAAAAATCGAATAGTTTTGCTTTGGAGCAAAAGCTTATGAATCATGGATTTGTTTTAATCTGTCAAATATTTATTTTTTTTTTAGTTTCGAAGATGTCAGGCATCATAACGGGTCACTTTTTTAGGGTGTTTCTCCTTTTTTTCAACTTCAGTCACTTTTGGATACTCTTTACGTCTAAAAGGTTACTTTGGTTACTTTTCCCCCCTCAAAAGTTCCCTTTTCTTTGCACTTCCAGGCAAAAATTCAAATTTTCAGGTAGAAATTACTATTTTTCAAAATTCCTCAAGAAAAAAATAAAAAAAATAATTTTTGCTAGTTTGTTTGTTGTTTTGACGAAGGAATTTAATGAATGAAATAATTCACATCTTTTCAGTTGATTCATCTTTGAAATGTTTGCAGAAAACTACAAAAAATTGCCCCCGTCCCAGAAAACCTTAAAAAAATTTACCCCCGAAAAAATTGGATTTTTGGTTACTTTTTGGTCACTTTTTCAGGGTGTCTAACGGTCAGTATAAGTCAGTCCGGTCAGTATAAGTCAGTATTTTTGATTAATTTACTCAAAAGGTCCTGTTTTTATTTTCAAAAATTCCAAAAAAAATCCCATTTACCCTTGATAAATTGAAAAAAATGAAAAAGTTTCTTTGGTATAAATTTAATTTGTTTGCAAAAATTAAGTTTGCATAAATAGCTATTAAAAATTGTTTCTTATTAATTTTCCAATAAATAGCTACAGCAGGGTTTCTACTAGTCGCAAAAGTTGCAAAATTGGCCCAAAATTCATCAAAAGTTGCAAATATTTCCAAAATTACTTGAATTTTTTTTCGCCTTGTACAAAACAGAAAAAGTAAAGAAATTTCACTTCTTTGAATATTTTTTCTAAAAATTTTCGCTCTAGCTTCGCTCGGGCAGTAACTATTTATCTCCTTAAAATGAAATACCTCACTTTTAGAAAAAAAATTTTCTTTTTTTTAAATTAAAGAAGTATTTCCTTCCATGTATGAAAATTTTCTGTAATAAATTTGATCTCGTTGATTTTTCTGATGGGATGGGGGGGGGCGGCGGCAAGCATTTGCTCCAGGCACACAGATGCATAAACATTCCTCAACAAATTTTGTTAGACACCCTGTTTTTGGTCAAAAAAAGTTACTTTTTTCTTCAAAAATTTCACCATGATGCCTGTGATGTTGATTAAAATGTTGGGAATTTCAGCCATTTTTTCCAATTTTAAAGATTACTAAGCAATTTCAATAAATTGAAAAATTATAATCAAATTTAACATTGCTGTATACACGTTTTAATGTTTTGTCAGAGTTCGGAAAACAACACTTCTTTTCGAAATTCTAACAAATTGAAGATTATTTTTTATTGAAATGACAGTTGATGAGATTTCACTTTTTTCAATAGTATCTCAACTCGAAGTAAAATTTTGAGCTGAAATAAAAATAAACCGAAAATACATCATAAAAGAAACCCATGTCCAAAGTTTCAGGTACTGAAGTTCGTTTCTCGAATTTCGGTGAATTTTTGATATTTCAAAATTATCTCATCCCCGGCAAAATATGAAAATTCAATCTAATCTACGAAAAAATCTGAAATTTGGTATATATCTCATTTTTGACCTTTCGAATCGATTGGAAGCGGTTTCGAGAAGTTTCGGAGCCTCCAGAAAATTTTGAAATTTTTCTGCACTGGAGAAAAATTTCTAAAAATTGTCCATTTGAATTTTAGCATAATAATCGATGATAATCCATGTTTGTACTTGACCTATATGATCGATTAGAGCACAATTTTCCATAATTCGTAACTTCGAGTTCAAATCCATATTTTTTGGCAGAAAATTTTCCCGGAAAATTTTTAAAATACGCCGACAGCGTGCGCATCGAGGTAAAAAGCTAAAAGTTGGCAGATACCCTATTTTCAATCAAATTGGTCACCAATGTGGGTAATCTGCGATTATGGATGCTGAAATTAATTTGGACCAATTTTATGGACTTTTCTTCAGTGCTGGAGAATTTCAAAATTTTCTGAAGGCTCCGAAATTTCTCGAAACGGCTTCCAATCGATTTGAGAGGTCAAAAATAGGGTACATATAAATATAATACCAAATTTTAGCTTTTTTCGTCGATATAAAATCAAATTTTTATATTTTGCAAGTCGATGAGGTAATTTTGAAATTTCAAAATTCGTCAAAATTTAAGAAATGAACTTTACCATTCAAAATTTTGTAGGTATATGGGATTTTTTAAGATTTACTTTTGATTTATTTTTGTTTCAGCTCAAAATTTTATTTTGAGATGGGATTACCTTCCTTGTGAGTTTATAAAAGTCTGACAAAAAGTCACTATATCGATTGGTCAAAATTTTTCAGTTTTCAAATGTGCAACAAAATATCAAAATTTGGTCTCCAAAATGTTTCCAATTTTTTTCAAATCCAACATAATGTCATTATGTCAATGGTGTACAATATTTGGTGTGGATAGAAAATTTGATCACCAGTTTGATGGATTGAAACCCCTCCCCCGCACTACAACACATCCATGTGAAATTCACGAAGTATACAAATATAAAACACTCGACTTTGCATAAACTGTCTTTACATTACGTTACATAGCATTAAATCAGTCCTAAACCAAAATACGTTGGCAAATCGTACATCCAAAAAACATTTTCACAAAGAAAAAATGGCGTTCAATTGAGAAAAGGTCTACGAAACAATCCGAGCTGAATAACCGAAGAGTTCAACTACCCAAGTATGGTTTTGGAAGTTCATTTTCCCAGAGCAAGGGTCAACAACATGAATTTTTTTCTTCGGGTTTCCCACACAGTTGTATATCCGCAGCGCTGAAATTTTAACTACGATGTAAAATTGTGCCTTTCGGCTAAGTTGAGCTTTCAAATTTTGGAAATTTAATGAGTAATATTTTATTTCTTTTCAGTTTAGTACAAAACTTCTGTAAGATTAGCAAACTTTACGAGAATTTTTCCAAAACGAATTAGAAAACTGAAGGTCAAAACAAAATCGAAAGGTTTTCTAAGCAACGTATACCATAAATACAAAAATTTCTTTACAAATACGAAGGAAAAACAAACGGAATTGAAAAGGGAAGAGGTAATACTGTCTTGTTTTTAATACAAAATCCATAAAAATTTCGCTAATTAAAAAGCCCTAGGGAGGACATATGGCCTAGAATAAACATTAACCAAGCTACGATTCTGTATACCGAGAGAGGAATGCAATACGCAAAAGCATTTTATTGCACTCGTAAAACTGTAAACTAACGTACATCCAGCGATTCAGTTTTATGTTAAAACTTCAAGTACTCGATTAACTTCATTTATGAAATGACGAACAGTGTCGAAATTGTATGCCTATGTATTTGTATTTTCATTTCAGCTGAGTTTATTTCTCGAGTTGAATTTTCTTGAGGAAAAAATTAAAATTTTCTATACGAGAATTTTTAATGGGATTGGATAAGTATTAAGTATTGTTGAATGGTGAAAAATACATTTAATGGAGAAAATTACTTCTTTATTCAAAACTTGATTGAAAAAAAAAAATCTTTAATGTACCTTGTACCTGTACCTATAGCTATACCTATACAATTATCTTGTTAAACGTTTCGTATTTTCATGACCGCTGCGTATTGATTTTCTTTTATTAATTAACATTGAAATATGGAGCATACTGTAACAGTGGATTCAGAATTTTAGAATGAAAAGAGCATAAAAGAGAGAAAATAGTAAGCAAAAGGGGAAAGGGCAGAAGGTTATGCAAATATTTTTTATACATCATGAAAAACCAAAAAAATAAAAGAGAAGATTTTTTTGAGAAAATTGTTATTACGTTTCAAAAACAAACATTTTTTTTCAAACTTCATTTCTTTTTTTTCCACTTCTTGAGAAGAATTGATTAGGAAAATACAAAAAATTAATGGTTTTCAAAGAACTAGCAAAAAATAATTAAGGAGGCTAAAAATTAAAATTTCGTGCTCCTTTATGAATTTTGCAAAAATTTTTCTAGATAGTCATTCTTCCCAATTTTCCCAACATCGAAATTAAAATTTCATTACTTTTTTTAAAATTTAATTTCCTTCAAAATTCAATTTAAAATGAAATTTTATCAAATTTAAGACGCAGCTTTCCTTCTAATTTGGGTTTGTCACAATATACTAATTTTTTTAACACCCAGTGTTACCACTTACAATTTAAAAAAAATGTAATGCTTATTTTAAAATTTTCGACGATTTTGAAAAAAACTGTAAAACATTTAAAAATTTCATAAATAAAATCATTCTACAATAAGTATTCAAATTACGAGCTAATTCAGAAAGAAAAGGTGATCTTATTAATTCGCGTTTGAATTATTTTTACAGGAAATTTTGCGAGCAATAAATTCACTAACCATTATTTATCTCGAAAATCTCACATTTACTAAAATTAAATCGAACCTCCGAAAAGAAAATTTACTTTTTCGTTGCTACGCAATTAAATGAAAAATTTTCGAGGAAAATGCTCGTAAACGAAATTGTGGCTCGTAAAATTTTCAACAAAAAAGGTCGTTGTGAATTACCAACAGAAAGCTCGCTCAGACGATTTTATCTCGTATTTCGAGGCAATTTTTCACATAATCCAGGTAAAAATGAACTTTTCCAGAATAATACTTATGAACAGAAATACAGCTTATAAAATTTTCTAATAAAAAGTCTTCTCGTTATTTTTCAAAAAAAAGCCTTTGAAAAATTTCTACATTTAATGAGTTTTTTTACCTGAGGAAATAGAACAACACTTTCGCCATCTGTTGACCTTGTAACCTTTGGCTGATGAATTCATCCTCTTAGATATGAATTTTGAGCAGGGTTATAATATAATAAAGCCTTTTGTTGATTTCATGCGATAATTTGAGGTGCCCTAATTTTTTAGTTAAGGGTCAGTGAACCTTAGGAAATATTGTTACTTCTGAGAATCTTTAAATTCGTTTTGGAAAGAAATTAGAATTTTCCGTTTCAAGAAGAATTTTAAAAATCCTATTCTCTGCTCCTTAGCTGCACTAAAAGATGAATCGTTTCACACTGTGGGTGGGGAGTGGGAGGAGGGGTGTAAAAATTATGTCTCAATCTTAAAATACGTCCTGGTTAAAATTTAAATCCCTTATTTGACTTCTACTATTCCCGCACCCCCCCCCCCCCGAGAAGAATTACAAATATTTCTTAAAAATTGTTCCCAATATTTTTTTCGATGAATTTATAACAGTATTTTGATGACAGTTTTTTAAACTTTTTTTTTATTATCCCATGATCGTGCAAAATTTAAAAATTTGATCCAATCAACGAAAAAAGTTGAAATTTCGAACCTTCCAAATCGATTGAAATTGGTTTCGAGGCACTTTCCAAAACCTCCAAAAAATTTTGGAATTTCCCAGCATTGAGAAAAAATCCATAAAAATGATTTATAAGAATTTTAACACATAAAAACGTGGATTACCCATATTGGTGACCTATTTCATAAATTAAACCTGGATCAAATTAATATTTTTTGGCAAAAAAATTGAAAAAAGTCTGGAGGCTCCAAAACGTCTTGAACTGCTTTCAATTGATTCGGGATGTCGAAAATTCGGCTTCCAGTTTGAGGTCACATTTACTACTACAAATGCACATTATCAGTTAGTGTACTTTTTCAAAAAAGGGATTGACGAAAAAATTAACACATTGATTATTATGGGAGTTCTGTTGTTTTTCTAATTTTTTTCATTCTTGATATGTTGAATTCTTTTTGTTTTGACAATTTTGGCCAATTTAAGAGTTCAACCCGTCAAAATTACCAAAAAATGAAAAATTAAACACATCAAAACTGAGAATAATTGAAAAAACAATAGAATTCCCATGAGAATCAATGTTAATTTTTTCGTCGATCTCCGTTTTGTAAAAGTACACAAATTGGTACATGAACTGGTGTTTGCATTAGTAGTAATGCGATGACGTCAAGACTTTGAAGCTGAATTGCGTCTCTACAAACTTTAATCTTTTCACTTCGATACATACGCTCAACGCTTACTACTCTGCAATCTGTAGACATTTTTGCCAACAATTTTTGCTGCAGATAAATGTGGATATGAATCAGCAGCGGTTACGAATTTTGGAAAATTATGGTTTAATCGATCAAAGAAGTCACCAATATGAGTAATCTACATTTTTAGGTGCGAAATTTTTCATAGACTTTTTAATGCTGGAAAATTCCAACATTTTTTGGTGTTTCCGAAACGTCTCAAAACTACTGCCAATCGATTTGGGAGGTCAAAAATAGGGTATTTGTCAGATTTCAGCTTTTTTCGTTGATTAAATCAAATTTTTTTATTTTCGAATTTTAAAATAGAAAATTTGCAATTTTTTTCGATTTTCACCAATTTTTTGTTTTAAATTTTTTTGAAACTTGGAATTCTTATACACTCGGGTTCTCTTTTTATTTGAGAATGATTTCCTCATAAAAACGAACCTTGCTACTAAATCACAAAACTACATCATTAGGTACCCAAATTTCAACCCATAATCAGGTCTCAATCGTACATCCGCGCGCTATTCCTGTTAAAATTGATTTTATGATTGATTCTTGTTCTGGACACTAAAACAAAGAAATTAAGCCCGTATGCCCTTTGTATCCCCCCTTTCCCCAGGGTCCACCCCCAACATTTCAAACGTGTGTATCGCCTTATCTATGGGTCGTAATGAAAAAATTTTCAAACAGAAGTTATTCCTCAGAACCCAATGTATGTTTTCATTTCTCATCAAAATCCATTTTGGAGCAGCTCCTGCCTCCCAAATTTGGAAACAAAACATACGTTTTTGAGAAACCCTCAAAATCACGTTTTCTTCATTTTAAACGAATAGTTTCGGAGATATGACATAATTTGTAATCATAAAAAGTATTCAGAATTGAATTTCCTTTCCAATGAGCTCTATCACGACCATTTTCACCAACTTTTCCCGACAGAGTGGACCTCTCCCCCTTCCCCGTTTTCACAAAAATTGGACCCACAAACAAAATTTGCTCCAAAATGAATCCCGATACTAAATGAAATTATGCATCAGATATCGAAGAACAAAAATCGTTTAATTTTATTTTCGCGGGTCCAACTTTTGAGAATAGGGGGGGGGGGGAGATCCACCTTTTGATAGACTTTTTAATGCTGGAAAATTCCAACATTTTTTGGTGTTTCCGAAACGTCTCAAAACTACTGCCAATCGATTTGGGAGGTCAAAAATAGGGTATTTGCCAGATTTCAGCTTTTTTTGTTGATTAAATCAAATTTTTTTATTTTCGAATTTTAAAATAGAAAATTTGCAATTTTTTTCGATTTTCACCAATCCTTGCTACTAAATCACAAAACTACGTCATTACCCAAATTTCAACCTATAATCAGGCCTCAATCGTACATCCCCGCGCTATTTCTGTTAAAATTGATTTTATGATTGATTCTTGTTCTGGACACTGAAACAAAGAAAATAAGCCCATATGCCTTTTTTATCCCCTCCTCCTTTCCCCAGGGTCTACCCGCCAACATTTCAAGTATCGCCTTATCTTTGGGTCGTAATGAAAAAATTTTCAAACAGAAGTTGTTCCTCAGTACCTAATGTACATTTTCATTTCTCATCAAAATCCATTTTGGAGCAGCTCCTGCCTCCCAAATTTGGAAACAACTTCAAAATCACGTTTTCTTCATTTTAAACGAATAGTTTCGGAGATATGACATAATTTATAATCATAAAAAGTATTCAGAATTGAATTTCCTTTCCAATGAGCTCTATCACGACCATTTCCACTAACTTTTCCCGACAGAGTGGACCTCTCCCCCTTATTCCTCGCTTTCACAAAAGTTGGACCCACGAGCAAAATTTGTTCCAAAATGAATCCCGGTAATAAATGAAATTATGCATTAGATATCGAAAAACATAAATCGTTTAATTTTTTTCATGGGTCCAACTTTTGAGATAAGGAGGAGGGGGAAAGATCCACCTTGTCGGGAAAAGTTGGTGAAAATGATCGTGATAGAGCTCATTGGAAAGGAAATTCAATTCTGAATACTTTTTATAATTACAAATTTTGTCGTATCTCTGAAATTTTTCGCTTAAAATGAATAAAAGGTGATTTTGAAGTTTTCTGAAAATTGTTTTATTTTCAAATTTGGGGAGCAGGAGTTGCTCCAAAATGAATTTTGATGAGAAATGAAAATATACATTAGGTGCTGAGGAACAACTTTTGTTTGAAAATTTTTTCATTACGACCCATAGATATGGCAATACACGCGTTTGAAATGTTGGGGTTGAACCCTGGGGAAAGGGAGAGTGGGAAAAAAGGGCATACGGGCTTAATTTCTTTGTTTTAGTGCCCAGAACAAGAATCAATCATGAAATCAATTTTAACAGAAATTTCGCGCGGATGCCTTTTTTTGTACGATTGAGACCTGACTACCAACATCAAGGCCCATCTAATACCCATCCGAAGCTGCACATCTCCAACGACATTTTAATACTTCTCTCCGCAATACAAATCGAGACAAAAATAAGCGGAATATTTTTGGCACCTAACAATAAAACCACGTTCTATATTTTTATCCATCCGAACGGACGTCAATATCTAATTCGAACGATTTGAATAAAAATCAAACCGGCGGTTCGGCGCGATTTCGGTGCGTTTGGCAGAGCAACCTAAACCTTTTGTTGACATTATTGAAAATATGACCACCGGGGATTCTATCGTTGCCAAATTTGCTTCCTTTTGATATTAGAAACGTTGGAAAAAAACTCGAAGCCAGAATCGTTTTAACATTAGAACTTATTTCCTGTTTGAAGTGATTTTTCATCCAATTTATTTTTTCACCTCCTCACCTCCCTTCATTCCCCGACTCACGTCGCTATACGGGGCCCGGCGACGTTCTTCAGACGTGCATTGCGTCGAGTATTATGATACCGTGTAATGAGAGCGTTTGTTTTTGTATTTGTTTGCGTTAAATTTTTCATTTAACAGATGCTATATAATGTATGAGATGGTATGATGGCGAAATTATTTCGCTTTTGCTCGCTTTTTCTACCTAGCTGTATACAAGAGTACGTGCTCTCGTATTTCTTAGCTTGTTGGATTGCTTGTTAGTATCGAGCTGGAGTAGTTTTTTCCACGTCGGTTGTTTCTTCGAGCACGAAAATGAGGTGCTTTTTAAAATGTAAAGGAAGTTTTTGCAAATTGTGCTACGCCTCGCCATATATAATGTTTCAAGTTTTTGTTAACGCGTGAACACGAATACGGTGTTTCTTTCGTGCTTATTAAATTAGGCACGTATATGGCAGCCAAATTGTATACATACGCGAAAATAAAAGCTGCTGGGTTATTTGACGAGCAACAGCAATGTTTTCAATAATAACGATGCACTCGGCGAACAAGATATACCTACGCAATTGGTAATTATTCCGCAAGTCGATATCATACGTACGATTCGAGGGTAGAAAAATATAAGTAAAAATAGGTACTCGTCGAGGAGTTAATTCGTTCGTACTTTCAAAACACTCGGCAACTTATTGAAAAATTTTCAAAAGCACTCGTCATTTGTAAAAAGTTTTTAATACTTTTGAGTCAATTTGTCTCTTTTTTTCATTTCCATTTCGCTTAAATTCTACAAAACGTATTTTTCGTCCCCTCGTCAACTTTTTTTTTAATAGAATCAAATTTCATCGGACTGTGCCAAGCCGTCAAGCCGCATTCATGGCTGAATGTGTTTCGTGTCATATACCAATACACGACGAGAAAAGGCAACGACCTCGTTATATCATCGTATTTTAATCACATATCGACGTTTTTGTAAAAATAGCTTTGGCAAAGTCATATATATAGCGTACTATCGATATAACTATTTTTCTCCAGCGATGAAAACTTATTTTCGTCTCTACGCCGAATGCCTTCTACGCTCTCGACCAGGTACTTAAAATGTCATGTCGAACGTTGGTAAAAAGGATCCCGTCTCGAAGCTCCCACCGCCTCGCCCATTCAGCGAGATAAATTAGCTGTTATAAAGATTGACAGGCAAAAAATTGAAGAGATTTTCTAGCCGAAATTCCGATTCAATATAAAATTGTTCTTCGTGGTTAACCCGTAAAACGCAGCGTGTGAAACGAGCCACCATTCTGATGACATTTATTCGCCTTCGTGTACGCCTCTGTATACTTTTTCTCTAGGTTTTTTTTTTGGCATCCCTCGGAAAAATTACGACCGTGTTTTATCGGCGAATTGATGAAAAAGTGTCAGCAAAAGGACGTTATACCGGATGGGTGGCTTTTTAAATAAATGATTACTATTTCACCGGGTTCCAGAAGCGAGTTAAACGACCGAATTTTGTAATATCGTCGTACTAACCTACTGCGTTGATAATTGTGAAAAAAATTTATCGTTGAGAGAATTTAATGTGGAA
Organism: Pseudococcus viburni; assembly: GCA_033439095.1. Taxonomy (NCBI): domain Eukaryota; kingdom Metazoa; phylum Arthropoda; class Insecta; order Hemiptera; family Pseudococcidae; genus Pseudococcus; species Pseudococcus viburni. Next base: position 1,791,666 of record JAVBJF010000017.1, read on the forward strand.
ATGTGACCGTGGCTGGTGAAGGGCTGCGAATCGAGGTTTTTGTCTTAAATAACTTGAAGTAGGTACCTATGTAAAAATGTTACCGATTTTCAAGTGGTTGTTCATTTTTTATTCTTAGTTTTTTTTCTCTCGCGTATGATGCCTTAACACGTAGAAATTTTTCTAGATGAGAATTTTTCGCAGCAATTTCACGCTTCGCCGGTGTTCATTTTGAATTGGTATAACTCGTTGAAATTTTACACGAATATGGGTTCGTCGATGTAATTTCTTTGTACAAGGACGAGCTTCGGGGTTTAAAAATACATGGTTTAAGTATCATCTTGAAATAGCTATATTATATTGTTCTCGTGCTTATGCAATTTATGGATTTCAAGTGTGGTTGCACCGCGCCGTTATATTCGTTTTAATTTTCTTTAAAAATTGGCTCGTTAATAAGAGGTTTTTAGAAATCAGTATCTATAGTCTTTGAAAACCCGTTTGTTTTAAAAAATGAGCAAATTGAAGAATAACGTGCAGAATTGGTGAAAGAAGTATGAAAAGATTGGATGAAAATGTGTTTTTTGTGGTTTGAAAAAACATCCCGAGAAAAAGTTTTCATATTTGATAAAAAAAAAAAATGTTTTGTAAGTTTTATCAAAAATTTGATCTGATATAATTTGAAAAAAAAAATTGAAAAATCAAACTTGATAGACAATTTTTCGAATTTTGATCACAGCCAAATTTGGGGGTTTGAATGAGGTTTTCAAAGCAAGGTCTCCCAAGAATTTGAAATTTACAGTCTTCAGGACAGTGACAATTTGTTGATAAAATACCAGCACTTTTGGTGTACTATTGGCCCCCAAAATTGCCTAATTTAAAAGTCATATACGATTTGTTAATTACTAATTAGTCCACAAATTTCAATCAAGAGAGGTTCAAATTCCAGTTTTTCCCCTAAATTTGAACCACAATTTCATGGCACAAAGACAGTCATTTCGCCAGCCTAGTTTCCAAAATCTTTAAAATAAATGTCAATCGCAGAATAATATGAAAAATCTGTACTGAATTTCTTAGCAACAAAAAAGTTTTTTGTTTAATTGAAAGTTGAGAATTTCATGTAAATTGAACTTTCAGATTCCGAAAATCTATTTTCTTAAGTGATGTAGCAAGAATTTTTTGAAATGATTTTTAGAACAACGAATCAATGAGTTCAAAATTTCGTTCAGTTAAATGTCGAATATTATCTTTCGTCTTTGGATTTTAATAGAGGGTAACTGACCGGGGGGGCAGCTAACCACTTATCTCTCCCTAAAAAAAAACATAAGTAGGAAATTTTCGATTTCTTGCTCTTCCTATGATATCAGCTTAGTCACTTTCTGGATTTAGATATTGGAAAGATAAAGGCTGTCTATTTATATGGGTGAGGGAGAACCGCAGGGATTCAATAAAGGATTTATTTTTTTAATTTCACTTTTTGAGAAGTCAATTCCCTCCTTGAGATGAGTCTGTCGTCGAGTTTAAATATCTGCTCAGTGTTCTGTTTTATATTAATTACGTTCGCATTTCATGGAAAATTTCGTTTTTTTTGCCTTTCATTTGATGATTTTGCATTTTGAATAATTTAATGATTTGAAAAATCTGTTTGCCATCAAATAATAAATTTGAGAGTGTGAGACATTTTTCTTAATTTTTAGTGTTTGAATTATACGTTCTTAAAGCAGGTGGCATGGCACATGCTCATTTGATTACTTATACATATTTTAATTTTTGATTTTTTTTTGTTTACAGGTAAGTTGCTGCAAAATTATTTCTCCCTCAAGATTGAGTTTTCTTTCATTCGTGAGTAAATTTTACTATTAGGTATCTAATATTTTTCAAAGTGATCTGTTCAAACGCCATGACCCATGACCATGAGTAACTTGAGCATCTCAAAAAATAAATCTTTTTGGTGGTGAATGTAGGTGGGTAGACTCAAAGTTTTCTATTGGAAAAATTCCAAATTTGAAAGACGGGGGGGGGGGGGGTAAAAATTATCAATTATTGGTGAAAAAAATTATTTTTTGACGTTTAAGTGTGTAACTTTGCAATATTTTGTCAGATTTTATAAAACTTATAAATATTTATTGTTTGAATTCTAGTTTTGTCAATTTTAGACGAAAACTATTTCTGATTCCCCTTTCCCCCACTTGTAACATATCCACGTTGTGATGAATTTTTATGGTTGCTAGTGCAAGAAAAGCTCAAAAAATTTTCGATTGAACAAATTTAAATTATGGGAGAAGAGCTTTATAAATTTGTCACAATTTGAAAAACGATAAAAAAATTTTGATGAAAATTTCATTTTTAATAGAGAAGTGAATTTTTTGTCTAAGAGCAATTTTTATATTCGTAATAACATTAAGGGTATGCTCCAGCTTGTCATCAGTGGAAAAATTTAGGATCGGGATATCTTGAGAATTATTGAATAAAATGTTCTGAAAATGTAATATATGCTTCTGAACAACGTTATCTTTTGAGGACTGTTGAGATATTTTCAAAATTTCTCTTTCATTTTTGAAAAAAATAAATTTTCAGAAAACATTGGACAAATAACAACAACATTTTTTATCCAAAGTATTTTTGGTGATTTTTGAAAATTCCTTTTTTTTTAAATTGAAGAAAAATTTTGAAAATATCTCAAAAGTTCTCAAAAGATAATGTTGTTCCGTAGCACATATTAAATTTTCAGACCATTTTATTCAATAATGCTTAAGATATCCCGATCCTAAATTTTTCAATTTTTACCGATAACGAGGTAGAGCATACCTTTAATTTAGATAATTTATTACCCTATTTCTTATCGAGTTTTGGCGTTTAAATTACATATCGATTTTGAAGCGTGTTAGCGAATGTAGTGAAAATGTTAGGCTTTTTGCCGATTTTGACTGAATACAAGGGGGATCTTTTCAAACATTTTTCAATGCATGATGAAAACTCAGTAATTTTTGCTCACAAATTTTTTTTAAGGGTTTGCCACCGATTTCAGCGAGGGTATGACGAAGTTTCGAAAATTTGAGGCGATTTTTAGCCGAAAAGTGTATTTTTTTAACGAATTGTATTGTCAGTCATGATGATGAAAATTAGGTTTAATATCGATCTCCACCCTGCGCTGAACACCAAATTCGCTGTTCCCTCTCATTTCGTAGTTTCTGAAGCTTTAATTTTAGGGTCCAAAATTAATTTCCACACCTTCTGGAGAAATTCAATGACGCTGGAGAAGGCTTCGAAATGTTCGGGAATGGCGAAATTCAGACCAGGGGATGGGTTTGATAGGAGATGAAGACCTAATTTCCATAATTTAAAAAATTATCATCTGCAGAAAAAACAATTTAAAAATTCCTCATATTTTTGAATTTTTCCAAAATTTCTCGTAAGTCGAAAAATCAATTTAGGTAGCTGAAATTTCGGCTAGGAGAGCACTAGACTAAGGTTTTTCCAAACATTGCATTTTCGTTCAAATCGGAGGCGGAACCTGTACCTTCCTTCCTCATTAAAACTTCTTGAAATTAAACTGTAGGAATGAGTTTTAATAGTTCGTTTTCTTGGCAGAAACTGAGAAAATTGAAATATTTACAATCATCTTGTTCGAATTCACGCTGATTTTCAAAAGCTGTAAAAATAATTCGGTCATTGTCACTCGTATCTTGATTTTTACACCGAATTAAACGGTATTCTCGTAAATAACCACGATTACGTATGGTTAATATGTGTAACGATTCGATATACGAAAACCGTACTTCAAAATCGTAAATACTCGTACAATTTACTCAAGAAGCTTGTAAAACTTTTCATGCCGTTTAATAGCACATCGAGTAAAAATAATGGCTTTTTTATTCAACTCGATGGACTCCGAAAGGGTGTGAAAATTACGCTCTATAGAAACCCATCGTCGACTCGACGTAAATACGAATACCTCTACAAAAAAAATAGAAAAAAAAAAGATGAGCGATAATTTGGCGGTAAAGTTATACTTTGCGAAAATAGATCATCGTTATATAGAAATCTCACGACGTATTGACAATTTCTCGTCTCCGGTAATATAATAAAACCTCGTGCTCGTTGATTCCTACATTATATACGCGGAAAAGTACGTGTATTTCGAAGTAAAGGTATAGTACCGTTGGTTTCGTATACGTAATAATGGATTTTCAATCTATTTATTACATATAGGTAGAATATCCCCTTTACTCGCTCGTAATAGATCGACGACGTTTTTCGGTGAAATGCATTAATGCGGAATTGGAATTTACCAATAATTCGACACAGTTGGCAAAACGAAGTTCGGTGATTTTTCACGCATGCGATTGATTTCTGGTGGTAAAATATGATCCGATTCTAAGAACCGGCAGAGTGCTCGGATGCTGTTTAGATACCACTGGATTTTCAGTCAGCTGATCGCGTATCGCAGCGGGATATTTTATTAACATAATAGGCTGTAGCGTTCTGGGTACACAGACCTTGTTTGTTCGCATCTGTCTGACGTTCTAGCATGTATAGAGACATGAGATGAGGGCACGTGCCACCATTGAACGATGTCTGGTGCATAGAAGACGTACGACGACCAGCTGGCTAGCTTCTTTTTGTCGGATTTTCATGTAAAAAAAGAGAAAGAAGTCCGAAATTTCTCACCTGCCTTTGGAGACGCGTCGGCGGCCAGAGTATTGGTAACCGTGTTCAAAGATGCGAAAATCTATTGACCTGAATTTTGAGCCAGAGGAGTAGGACCGATTTTGGCTCAATGGTCGAAACAAAATTCAATGTCCCAAAGACGAATTGAATGGAACATTGGTTTCCCAAAAAAAACTCATTTGGAATTTAAAATTAAAAATTTTTTGGAACTATTGCTTGGAATTTCTTTCAATTTCTTAAGGCACACTGATTTATAGGAATCTAATGATAATGAATGTATTGAGGGATAATCTTCTAGTTATTAACCATTTATGGATAAACTTGGAAGGGTTCCAACTTTTCACAAATTTTGTGCTGTTTTCTATCTTTTTCATTGAGCCCCGCTAAAAAGTGTTTTGGTTCGGATGTGTTTTTAGGAAAGCTGTTTAGTGTGCATATTCTTCATATTTAAAACGCAAAATTACGTTTTCCTGCATTATACCCAGTTTGTCACTTTTTTCATTTTTGGTCACTTTGTCACTATGTCACTATTTCTACCTAAAAGTCACTAAAATCTTTTGAAAAAAAGAGTAGAATTACAAAAAAAATTGAAGTATGTATTGGGGGAAGGATACAAATTTCAGTTTTGCTTTTGATTGCTTTTTTGGAAAATTTTCGAAAATCGTTAGTTCAATTCGATAATAGCTTATTAGTGTTGAAAAATGACTATTCATTGCTTCATAATTTTTTGAAAAAATATAATTCGCACAATTTTGAATTTCTTTTGGAAAATCTTGCAATTTTTTCATTTTTTTACATTTTAATCTCAATTTTTTTTGTCTTGTTTGCAGTGTGAAGTAAGGGTGTCCACTGGTACAAAAATGAAACAAAATTTCATGGAACAGAATTTATAATTCCTGAAAAATATCACTAAATAATGCCTTGAAAAATGAGTACTTTTTATGATTTTCATAAATTTTTTTTGGTCAAAATTCTCGCCCTCCCAATTCAGTACTTGATAAATTTTAGATACCTGCTTGTTAGTTGTTTTTATAAATCTTTTCAAATTTTTTTAAGATCAAATACATATGTTTGCGTAAAAATATAACATCTTTCAAAATTTTTAGCTTTAAAATTCATAAGACATTTTTCGTGAAAAAAGGTACCTAACTGGGTGTTTTTTTCTCATGAAAGAGATTTTTTTTGAAATTCAAACAGTGAAAAATAAATAGGTATGTTGGTCGCTAGAATTCTAAATTTTTTTGAAAAATTTTGCCCTCATTTCACTCGAACACGCACGTATATTCACGATAAAAAATTAATTGGAGGTGAGAAGTGAATATATGTTGTATGTGTAGTAACTCTAATGATGGTCTGTGAAGAATTGAAGGGAGTTTCTTTGAACTTGGATTGCCAATTGAAAAATACGTGCAAAAGTGAGGATTTTTGGTCACTTTTTTGGTAAAATTAAGCCTCTGAAATAACCTTTTCTTGGTTCCAAATCAATCGAGCACTCCGTATTTAAATTAGTTTACCAATTTTTGAATTTTCATTCCAACTTTTCATTTGTTAAAAAAGTTGTTTCTGGTCGTTTCTTCAAATTCGATGAAAAACAACCATTTTTCAATTTTGTAAATCCGTCGTTTCTTGTCATTTCCCTAAAAAGCGATGAAAAACGACTAATTTCAAATTTTCTTGATCTGTCATTTTTACGACTAAAATGGCCACTTTTCAGGGTGTCTAACAGGTCAAGCTGTCTTGATAAGTCAAGCTTTTTTCAAAAAGGTCATGCCGGTCCTGAAAATTCAAGCTTTTCGACCAATTTACCCTGATTTACTCAAAACGTCGAAGCTTTTTTCAAAATTATAGCAATTAAAAATTACGCTTTTTGGAATTTAATGTGTTTGTTAAAATTTTAATTTTCTATAAATAGCTACAAGCACACAAATATATAGGATTTTTTTTTTGGGGGGGGGGGGAGTAGGTAAGTACTGTGGGGTACAGACTCGTAACTTTTGGGGGGGGGGGGGTTGCTCAGAAAAGTCATGCAAAAAGTCATTCCAAAAGGTCGCGCTAAATCTAGCTTTTTGCTCAACAAATTTTGTTAGACACCTTGCTTTTCAATGTTCTGATACCGTTGATTCCTGTCGTTTTTTTAAAAACGATAAAAACGACAGTACCTAATCACTCGAAAATAATTGGTTTTTGTTGTTTTTTCAAAAACGATAAAAAAGGACCAGTTTGAAATGTTCCAATTTGGAAAATAGGTATTTCTGGACGTTTCTTCAAAAAACGACAAAAAACGACAAAAAACCGACAGTACTTCATTAATCGGAAATACAGGGTGTTTAACGATCAAATTAAGTAAAGCTGGTCAAGATACGTCAAGATTTTGACCAAGGGAAAGTCGAGCTTTTTGACTCTGAAGGTCAAGATTTTTCTCAAAAATTGAAAATTTTTCCATTCGCCCTTAATGAATAATTTGAATAAAAAAAGAGCTCATTACGATTTTTTTGAAACTCATTTCTTTGAATTTTTTTGTAAAAATTTAAATTTAGGAGCTCATTGTTTTTTTTGAATTATATTTGTTTGACATTTTTTGTAAAAATAATTTTTTGGGGGAGAAAGTTCATAAAAAAGTAAAAAAATTAGTGCAAAAATGTCAAGCCAAGTCAAGCTTTTTGCTCCATAAATTTTGTTAGACACTGATTATTTTTCAATTTTGCTGCTCTTGTGGAAAAAATTCAAAAACTGAAAAATTGGCTGGAAAATGCAATCCAATACTTTATTTTAGTGAAAAATGTGCTCATGTAACAGCATTTTACCCGGGTTTTTGAGCAAATCTCGACGATAAAGGTACAAAATAGCACGAAAAATTGAAAACCTTCCCTTTTTCCTCATAAATGACGAATAATTGAAAATTGAAAAATTTCTAGCAGTAGTTTAAAAAATTTTGAACTTTGGAGCCCATTACGCCCCCTCTCCCTAAAAAAGGATTTTCAGGGAACCAATATTCATATCTCCAAAAATTGAAAAATTTCTAGCAGTAGTTTTAAATAGTTCGAACTTTGGAGCCCATTACACCCTTTCCCCCGAAAAAAGGATTTTCATCAGGGAACCCATTCTCGATTCGTTTTTGGAACATCACACAGAATAATTTCGGTGCATTCGAGTTTGTTTTGGCCATTGGGCCAAGATCAGTCCATATAGACACTTTTTTCAGACGATGTTGTAATCAACGATCGTTTTGGTTTGACCTTAAAAGTTGCTGCGAAAGCAATGCGGAAACAGTGGAAATTTCGTTTCGCTTTGATCTCGCCCTGTAACACGTTTCGACGTCGACGTTTAATTTAAATTTTGAGTACACGAAATCACCTTTTGGAATTTTCGATTAAAACGGACGCATAGCTTGCGAATGCGTTCACATAATAAACGCCGCTGGGTGAGGAGGCAACCTTGATGTACCTTTGAAACGTATTGCAATGTTAATTAGAACAGAGGGGGGAGGGTTAAAACTCGAAATGTTTCTAAATTTTGACACGAGACGCGTGCTGTGATCGTTGTTACGAAATTTATGTCGAGTTGTAACATTTTGTGTACTTGTTCAAACGTTTCACTCTGGCTGGATGCCATTTAAACACGAAAATTGAAAGATTTGAAGAGGTTTGATGATAATGTGTCACGTCTTCGGTCGCATTTATCATTCGAGTATCATCAACGTGTGTATTTTTTTCCCAACTCCGAATTATTTAGAAAAAATACTCCCCCGTAATGACGACAAAATCGCCCAAGCCGGAAGACCTCACCGGCGCAGTGAGCAGTACCAATGCAGCAGAAAGATTAACTTTATAAACACGCTAGCTCGAGCTGTGGCTATTTGAACTTCATTAACGGTTGCCAAATTATCGCATTATGTGACGAAAAATTAATACCTAATTATAGAGTCGCTCTCGCTTCGATATATCTTCTTCAATTAACTGAGCCATTGGTATACGAATGGATTCGTGATCTATGGACGTACTCCACGTACATACTCGTATTGTACTTGATGTATAGCGTCGGTTTGCCCGCCTTTTACAAAGACACAAGTGTGAATCGTGTCGTAATTATGATAATGCTCACGTTCTGTATCTAATTCTCTTTGGTCAGGTATATCTGAACTGTTCTAACAGCAATCAGCAATGAGGACGTCGTGTGCGGCGTCGCGGCGTGGTTTGTTGACATTTTATAACGTGTACTTGGCTTGTTGACCGGAAAATCATAACCGGCGTTTGTGTTTGTACGTTATTGTGCCGTATACGTACATTGTTCATTAGGCGAATTCTGTTTTCATTCGTAAGCTGCTGCGGTGTTTTTGACGATTTGAATGGAAAAAGGTTTTTTCGCGTTGTTTACGTAAATTCGATTTGCTGTATTCGTTTTTTAAAAGATCTCAAAAGAGGACAGGTTTTTCATATTTTTTACCATTTGCAGTGATTTGGCTCAAAATTGAGTTTTCATTTTGAAAATAGAAAATACATATTTGAACAGCCTTTTGGTGTATTGAATAGGGTTTTACGAGTAGTGGCTACTGATTCTTTGCTGGAAATTCAAAAACTGTGAATTTTCATTGTAAGTAAACAAGAAAATAAATTTTTTTTACACGATGTAAGAAAACTGACTTTTTACTATAATTCAATTTTTACAGAAAAATTATTAAAAAACTTTGAAAATATTTCAAAAAATTTTTTTTTCCAATTTAAAAAAAAAATCAAACGTTAGTTTATTACTAAAAATCCAAAATCAATTTTTCACTGAAAAACGGGGGAAAAAGCATTTAACCTTATTTTTTAAACTAAATTTTTACAATAATGAAAAATGAGTTATTTTCCTCTTGAAAATTTGAAAAATCTATTCACGCCGAATTATGGTGATCAAATTTTTTCACTAACGCATTTTCGTTAAAAATGAAAAAATACATTTTATAGCAACAAAATTATAGAAATAGTACATTACATTACTAGGTTAAAAAAGTGGGTGATTATAAACGAGTGTAAAGTTGCAGCGCGAGCCGAAGGCGAGAGCTGTAATTGCACGAGTTTATAATCGCTCACTTCTTTAATCAAGTAATGTAACGTGCTTTTTATAACGAACGTGTATAGTACACCATTGTACCTTTGTTGTTTAGATGCAAAAAGTTCGTCTTTTCGGCGACCAAAATAAACCAGGTTGCAAAATGAAACAGTTTCAAGATTTCAATGGTTTCATTTCATTAACCAAAAAAAAAACGAGTGATTCTGATTTTGAAGAAAATAAAACATATTCATCATTTATTACAATTCATAGACTACTTTACAAGCTAGTGATTGCGCGTTTTTCTGCCATTTATCAAATCACCAGACCACTGATTAACGTAATTTCATGAAATTCACCATCAATATGTTTTTTTTGATCATTTTACAAGTAAATTACTGATATGTTCGCGGATTTTTGAAATTCCTTAACAAATTACGTGATACATTTACAAAATTCCAAAATTGGCAAGCAGGGACAAATTCTATCCTCTTATCTGTTATGTTTACCAAAAACAGTGTAGCCAAATGATCAACTTTTACGAAAAACCGTTGCATAAAGTTTACATTATGACACTAGGGAGTTTGAATTACTTTATAGCCCTACAATTTTGGTCGCTCATAAAGACGTACTTTTTGCAACTAGCAACAAAGCTATAATGGTGTACATTATACACGTAAGTTATGAAAATAACTTTTTTATATCATCGATATTTGAAGAAGCTGAATTTTTTTCCAAAATGATGCTAAAATTCAGAAGAATAATTATTGTTCTCTCAAAGTTTTGAAAATTGGAGAACGATTTTTTTTCACTGAGTAATTCACAGAAATGATTTTTTTTTTTTACTGAAGATTGCAAAACAATTTGAAAAACTGTAATTTTTAGTCATTTTTCATTAAGGAAATTCAAAAAATGTTTTTGCTAAAATTTTATGCAACAGCAGAACTTTAATCGTGTTTTCATGACATGATACGTACTCGTAATACCTGTTCGGAAATTTAATGCTCACTAAAAAATAATTTCAAGGTCGAATTTTTTATCAAAAATGTTAAAAATTAGATTTTTTACTAAAAAATTGAATCTAAATCCTATCTTTTACGAAAATGAAAAATGCATTTCACTACAAATGGAAATTTTTTTTAGGTATTAAAAATAAAAAAAATTAAGTTTTTAATAGAGATAGAAAAAATTAAGCTTGTACTCTGAATATTAAAAAAAGTATTGGTAAATGTTCACTAAAAGTGAATCATGTTTTCATTGAAATAAAAATTATTCTCCAATGTTTTCATTATGATAGAAAATTTTCACTCGGATATTATTTTCTCTGAATTAGAGACATTTCATCAAAAATAAACCTATTTTATCAATGAAAATTGTTTTCCCCAAAAATGAAAAATCTGCACTAAAATTATAAAGTATTCTTCGAAGCGAAATGGGAAAAATTTAATTACTCCTGTAAAATTAGATAATTGAAGGTTATTCACTCGAATTAATTTTTTTTACAAATCAACTGGAAATTTTTCATTGAAAATACCTGGAAAATGTTTCTCTTTAGAGATGAAAGAAAAGTCGAATTTTCTATAAAAATAAGAAAAAATAAGCTTTTGCTAAAAGTAATTCGATGATTGAATAGTTGAGTATTAAAAATTGAAAAATCATTTTTTAACCAAGTATAAAACCAGAAATTTTTCACTGAAAATGAAAATTCAAAAGTTACAAAAAAACAAACCAAGAATGGACAAGTTGCATGAAATTTTTTTTGGAAAAAAATTATGAAAAATCGAAAGTAGACATTAAAAGATGAAGATTATAAAAGAAAAAATGAAAATTGGTCCATTAGAACTCGCGCAATAATTTTTTGAAAATTGCGTTTTCTCGTAGCGTTTAAAAACGGAGGCGTGGTCGAAGTCTGGTGCTGTGACGTCACACCATGAGATTTTCTTTATAGTATCACGGAAAATACTTGGCTGACAGGTAATACTGAAGCGTTCTAAAGAGCGTATTGGCGTAAAACAAAAAATTTGTAAAATTTTTACGCGCAGGTACGCGTCACGCTGCGAATTATAAAACAAAAATTTCATGGTATGACGTCACATCACGATTTGACCACGCCTCCATTTTTGAAAACTACGAGAAAACGCAACTTTCAAAAAATTATTACGCGAGTTCTAATGGACCAATTTTCATTTTTTTCTTTTTTAATCTTCATCTTTTAATGTCTACTTTCGATTTTTCATAATTTTTTTCCAAAAAAAATGTCGCGCAACTTGTCCATTGAAATACTTATTTGTCAATTTAAAAAAAAAAAAACCGAAAATTACTGTTTCATTGAAAAGTATAATTCAATTTTTCATTAGAAATAATATTGAAAATTGAATTTCTGCTAAATGGTTAAAAAAGTTTGAAGTTACTAGCAATTATTTTTGGTGCAAACTGAAAAATTAAATTTTCACTGAAAATTGAGAAATTTTTATTCACTAATCTTTTTACTGAAGGTTGAAAATTACCTTACTTTTTTTCATTCAGAAATACATTGTATGAAATTACCCGATTTTCCACTAAAAATTGAAAATCGAATTTTCTACTAATTTTTTCACACTACAATAGGTATGTGAAAAATATGATTTGATAACTTTTGCTGAAATCTGAAAAAATTAATTTTTTTACTGAAAAAGTAAATATTAAATTTTTCATGGAAAATGTTAACATTTATTAAAATCAGGGATGATTACCGATACCGATACCGATACCAATACCGATACCAACACGTGTTTTTCCGGTAAAAAACCATACCAATACCGATACCGATACCGGTATTTTTTGCGGTACAGTACCAATACCGATACCAATACTAGTATTTTTTGCGGTACTGTACCGATACCGGTACCAATACCAGTATTTTTTGCGGTATGGTACCAATACCGATACCAATACCGGTATTTTTTGCGGTACGGTACCGATACCGGTATCAATACCAGTATTTTTTGCGGTACGGTACCAATACCGATATCGATACCGGTATTTTTTGTTGTACAGTACCGATACCAATACCAATATCGGTATTTTTTGTGGTACGATACCGATACCGATACCAATACCGCCATTTTTTGTGGTGCTGTACCAATACCAATACCGATACCGATATTTTTTGTGGTACGATACCGATACCGATACCGATACCGATACCAATACCGCAATTTCTCATGGTATTATACCGGTATAATTTCGGTATACCAGTATAATTAAAATTTTGAGCCGATGCGATCATTCATTTTTTATATTTTTTATGATTTTTTTCTCGAGGGAACTCAAAAATTGATTTTGAAATTTTGGGTTCCTAATTTCGACCACCAGTTAATTTTGTCCGCAATGAGCGGAATCTGCTCAAAAAGAATTTTTTCATATTCTTCTTTAACAGATAAACAAAATGAGATCAGAACGATAACCATACAGCCAATTTTTGTGAAGTAAGTACCTCCAATTGTTTTAAAAAATGATGATTTTATCAAAATCCAAAGAATTTGGTACATACGTGGAAAAAAATTTCACTTTTGTGATTTCGTTTTTTTTTTCTATTCTTTATTTTTACTAATTTAACCTGTAGGGTTGTCATTTTGATCTCAAATTGTTCATATAGGGCTGTTGAAACTCATCCAAGGTCATATTTTATTAAAAAGTGATGAACTGATGGGGAAAAAACATATGTTTTGTACGTATTTATACGATATTTTCATAATTAACTTTATCCACTTAATTGCAAAAAAATGAAGTTTTGTTACAATCGCGAAAATAATAAAATTTGTAGCTATAAAAAAAAAAATACTTTGAAAATTTAAAATTTTCCCGCCAGTTCAATTGTGACGTTAGTTTCAACAGCCCTATGAAAAAGGAACACGAAAAAAAATTTGGGTAGGACAAAATCGGCCGGTTTTCGAAATTAGGGCACTTTACCCTTATCGATACCGATACCGATACCGCAATTCTTTTCGGTACAATACCGGAATTTTTTGCGGTACGATACCGGTACCAATACTGATATTATTTGATGTACAATACCGGTACCAATACCGATATTATTTGCGTTACAATACCGATACCAGTACCAATACCGATATTATTTGCGGTATGATACCGGAACTGGTACCAATACCAATATCATTTGATGTACAATACCGGTACTGGTACCGATACCGATATTATTCGCGGTATGATACCAGTACCGGTACCAATACCGATATTATTTGCATAACGATACCGATACCAGTACCAATACCGATATTTTTTGCGGTATGATACCGGAACTGGTACCAATACCGATATTTTTTGCGGTATGATACCGGAACCGGTACCAATACCAATATTATTTGATGTACAATACCGGTACTGGTACCGATACCGATATTATTCGCGGTATGATACCGGTACCGGTACCGATACCGCAGAAATAACGGTAATCATCCCTGATTAAAATCAATCCCCCCCAAAAAAAATATCATTTTTACAAACATCTCCACGTGTCTACTGGCAAGAAAAACCTAGAAAACCAGAAAGTACAGTAGTAAGAATTTGAATAATTTTTCTGCAAAAAGCAAGCATTTTCAAAATTTTCCTGTTTTCTTTTATTTTTTAATGGAAGGATAAAAATGAGGTTCTTTTTTTGGACAAATTTTAAGAAAGAAAAATCACTCAAAAATGGCGAGAAAAATAAAAAAATAGCAAAAATTTTCATTTTTCAGATTTCGTAGATACCAGCGTGATCTTAGATACCTAGTAACCTAGTACCTAGAATTAAAAACTAGAAAACTGATTTTGAAAACAAGAAAATAAAAGCTATTTTACTAAAGAATTAGGAAAATGAGATCCGTATCATTCAAAAAATAGGAATTTCATCGAAATTTATAAATTTAATTCTCGAATACGAATCAACTTGATTTTTTTTGAACCCCAGAACAATGGAAGCATTTTTTTTATTTTTTATTTTGTGCCAATAAAGAATAAAATTCAGTTTTTTCCCACTAGTTTGCAACAATCCAACTTGGTTTTTAAATTCAAAAATTGTTAAACTGATTTTGAAATTTCATTCTATACCCAAAGGTAGTGAAAACTTGAATTTAAGTAAAAAAATTGGACTAGGTAACGTGATTTTTTAAAACACTCAAATCCCCGCCGAACAAACTTCGAAATAGTTCATGTATAAATTACGAAATCTTCCTTCACGTGTTCCTTCGAAACAGAAAAATCCTTCGAAATTTTTTCCATTTCCCAACAGTACTACCCCTAATATTGTCCAAACCCTGGAAAAAAAATTCCAGCCTTTATTTCTTTTCTCTTTGGGAAATTCGAGTACAGGTTGCCGAACAAAGGTACCCTTAAGAGCCCCGTTATCGACTCTGCAATTTTTCACTGAAAATTACAAATAAGAGTCAAGAGGGTATAAAAATTGAAGCCATGAGCGGTTTTCACGTATAGAATGACCTATGAGACTATACGATGTTTAAAAATTAAAAAACCTATCACGTTTATTTTTAGCTAATAGTTTAAAAATAAGCCCTCGCTGTGTACACTACACGTTGCTTTTGACTCGACAGTTAGGTAAGTTATATGGCTTGCTCGTGGTATTGTGGATTTATTCACCTGTGTATTTCGCCTTATATCCAGGCTACCATGGGTACCTACCTACTGTCTTTATAAGATACGACGTTAACCCGGTTGGAAATTCGCTTTTGGATATACCTAGCATTTTATTAAATGTCGAACGTGTACGGCTTCGACCGTCCATTATTGGCTTTTTTGAAAATTTTCCAAACGTACATCGAATTTTAATGATGGGGAAGAAGAATGTCGCCGAAAGACTTGGGTAAAAACCACATCACCTCGTATCTTACGTTAGAAATAACGTTCGACGTAGAGCTCAGTCTTCTTTAATTAATAATAGAAATAACTCGTATAAAATATGTAGTCGAACTAACGAGCGAAAAGTTGAACAAATTCATTGAGAAAAAATCCCCTAAACTATAATACTCCTCCATGTATACCCATATCATGACAATTATTCTACGAAATATCGCCTTCGTAACCTTTTTTCTCAACCTCGTCGAAAATTGCGATTTTCCTTCGGCGTTGTTTTTCGTCGATTTGTTATTTTTATTAAGTGACCGACTGCGGTGTTTTTTTTACGGTTATCGAGGTCGGCCAAGTCTATCGCAATGAAATATCTATTCGGGAAATGGAAAAATAAGCTCTGGCGCGTAAGAAAATATACGTTCTCGTTTCCAAGCGGACTGAAATCGTTATCGAAGCAAAATATTTTCAAAAGCTGTAAGTTCTCCGGTCCGACCAAATAACTCGTCGTGATTAAATGAAAATTAGTACCCGTAGGCATACCTTATCACTATTGTAACATCGCCGCCGCTAAAATAGGCTATAATTTTATATACGATTCGAAATACTAATGACTCTCGGGATTGGTTGTCGATTTACCAACCTTCGTATACTCGTATGGCTCACGCATCGTGTTAAAAGTAAAGAACCCTTTGGACTCGGTCCTTTCGAGCATTGCGGCAACTTGGAAAATTTTCGTGCCGAGTTTTCACCAACTTTTTGGTGCCTTTAATTCTGCCACAGTCACGAAAGCAAACGCAGAGAGAAAGTTTCAAACGACGTCTAAAACATTTCGCGTATTTTTATAGTACTTTTTTTCGACTCTTTTCAAACGATGAAAGCAGTGTTCGCCAAAGTAGATAACCGAACGTTCGGTTTCCAATTTCAAAGGGCGATTATTGCTTTTAAAACGTTTTAAGGTATTGAAAAGATTGACGAGGAGTATTCCTGGGCAGAATTTCAAAAAGAATGAATTTTTTTCAGCCAAAGGTGTATTGCGAATTTTCGAGGAATTTTTTTTCCTCTCTTCGAGGCGAGGAATTTTTCACGTGCTCGTTTACATTTTACACTCGAGTACGATAATTCTGGTTTTTTTCGGTATCACATTCGCGTTTATACGAATAAAACTTGTACGTTGAAATATACTTTTAAAAAGCATCTTTCGGTTTTACATTAGGTTTAAAAATGTATACTGTACGTATGAGGGCGACATCGTTATAATGTATAAATAAGCAATACTATGTATCTAGGTACGTGGTTATAGAAACGTGTTTTAGCATAAATGTTTATAAAATTCAGGTTACGTTTTTGCCTGGGCGAGAAAATAAAATTAGGCAAAATTGTACGTAGAGGTACGTACGAGCAAGGTTATGATGCATTGGTTTGATACGGCATTTTCTTTCTCTTTTTCTGGCGCGAATACAGAACACGAAAGGAAAGTTGTACGATACTGCCAACTTACCCCCTTAAATAATCAATATCATTCTACCCACGCTACGCCACCGTACCACTCTTATCTGGTAGCAGCAAACACCATTAACTTTTCTCAATGGGTCACTTATAGGATGGAAGTACTTTTAACTTGCGACTCAATTCAAATTAAAGTTTTTTGCCTGCTTTTTCTCCCCTAACGTTTTTATTCCGCCGGAGAATATCGAATCGGAGAGAATTTTGCTGCGGTTGCAATTTTGCATACAGGAGCGACGGATGCAGTCGATGACGCGACGATGTCGGCAGATTCGAGTCTGCTGCGAGAATTAATGAAGATGCTTTTGAACGAGCCGGTCGAGTGTACTTGAGACTGTGTAGATGGTGAACTTATCGAAAGACTATTGATGAGATTGCTTGCGGGTAGGTCGCGTATCGAGGTTTGTACGTTGCAGCGGTTTCGTATTGTTTTGAATTTTATGAAAGGGTTGGATTTTTATTTGGGTTGGATTGGAAGGTTTTGGGGTAGGGAGATTATCGAATTACCTATTTGAAAGCTGGGCTTCAGTGGGTTCTGAAGGTATTTTTCCTATGGGGGAGGGGGTAAACAGGGTGTCCATTCTCGGGAAAAGTCAGGGAATTTTGGAATTTTCTCTAGCTGTGATGAGAAAATGTTGAAAAAACGGGAAGGGAATGGAAAAGAATTCGAATTTATTGATCATGTTTTGGAAAACATGAATGGGGAATAAGTGGTGAATTTTTATCTTTTGATGATCTTTTTTTGCAAAAACTTTCGTCCTCGCTTCGCTCGGGCTCAACACGATTTTTATATTTCCATAAAATGATTTATATTTTACCTCCTCGTTGACTTTTTTATTTATTGGTACAAACTAAAAAATTTTCGGAGGTTGTGTAAATTTATAAATTTGAGGCATGTGTTTCTCTTCTTTTTTTTGGGGGGGGGGGAGAAATTTGGAAGAATCCGAATTTTCATTCGTTTGATTTGGTAGACACCCTGGCATAATTTATTTCATTTTAAAAACTTAATTTTGCTTTAGAATACTTCGTTTTCTTTTTTTTTAAATTTTTTCTGTAGGTAATGAATTCAAACTTTCAAGTTTTTGTGCTGGGGGAGAGAGGAGCTGGATGGATTAAAATTAAAAATTTTCAGAATTTAATTTGAATCTTTTTTTGGACCAAAGAGGAACATTTAAAAATTTCGTAAAAAGTACATCACGTGAAAAATTACCCCCTCCCCCCTCTCTGGTTCACGAATATCATTGAAAGGTTTGGAAATATTCGAAAAATTAGTCTGAAAAACCTGGAAAAGTCAGGGAAAATGATTTCTGAGATGTAGTGGACACCCTGGTAAAAATTTCAGTAAAAATCCCAATTCAAACAGGATGTCCACTTTCTGGGAACCCTAGAAGAGTAAGAGAATTTTGAACTTTGGAAAAGCCCGGAAAATATTTTGAAATTATCCTTAGAATTTTTTTAAGAATCCAAAAGAAGGTAACCAGAAAAGTGTTTCTTTGTTTATTTTATTCGATATTAATTTTTCAAAAAATTCCATATTTTTTTATTCATTATTTTTTGTTGACTGTGATGTAAAAAAAATTGATAGATATTTGAATGCACGTCAGTCTTTGTCCCTTAAATTATAAATTTTTCAAAAAAAAAATTTCTCGCTACGCTCGAGGGCAATTTATGCTCGTTTTTTCTACAGAATTCGTTTAAGATTTTATTAATTTTTTTTGGAAACGTACTTTTTAATAAGCTGCGATGAAAAAGGAATACCACGATGCCTTTGACCACGACGTTGAAAATAAAAGGAAGGGAATAAAAGAGAATTTTCAAATTTTGTTCACGTTTTGGAAAATCTTAATGAGGAACAATTATGAATTTTCAAATTTTGATGGTCTTTTTTCGTAAAAATTTTCGTTCTTGCTTCGCTCGGGAACTACACATTATTGTACAAAATTAATATTATTTTACTCCCTCATCGATTTTTTATTTACCTGAGGCAAGCTGACAAAAAATTGCAGGGGCTTGCGTGGAATTTACAAATTTGAGGCACATGTTTTTTTTTTGAAGGGGAAGAGAGAAGCAATGAATTGTGAAATTTTTTTAAATTTTCACCACGAAAAAATCCGGATTTTCATGGTAGGTATTTTCTTTTTCTTTTAAATTTTTTCTGCAAAAATATTCAAGTTCAAGTTTTTTTTGGGGGGGAGGGGTCGAATATTTTTTAGATTTGAATGAGTTGTTTTTGTTTCTAGAAAAAAAAAACATTAAAAATTTTCGTAAAAAATGTCGATTTTTGAAAAAAAAATCATTAGAATCCATGCATTTCATACAATTCTCCACAATTTTGGTTGTGAGTAGGTGCATCGCGCAAAAAAATTACCTATTCCGCTATGCTTCATGAATATCATAATTATGTAAAAGGTTTGGAAAACCTGGAAAAGTCAGGTAAGATCATTTCTGAAATATTGTGGACATACTGGATAGTGAATTTTCAATTTTCCGAATTACCTTTGTGATACATTTCATCAATTAGACTTTCTTACGCTCTCAAGATGCTCCTTTTTTACAAGGTACCTAGACCTACGTACCCTGGACTTCAATCCAACTAAATTATCTGCAGTGAACATAATTTAAAATTTATTTATTCATCATACACAAAGCAGACTAACTTTGTTGGTGGTGGGGCTGGATGGCACAAATTTGTCGACCGAACTAAATTTTAAAAGAATTGACCCCTCGGTTCTCTCATTCACTTAATTGCTTATTTCAAATTTGTCATTTTTTTCAAACCTATTAGGAAAAACCTACGAAATTGTCTATTTGTCCTGAGCGAAACAAAGGCTGAAAATTTCATGAGAAATTATAATTTTATGAATAAAATATTGTAGTTTTAATGTAAATAAATATAAGAGAGATAAATTTGGTCCGAACGAAGCGATGGCGAAATTGTTGGAAAATCTCATATTCAAAGTTCAATAAAACGGTATTTTGGATTAATAAACCTGAATAAAAAATCGATTCCAACTACTTTGAAGCTACTGAAGGAGATTTACGATGAGATGAAGCTCAGCAAGGCCAAAGCTTTTGAAAAATATGATTTAAAAAAATTGAAAATATAAGTTTTTGAAAAGAAAAAATGTAATAAAAATTGGTTGAAATAATTTTGAGGAAAAATACCAAAAAAAAATTTTTGTAGGACTTGAAGTAAGTACTTTAAAATATAGAAAAATTTGATTGATTTTCTAAATTGACAAAAAAACAATGTGCAAAACTGTTAAATTTTCCCAACTTGGGAAAATATGGATACTTAAAATTATAAATTTTTCACCAGAAAAATATCATTTAAATACGCTTTTTCATTAAGAAAAAACCATGAAAGTACAGATATTCAACTTTCCTAATTATTGGAAAAATATCTGTACAAATGGTATATTTTCTCAGCTTGATAAAATAATGAAAATTCTCCCAACTTGGGCAACTATGAAATTTTTCCATTATTTGAGAAAATATGAATAATTAAAAATGGTAAATTTTCCCAACTTGATAAGATATGAGTAAGTACAAATAGTAAATTATTCCAACTCATGGGTACCTAGAGATAGAAATGGTAAATTTTTCCAATTTAATCCTGAAAAATCCCGTGGGGGGAGGATAAGTTACCCTAACTTCCCCTATCTGTACGTCCTTGGTTGAGTAATTTATGTACTTATCGATGAGTTTAATGGATTGGGCGATTAGAAATTTATTTTTTAGTATTCAAATTGACCCTTGAAATACATTTTGTTCGAGTAGAGTAAAAGAAAATTATATTTTTTTGAGTAAATATGTAACATTTTACTAGATTACTGCAGAATTCCTTCTTCGTTTAAAAAAAAGTGAAAAGCTGGATGTTAAATTATGTATTGAATAAGGTTACACAGATACGTATAAGCACCAAATTTTATCGAAATTTATTCGATATGATGATAAATAATCGAAAAATGTATCCTGCTACATTTCATAGCGATGATTACTTTTTGATGGTCTTCTTCGTTATTGAATTCTAAAGCGATAGTGTGGTATTAAGGACCTTTTTTTTTCTCGATACTCGAGGTGGTTATTTTATTTATGTGATCTTCCTGGATATAATATTATATTCAGTAGCGTATACCGAGAGAAGACGAAGGGAGTACATGACCTGCAAACAGCTATAAAAGCTGCTCTCTCGATTTGGTGCGAAGTGGAAACAGGTTATTGGTGGAAAAAATTTACCACTATAATAAACCATTCGGGCACATTTGTATGCTCGTTTATTCGCAGAATTTCGAAAATTTTCAATTTTATTGATTTCTTTTCTAATTTGTTTCCTTCTTTTTTGGAAAAAATTTGAGTCTTGAAAATTTTTGAAGAGTGATATTTTCGGAATAAAGTCACGAAGCTTCAAATTATCTGGGACAGAAGACAAAACTGTAATTGATGATTTTCAGAGGTTTTGCCCACGTTCAATTTTTTTTACAAATTTCGACGAAATTCCGACTTTAAAACATTGCTTTTAATGGTAATGGTAATATCGAATAGGAATAAGTCAAGAACTTTCGTTTATAGCTGGGTAGTTATTCGATTTTCGTCTTGAAAATGAGCTAGAAAAAAATAACTCGATTATTTTTGAGCTCAGTATCATCGAAAACATAATAACCGACATGCTACCCAAGTTTCTTCATTTTTTGAGCCAAATTTGGGAGGAAGTCGGGTATAAAAACTAATATAAATGATATTTCAACTAGGTTTCTGAAAACCCATAACAAACGATATGATGCATTATTACTTCATTTTTTTTTTAATTTTGAGGCTCCCCCCCGAGGGTTAAGATTTCATCACCTGAATTACAATGTTCGAATACTATACCTATTTTACGAAAAATCGCAGAGGCAAAATACAACAGAGCCCTCTCGGAGCCCCCAATGGGACTGGAATCAAAACAACTCTTTGACATGGAAGAACTCCAAAAAAGTTTCAAGCAAAAGCTGAAGACTCAAAAGTTCGAAAAATGATTGAATTGGCATGGCTGACTCACAATGTAGCCAAAGGACACATTTTGTCATATTTATCCAAAAACTAATTTTTATTTGGTGACACTTTTCATGCGAAACATCCTAAATATCGTGTGGGATATCGATTTTAACTAATTTGAGGGCGTAGAATTCTAATATCGACTTACTTTTCGATTCGATCCACTCCCTGTAATTTTTTGAAATATTCAATTCCATATAGATCACCGATGACTGGAGGAAGGGGTCAGTTGGAGCACGGGGAGGGGGTCGGATCAAAAAGTAAGTCGATATTCGAATTCTACGCCCTCAAATTAGTTAAAATCGATATCCCACACGATATTTTCGTTTCTCAACATAGTTTTCCCCAAAATTGGAGGGCTAAATGGGCATTAAAGGGTCGAATCCAAAAAATAAGCAAATTTTCGAACTCAGAGCCCTCAAAAACCTAACAAACAACAGGTCACACGTTATTTTTCATTTTTTTGAATTTTGACCCCATCAAGGGGGCTAACATGGGGGTTTAGGGGGGTCGAATGAAAAAACTGAGTACATATTCGAAATCAGTCCCTTCGAATTTGTAGTAATCGAGGTGTTACTTTACTTTTTCGATTTTCTGAATTTTGGTCAAAATTTTGGACCCCTCTCCCCCCTCCAGGGGTCTAGAGATTCCATCTTGGAAAATTGTTGGTTGAAAAAAAGGTGAAAAGGGCTCTTCACTGTAATTTTTTCAGATTTTTAAATGGTAGCTTTGATCTTTTGTTTTTATCATGAAAGTTGAGCTTTCACCACCAAAATTCAACTTTGAGCTTTTCTTAATGAGATTAGCGGTTTTGAATCTCCTATCAATTCTCTTTCAGACCCCGCAAACAGTCATCCCCCAAGTACAACCTATCTCGAAATATGAGCCTTCAAAGTTGGGTAATTTGGGTAAAAATCGCAATTGCATAAAAATTTCGAGCCTCCCCCCTCCCCCCTCCCCGCCTCCTTGAGGGTTAGGAAAAAAATGATCGTGGTTTTGTGATTAGACCACCGAAAAAAAATTTGAGCGAAATCGGAAGACCCGACTTCACTTTTGAAAATTGAAGATTATTTTTCCAAAATGGCCCAAGTTCAAAAACTGTGTATAAATGAAGGGACTCTAGTATTAATTTTTTTCTTCTATTTTTTTTCATTCTGGAAGATCACGATGAAGCTTTCATCATGTAAAAAATAATAAAAAATTGCTCCGAAGTCCCTTTTCTCATATATGGTGTTTGAACTTCGGATGTTTTGGAAAAAAACACTTCTGAATTCTGTCATCAAATTCGATTTCTGGGAAGACGATTTTTATTCAATTTGAAATAAATTTCCAAAATATTCGCGAGGATTTATAAAAAGTACAAATCGGTTTATTAAAATTTCATCGCGATATTTCCATCTTCTTTCTTGTTGACTAAAATCACCACAGAAGTCTCATAGCCCATACTTACTTTCCTTTTGTTACGTCTTCGATTATACCTTCCCATTACCAATCAATGAACCAACTTGACGTTGAGTGCCAGTGAAATGAAAATTCTGACGAATAATTCGTATATAGAAACTAATGTAATTACTTGCGGGTTCAATGTATGTAGTAATTTATATTTACTCGGTTCGGCTACTTTCTCGCGACCTTGAAATATCGACCTTTTCAGTTTCATGCGTAATACATTTTGTTTTACGAATAAATGCGGTTTTTTCAATCAATGTAGAACCATTCGACGAATGAATGAATATTTTCAACGTTGTCTTTTGAAAAAAACTACATTTATAATGAACAATTTCCAACATTGTGTCGGATTTCGTAAATGAACGCCAAGGTTACGACGCCGATGTACGAAATTACACCGGATTGAAAATCTCGCCGGTGGAATTGTCGAAAATAGAAGTCAAAATGAAAAGTATCAATTTAAACTAAGTTTTTCGTTCGACGAGCTTAATATTTCTTCAAGCCGGCCGAGTATTATAGATACCTAGCGACTTATGTATGTGGCCTTTACATCTCGATATCGTTCCGCGATTGTTAACGTAACGATTCGAAGAATTTCTAAATTGGAAAAAGAATCAGTTCGGTGAAATATCGTCGATGTATTTACGTACCTACGATGTTTTTCTAGTATACCTTCAATAGCTACTTGTTCTTACATTGACGGTATCCGATTGTTATAAAGTTTAAGTATAGGTACGATCGAAATTGTATTATTTTTAGCGTCCTCTTTGTCGTTTTTCGAGAGGAGAAAAAACATAGGTAGCATCAGACTAAATGAGAAAACACGATTACTGCAGCGTTCAGCAAATCGAATTAAATTCAGCTGATAAATTTATTTAATTTTAAAACGCGCGCAAATGATACTCTTTTATTATTTGGTGCCGAGACTGGGAGCAACCATAGCGAAATTTCGCTTTCGTTGTCTGCACCGGCGAAGCACTTAATTAAGAAAATACTGCGCGCAAATGCCGACGATGGCGAGTACAGCGAATCTTCGGATTTCGCGTGATAGCACTCGTGTTGTTTTCTTTGCTGCTTTCGGTTCTTCTCATCTGGTAAAAGGCGACGGACGAGGCGGAGAATAAAAACCTCTTCAAGACGCAGCGAATAACTTAATTCGGATAAAATTTCGTACCAGGGTTAACCTACTTTGGGATAATAAACGATGAGAAAATCCGCACGCTTTTTGCGTTGCTCAACGGATCTGCGAGAAATTCACCCCTTAACATTCAAGTGTGCCTTTTTCAGGGATAGAAAAATCAGTTGAATTGACATTTTTTTATGGTCAGCATTCGAGGAAATAGTCATTCTGAATTTTTTCAATGGTACAATGGAAGGATGAGTTCTAAAACCCCCTTTTTTTGGAAATCACTCGGAGAAAAATTTTGGTTTTACATTTTGATATGGAATGGTATTCCGTGCCAGAAAATATGTTTTTTCCCTCGGGCACTAGCACAATAATTTCATTCTAGGGGAAATAAATGCTATTTTTGACCGATTTTGGACATTTTTCGCTTTGAAATGGTTCTGGAAGCACGATAACGATTCGTATCGAGGAATAAAAAATACATATTTATGAGTAGATTGGTTTATTTGGCATCCAAAAATAATAAACTGTTGAAAAACGGCTGGCACAATAGCGAGCTACGAATTTTTATAGTTACAAGATTATAGACTGAATCGTCAAAAAGTGAATTTTCATAGCATTTATGCAAAGTAAGCCTGCGACCAATCGGAGTAGGTTAACATTTTACGAGAAATGTGAAAATGTAATCAGTTTTTTATTTTGAGCAAACCTGTCGATTTTGGGCCCAAAATTTCATTTCTTTCCCCTGAAAACATTTGGGTATTTCTCGAAAGGTAGCTTGCGACCTCGTCACAAGAGTTACAATACTCTATGAGTAGATAGTCCGAAAAGGCTATTGATTTTTTTGATCAGTAGGTAAGTATTGTTGATTGTTGGGCTCAAAATTTCATTTTTTAGTGAAAACATTTGCGAAGAAATTTCGTAAAAGTGGGCTTGTGACCTATCAAAAAGGGTTGAAATTTCGCGAGGAACTCAAAAATGTTGATTTAAAATGTTATTTTTTTATTTCATGAATGTTAGCTCGAATTTTTTCAAAATGTTAATTTTGAATATTTCTGCAAAAAGTTTGAAAGCTTATTTTTTAAAATCGAAAACCCCCTTCCCATAAAATGCACAAAAATTGAATTTCGTAGTTGATGGTTGATTTTTTTCTAAAAAGCAGTAAAGCACACAATTTCAAAAGCTATTCAACAACAATTTTTTGGGGGAAAAATTCAAATATCGTTAAATTGGCTGAAGAAATGTAATTTTGGCTTTTTATGGGATAACTTTGTGCAATCATCATCAAAGTTTGAAAAATGAGCTTTCGAACTTTTTCGAGAAGATGAAATTAAGACCTTGAAAAAGACCTAATTTGAGCTAACAATCGTTAAATAGAAAAATACACTCTTTTCTTCCAAACTATAAATCTCAAATTTTTCAACGGTTCCCAAAATACATATCAAAAATATAAAAAAAGAAAATTTGAATTTTCTGATACCAGCGAAAAATAATATTCGGACTTGAATTTTAACTATATGGAATGAAATGTTTCGAGTAGGTACTTCCAAATCATAAAATTGTTTTGTGAGAATCGATGAAAAGGTACTTAATTGGGCTTGAAATTTTTTGAGGAGATGAAATCCCCCCCCCCCCCCCTGCTTCATTCCGAATATGGTCAAATGGTCAATAACTAGAAAATGCCCTCGTAATATAGATTAATAGTAATTTTTGAATTTTTGCAACATTATTTTTGTACTTGAATGCAAATCGATGATCTATGTAGTAAAGCTGATATTTTAAATTTTGTACCCAAAATCGGCGATTTTGCTCAAAATAGAAAACAAATGACATTTTTAGATTTTCCCCAAAATTTTAACCCATTTTGATTGATCGCAAGTCTACTTTGCCTAAATGTTGTAAAAATTGATTTTTTGATTAGTACATACAATAGTATTACTTGAATAATTCATAGCTCGCCATTGTACCAGCCGTTTTTCAAAAGTTTGGTATTTTTGGATTCCAAATGAACGAGCGCTTCGGTACTCAACTTCAGGTGGTGACTTCGGGTGCTGTCGTGTTGTGTTGGAATGTGTCGTCGAGAAGTCGAGATATGTCTTTAGAGAGTGAAATGAGTATTTAAGGCTGCGGCTAGGCTGGAGGAGATCGTTAATATTTGACTGAAATTTATTTTATTTATTTATTTTTATGTGACACTTCTGGGGGAAAAATTGTACGGAATTCATATAAATTGCCTCTTTTGTCAAAAATATCGATCTGATTTTTTTTTACTATGAAGTTTCATTTTTGGTTATCATTAGAGAAATGTCAACTTCTCACATTTTATTCTCAAAATTTCAAATTACTTGAAATCAAAAATAGCCAATTTTGATGATGAAACATCAACTTTCGACGAAAAATGTAAAGTTAGGACTTTTCGGTCATAAAAGTCAGAGTTTTGCTTTTTGATAAGAAAACGTCGACTTCTGACTTTTTGATCAAAAAATGTCAGATTGTCCAATTATTATTGCAAAACGACAATTTTAAACTTTTAGAACGTGAAATGTAAAAATTTCTTTCTTTGACTTTGTGATCAAAAAATATCAGTTTATCAAATTCTGATTATAAAATGACAATTTTTGACTTTTTGGTCATAGAAAAACATACGAATGTGACCGAAAACGAACATGAAAGCACCCCGAAGTCACAACCTGCAGTTGTGTACCGAAGTTTTCGTGCCAAATGAACCTTTCTACCCATAAGTATGCATTTTTTTCCGTTTTTCGAACTATTATCGTGTTCTGAAAGGCATTTTAAAGCAAGAAAATGGCCGAAATCAGGCATCCCAGTTGGTTAATTTTCATTCAAAAAAGTTTACTTTTTCAAAAATTTGAGCAAAAAATCAATTTTTTTGGTTTTTGCTTTAAAACAAAATCAAAAATTGCTTTAAGAAATGATTTGAAAAAAGTATACCTACCATGGTATTTTAGTATTACGAACCCTCCAAGTAAAAATTCGAATGACTTTTTTACATTATTTTTCTAGGTGAAATCATGAATTAAAATTTTTAAAAAAAGGTTACTTTTTTGGACTTTTTTGGTTACTTTTCCGACTGTCAGAGGTTCCGAAAGTTACTTTCTTTTTTAAATTTTGGTTGGGATGTCTGCCGAAATCAATCAAAAATAGTATTCAAATTTCCATAGAATGACTTGTGTCAGTCCTCAAGAAAAAAAACATCTATTCCGACTCGAGACATCATTCCCTACCAAAATGTAAAAAAAATTCCCCAGAAACTCCAAAAATGGGAGGTTCGACTTTGAGACTCAGCTCTCGTTGTACTGTTCAGAAAATTCGGAATCACTATGCCCTTAAATCTTGATTCTAAAATATTTAATAATTCAACTGATTTTTCTTTCTCCAAAAAAACACATTTCTTCAATTTCTAGGGCACTTTTTCGTTTCTACAGCTTTTTAGATCACGGACAATGTGGCCACTGACGTACCAACTGTCGAGTCTCGAACTATTCGAATTTGATCCCAATCGTAAAAATTTGTCACCAACCAAGGTCGTCGACAAAAACGTTTGAAATTTTCAACGCGTGTTTACGTTAGTCGAGGCAGGTAAACGAATGTAATTGAGAATTCGTTTTGTGTTAAGAAGAAAATAAAACGTTAATTTGTAAATTAGCGTTGATGGGTTTTTAGCGGGCGGCCGACACCTTGGTCTTGTTGTACCACGGCGGTACACCAAGGTAGAGTTAATTTTGTCTTTCGTACATGTTCGGTTGTCTTCCGAAAATAAAATTGCGAGCTGGTAAAAGTTGGCATTACGGCCAGATTCAGTTTCGGTAAATGCCAATTCTCTAATTACCTGAACGTTAATAGAGCGAATCGTTGGTAGTAAAATTGAAAGGTATATGTAATAATGCATATGATCGAAATACCTTCATTACGTTGGGAAGGAGAAGGGAAGGAAAAAAAATGGCTCGCGGGGTGCTAGCGGAAATCTAACGAAAGTGAAAGGTATTTGAAAGTGCTCCATTTAGAGCCATAGGAGCTCACTACCGTTCATTCGCAATGTTCGCCATTCTACGGCCATGAACTTGTTTTTTTCCTCCGTTGGCCGGTGCTCTCGTAACCGATGGCCGATGATGGTGGAAAAACGCGATCTAACCGCATGACCGTTATTGTACGAGAATCGAATTTTTCAAACGTCCGAGCATAATGGATAGAATACGATCGTGTTTACTTTGATAACGTTCTGCAGAAAAGCAACGTTTGTAGATTTGTATTCGTAACCGAAAAAAATAAAGAAAAAAACGTGATGTGCGTGGAGAAAATTTGTCCGCGACTATCGAATTAATCAAAATAATGAGCCGGGTAACTTTTAGCTCTTCGGAGTTGCGTTGCTTTATAGATGTTATTTAATCGCGTGCTCATCAATTACCTAGCACGATCGTGAAGTGTACAAACTTTCGAGTGTACCTACTCACGCTCGCCATTTCCTATATTTAAACTACCGTTCTGCTCAACTTTTATGTACGTTTTTAACCCATCTTAAAAATAAATTGAACTAATTTTTATGTTTTTTTTTTTATGTTCGCAGGTGAGTTTCAAGTTTACATGTACTCGTATGGTATGTACCGGTACAGAGAGTGAGATAATACGTGCTGAATGTTGATTACGTCGTGTATCTAGTATCGCAGATGGCTATTTGCGAAAATTAACCCTATCGGAGAAGATTCTTTATCTTTTGGATGTTACATAAGGCGAAATTTACCGAAAACTTGGTCATATACGACGACGGTAAGTGATTCAAGCTGTGCCGAAATAGGGATGAAAAAGTTTTGATGATGGTGGTTTGTGTATTTTATGGTATTTTGTTGCCTGTCGGTGTGTTTGGATTGGATTTT
The DNA here is from genome assembly GCA_033439095.1 of Pseudococcus viburni. Taxonomy (NCBI): domain Eukaryota; kingdom Metazoa; phylum Arthropoda; class Insecta; order Hemiptera; family Pseudococcidae; genus Pseudococcus; species Pseudococcus viburni. Next base: position 1,821,195 of record JAVBJF010000017.1, read on the forward strand.
CTATGTTCGAGACCGAATTATAGCCTGGCCCGAGTGAAAGATTGTTTGTGTTCGGCTGGCGAATAAGATGTTCCTAAAAGCGTTCGTTTCGTGGTGGATTTTGAAGAACTTTTTACGAAAGGATAGTGGGATGGGGGAAGGTGGTGGAATTTTTTCTTTCAGTACTTCTTTAATTGGAAGATGAATTTGAAAAAGTGTTCATGGCGAGAAACAAAATTTGCAACATTTATTTGTAAATTTTGAAAACAAAATCTCATAAAAAATTTTTCATTTCCAAAATAATTTTGATAGGAAAATTAAAACGTCATGGAAACTCAAATTTTGCTTATGAAAATTTTTTCAGTGCTTTGTGGATACCTACGAATTACCTATTGTTAAAAAAATTAACAAAACGAGGGGTAGAAATTCCATTTTTGACAAAATTAATTTTTCATAATGAATATGAAAGTTGAAGTTTGAACGTGATTTAACCAGAGATGAGCAAAGAAAAGAGTTTTCCAAACCTGAATTTGAAATTGTATTTTTGTTGAAGATTGGGTGAGAAAATAAAGATACCTTAGACCTATTTGAAATGAATAGTTTGAAATTTTTAATAATTTTGTATTTTGAGTTTTGAACATGTGAAGAATCTAAAAAAAAGAAAAATTTTCAAGTTTGATTTTTATTTCTACAATAAGGGAGGAATTCCAGATGCAGGGATCATAGCAGGTCACTTTTTTAGGGCGTTTGTCACTTTTTTCGACTTTGGTCACTGAAAGTCACTTTTTTCCTCCCAAAGTTAATTTTTTTCACATTTTCAAGCAAAAATTCAAATTTTTACGTAAAAATTGCTATTTTTCAAAATTCTTGAAAAAAAATTGAAAGTTGATAATGATTTTTCAAAAAAAAATTGCCCTTGCTTTGCTCGGGCAGTATTTTAATAATTCTATTTCTAAATTTTAAAAAATTCTACTTTTTTAAATCAGTAAAGTAATTGATTTTTTAATCAATTCCCCATTTGACAGAATAAATCAATAATTTTGACTAAAATTAATCAATCAAGCAATTGAAATATCACAGATTTTCAAATAAATTCATTTCACTGATTCAAAAAGGCACAGTTTTACGAATATTGACTGATTTAGATTTAGAGAGTAGATACAGGTCATATATTAATTGTTTGTTCCAAAAATCTCGTCATTTTTCAACTTTTTTTTGCTCAAATCTGTATATTTGCCCTTGAATTCTCAGCCCTCTTTTAACTGTAAAAAATTCCCCCCCCCCCAAAAAAAATAGAATTTTTGGTTACTTTTAGGTAATTTTTTGGTCACTCTTTGGTCACTTTTTGCTCAAAAAAGTCACTAAAAGTCTATTTTTTCTTCGAAATTTCGCTATGATGCCTGCAGACGGCATTTTGAGCCGAAACAGAGGTATACATATATCTGAAGATCACAAAAAATTGCTATTAAAATTTTCAAGTGCTAAAAACGTTCACTTTTTGAATTGTTTGAATTTTTGAGAATTCAAATCAAAACTACTCCATAGTCCTGCAAAAATGCGAAATATTTAAAAAAGTTGATGTAATTGAGAAAAGATCTAAAATTTGATGTAAACCCTATTTTTAACCCTCCAAATTGATTGGAAACAGTTTTGAAACATTCTGTAGTTTACTGAAAATGTTGACCATCTCTACTTCTCTAGCTTCGAAAAAAAACTTATAATAAGAGCCCAAATGAACTTTAGCATCTACAAACTTGTATTATGGTACCCTTATTGTGACCAATTTGATCGATTCAAGTACAATTTTTCAAAATTTGTTGGTGCTGGGTCAAATCCATATTTTTTTTTTCTGTAAAAATGAAAAAAATTACAGGAAAAGAGTGGCTTGAAACTGTTTCCAATTGATTTTTGAGGTCGAAAAAAGGACGTATTCAAACTTTCAACTTTTCACGTCGATGCGATACGTAGGTAATCTATTAATGAATTTTGGAGAAAAATATGATTTGAACCTGGCAGTTACGAATTTCAAAAAATTGTCCCTCAAGGCATTACGGGGTCGGACCAAAATTGGAAAATTTTCATTTTATCAATTGAATTATCGAAGTCCACGTTTTTAGACCGATTGAATTCACTTTGAGGGTTATCTCGACTTCATCGAGACTGAGGTATGTACTTACCTATTGAAATACGTGTTTTTTGAGTTCTTGAATTCATTCCCAAGGTCGTTTCGATCCAAACTCAAAAGTTGGTCCTTTGGGATGAAAAGGAGGGTTCGAAATTGAAAACTATTTATCTTCGAGTGTTCACTTTTGGGGTTTGAGTCGAAATGACCCAAAAATGTATTTAGGAGTCAAAAATATGTGAATTTTCAATTTTAATTCCCCTCGCCCCTTTCCCAAAGTGTCGATTTTTTAGTTTAGAGTTAAAATAACGTCAGAAATAGATTAGGGAGATTCGAAAATCATCGTAAACCTATTTTTAAAATTTCTTTCGATTCCTTTTTTTTGAATTGTTGTCTTGGGTATTTTTTGATTGTATCTTGCAATTTAATTAGAGACGAATTTTTTTAGAGAAAACTATTTTTCCTAATTCAAAAAATCCTGACAAAACAGAATCTAAAAAGTCGTATTTTTCTTTTGGTGGCTTTGAATTTCGGGTACTCAATTTGATAATTCATTTGATTTAGCTCTTCTTCCATGGAGCTGCAAAATTTCTGAACCCCACTGTTCTTGATTCCAAAAATTGAAAATTTATTTTCAAAAAATACATTTCGATAATGTTTTGTGTAGTTGCAAATGAGTGACAAGTTTTTTTTTCATTATTAACTTTCAAATACTGATAATTCTGTAAAAAAACAACTATGAAGTCATATTTTCAAAAATGATAATTCTATTAAAAAAATCTATAAAGTCATTCCCAAAAATACATCCCTCGAAAAAAAAGTAGTTTGATTTTTCTTCGTTTCAGACCCTCTTACAATTGAACACAGGCCTAGATATAACATAACTGTCCTATCAGAAACAATAAAAACTTCTCGGTTGTCCGAATTTTGGAAAAAAATTTTCTTTACAAAAAAAAGTCGTTCGAGTTTATGATCCCTAGCTCGAAACAGCCTTTTGTTAATCGTTCAAGAATCCGAAGGGAGATAAAAATTCTCACAAGTGTGCTTAAAATTACAAAATTCCGAGGTCAAGTATTTTCTTTTGAATTTTTTTCCTTTGAAATCCAGCTAATGTCTTATACTTCACTGTGAAGGGTAAATATAAGGTTCGAGAGTATAAAAGGTCAATAAGAAAACCAACACAATTCGATGCCTTTTTGCTGCACCAGCCAAAGCGTTAAAGAGGAAAAAAAACATCAACCGGGGTGAATTTATAAGGCGAAAAAAAAATAACAAATTTAAAATATCGCCTTTGGCTTAACGTAGCAGAAACCGAGAAAAGAAGGGAACAAAAAGGACGGCTTAATTTATCATGTTTCGTCGTCGAAAAGTAAGAAAAATAAATTAGCAAAAAATCCAAACTGTCGCCTTCGAAACGGAGTACTTCTTTTGGGAAAGTTAAAAAATTCACTAGCCGAGGACGAATAAGAGTCTGAGCGCCGCAAAATACGACTACGACACGCCGCAATCTGGAACTCGGCGTGTTAAAAATTCACACGAGGCGCCCGTCGTCTTATTTGCGAGACACATCGTAGAGAGAAATTTTTTCAAACGATGTCGACTGCTTAAAACGCGAATTAAACTTGTGTAAAGAACGGATTCATGAATATCCGAATAAGTTTACTCGCGTCGCGGACCAGGCAGCCATGTTTATGCGGAAATTTCAGAAAACCCCCTCCGGATAAGTATCATAAAGTTGGAAATTTTATACGCCACATCGAAGTATAATTTAGATTCAAATCCGGGTCCGAAATTGTTTCGGTTTCTCCGCGCCGCTGGAGTAATTCTAATTCGTAAGACCTCAAATGAAACACAAAATTGGAACCGAAGCAACTAGATTAAATTCTTACGTACTTTTTAATCAAAGTTTACTGCTTTGCTGGCTCATCGGATGTTGTTTATTTCGAAAGCGTTACCGTAAATTTAAAAGCCCGATGTTAGCTCCCCATACTTTATCCTTTTCGTCCACCTCTCGGTTGCTGCCGGAAAAACGACATTTTCTTTTAATTGGATCGGGGCCAAGTCTGCGCACAATTTTTATACACCATTTTCGGCATTATCAATTGTTTTCTATTTGCGAAGATTAAATCTCGCCCATTATGACGGTAATTGGCAGCCATCGTGCAATTTGGCGCAGCGGTAGTTTTGTAAAAATCTTATAACGGTAAAACCAACTCAATTATTGGGTAATTCTTCTCCATCAAATTCCTCCCGTATTAAATACCTACTTAAACCAAAAAAAATTAACCAAATTGGTTTAAAAAATTTATCCTTTTCGTTTTTCACTCGAAGTTGAAATATTGGCACACCAGATGCCGAATATTGAATTTTCATCATTCATTTTGACGCTTTTATTATAATTTTTCCGCTCGAAAATTAACTACGGATATAACTTTTAATAAAAATAAATTTTTCGTAATTTCGATAGTTTTCGAGCTTTTTCTCTTTCTTATCGTCGAATGGAGAAAAATTTAGAAAACAAGATTGCTGTAGACAGATGGTTTTTATTTAAACTTCTTGATTTCTTCTGCTTTCACGTTCTCTGGCGAAAAAAAACACAGAATTGAGAATATCAATTTATATTGAAAAAGAAAGGGCGTAAAAGGAATAAGTCGGTGTTTCTTTTAATGTGTTTTTAGTCGAGCTTCCATTTTGGTTTTCATTTATTTCAAGCAAATTCGTATCATGCACAATCATTTGGAATTGATTTTTTTTTAAATATTGAGTTTCAAATTTTCAAATTCTGTCGATCAAGGTTTTTTTTATTGCAAAATATTGGGTGAGTGAATTTTATTCTAAATTAGAAAAAAAATTTGAAAACTAGTGTGAGCAACGAATTAAAAATATAATATTTTTTTGTTCGTTCTGAAACTAAAAGTTTTATGTGATAGAGGATGAACAGAGGAGTGGGGAAGGGGGTTATGTCTTATGTCATTTTCCGAAATATTAGGCATTTTGCATTTAGAAGAATGTCAAAAAAAAAGTTGGTAATTTTTCAGTGTTTTGAGTCAAAAATTTTTTTAAACATTTTTTTCTTCATCTAGAGGGATGAACTTAATTGAATTGCAAATCACAAAAAAATATGAGGAAAAAAATCTCATAAAATATTCGAAAAAAGAAGTGTTGAAAATCACTTTTCGAGGGTGTTCGAAGATTCTAAATTCATTTCTGAGGTTATTTTGACTCTAAAAAATTGTAAATTTTCAAATTTATCGAGTGAGGTATCTCAATTAATGTTTTTTAATGTTCTGAATCCAGTTTTGAGGTTATTTCGACTCCAGAGCCAGACGCAAAAGTGGATTCGCTTGAACTTTGCACCTAGGACCTAGAACCTCGCAGGTGAAATACTTCAAAAAAAAAATTCCGAATCTAAAAGTTGGACTAAGCGGCGGAGTGCAATTCTCAAAATTGATGAAATTGCTTTTTTTTTAAATAAAAATTTGCAAAAGTTATGTCTTTTTTCAGAAAATAATTGTCATTTTAAATTGAACCCCTCTTTTAAAGAAAATTTCGAAAATTTTATTGCCTACCTATTATAAATTTAAAAAAAACTACTGAAAATTTCGAAAATTTTATCATTTCAAATCGGAAAATTCACAAATAATTATGTACTTATATTATAAAGAAGAAATGAATCAGGTTCTTTTTGTCTTTTGGATGTTGGATTTTAAATTTTGACTTTTGGATTTTGTCCTTTGAATTTTGGCTTTTGGCTTTTGACTTATGGTTAGCACTAAAACGATATTTTTCGACTACAATCCGTCGGTTTATTTCTCGAGGGAAGTTTGGTGGTCTGATAAATATTCAAAAAATCCAAAAAATCGCAATTTTCCGAGGTGTCTACAGCAAGGAAACCAATAAAAATCAGAAATTAGCAAGAATTTTGCCTTATTAGCGAAAAAAACAAAAAATAGCAAAAATTTTAATAATTTTAGTGTGAAAAGCAGGAATTTTCAACAGTTTGGTCTTCTTTCAGCTAAAGAATAAAAAAGAGGGTTCTTTTTTAGACTAATTGGAAGCAAGAAAATGGTATTGAAATGGCAAGAAGAATCCAGAAAATATCAAGAATTTTCATTTTTCAAACCTAGTAGACACCTTGTTTTCGTAATTTTTGTTGAAATATTCTTACCTTTTTCAGGAGAGTTGACCACAATTTTATGTGTGAAAAATTTTCGCGAAATAGTCAAGCGAAAAAACGAATTTGGCCTTTGCAATTTAAATATGTAGGCTTCGGAAGTTCGGAAGTGTTGCATTCTTACCAGGTTTTAGGAAATACTTCAGTTATGAAACACCCTGTATGATAAAAAGTACGATAAAATCGTATACCTACTTTCAAAATTATTGAAGGGGATACACTCAAATCAATTTTTGATAAAATTTACAAATTTCATTCTCGAAATTTTTGTGGTAAAAAATTCCAAGATCATTTATGTTCTGCTTACTTTTTTCTTCGGTAAAATTAGCTCATTTGAGAATTGAGAAAAAATAAAGAGGGAAGAAATAAAGAAAAGCCAACAGGAAAAAAATATACCGAATCATACCTAATTCAAAAACCTGTTTTTTATATGTCTAATAATCTCTCTCGAGATAAACGTTCAATTTATTTTTAAACCATTACGTAGTATAATTTAAAAGGAAACTTTTACTTACTAATATTCTTCCCTTTTTCCCCTCCTACTCAAACCTTAGCAAAAAAGAAGAAAATAAAATGAGAAAGAAACGAATAAACAAACCCGTGCAAATCTACGAGAAAATTAATACCGCGAAAGTTTTTCAAACTGTAGGGATTTAAGTGGTCGAAGAAAAATAGGTATTAGAATTTAAACACACCTCGATTCAATACCGTAATAATTTGTTTGTTCATTCGCTGCAATTAAATATTCCGAAATATAATGCTAAAATATACAAATGAGACGATAACTTTAGCTCATTTAATTTTAATAAAAGTTTTTTTCATTATGAAAACTTTACTTATATTCTGATTAAACCCAGAATTAGTTTACCGGATTGCGAAAATTTTATTCCAATTTAACTTGGAAAATTATCCGAATCAGTTTATCTAAATATGAAATTCCTATACAAATTTAGTTCCTGAAGTAAGTTTATATTTAGGTAAGACTGAATGAAAAAGTAATTGCGAGTGATTTCTTTGATTACGTGAATATTTGACCTGAGTGCGAGTAAGTATAGTTAATTTAAATGCTTGACAAGCCGAGAAAAAAATGCCCATTACGAAATTTCTATTTACGGAGCCTATTCAGATGAGAAGAAGGGTTAATAATGTTTCATCATAATTGATCAAATACGACAAGGCGAATGACACGTAATTTTGAAAATACTACTGTCGATGCCATACCGAGAAAACATTTAAAATCAATGACGGTTCAAACCTCAAAGGTAACAATTATGTGATTATACAACGCAAATGAAACACCATTGCTGCGAAATAAAAAATAACGTTCGTTAGATTTAATGTTTATCATTACAGATTACCAAACGTTTCTTAATGCAGTTCAAATTTTTCATCTCGACTACAATGTTACCTATTTACAAAGTGAAAAATTATTATCGTTCGAATTCGGATAATTTCAGTTTGAAATAATCAACGAATAAGAATGAGTATTGTTCGAGAAATATTGAAAAATTATCAATTTGGATAATTTAGTAATTTTTTTAAAAAGAAATTTCCATAAAATATCTCCAAAGCCGTAACCAACTATAATAAAAAGTATTCCGGCGTGGGTATGAATAATGAAAATAATTTCCAAAAATCACTGACCCGGTAATATTCGCGACAACTTTAGAAAAATTTTCAAGTTGTAATTAAAATTTGTTTAACATCAGGCTCGCGCGTAAAATTTTCATACTATATTTTCATTATCGCGTTATTAATGTTTTAATCGGACTCAACGTTTTGGGAATTATATAATTTTTATGGAAAAAATTCCTCAGGGTTGAAATTTTCTTTCACGCTTTGGACTTTGAAAATTACCGTTTACTCTTTTTTTCTCTCTTCGTAATATCATTTCGAAGCGAATGATTTATGGTTGTATTTTTTTCGCACATGCTGAGTGAAAAATCAAGGGAAAACGTTACGGTTTCGTCGAGCTGCGTAACGTCGAAATTCTTTTGTGTTTTGGCTTTGCGAGTTTTTGATAACGAAGGGATGCGTGGTTTTTTGTGTGGAAATTTCATACCGATAGGTTTTCTGTTTGGGTTTTGTACGAATGACAAAATTCCAACTCGTATGCTCGAAAGTTTTCTAAGCGAGGGTTTTATATTGGAAAAAGCCATTGTTACGGTTGCGATGGGTTTTTATACTAATTGAAGTTTTTCGCTGATGGAAGATTTTTGACTACTGTTTTGCATCCGGAGACGGTGAATTTGAGAGATTTAATTATTTTTGAGGTCGAAAAAAGTGAAATGTATTGTCTGCTATGGGTTAATTTACGTACATTAAGATTCCTGAAAGAATGAAACTTGAATATGTTGCAGAGGTACTGGCAAAATCTCCAAATGGATTCGTGATTTTCTTTAGTCGCAAGTTTGTATTTTTCCCGTTTGTGATCTTTCTAAAAATGAACCGTGTTAAGTCAAAGAGAACCAAGCGCCATCGATGCTCCATGTAAAATGGGATCTTGTGTGTCAGAATTTTTTTTGAAATTTTTTTCCTATTTTTTTATTTTCCAACAGTTGGAGAACAAAATACATGAAGAAATAGAAATTTTTTTCTGACACACAAGGTCCCTTTTGTCATGGAGCATCGATGGCGCTTGGTTCTCTTTGACTTAACACGGTTCAAATGGAGAAATAACAATTTTGTAAAAAAAAATTGAGGCGGAGAAAGAAGAAAAAAATTCCCAATGGTGAACCCCAATTTCCTATTGAAAATGCTATTTTTTCAATAAATTTAACCCTCTACTGCATGAATTTCCCATCAAAATTTTCCAAAAATTTTCAAATTTTGGGGAAATTTTTTTTAGCTATTATAAATATTTAACAAAGTATGCAAATGAATCATGAAATTTAATGTATTGGAATGTTCATAAAATGTTTAAAGTAAAGTTTTGGAAATATTTTGAATTTTTTCAAATTTGGCCAAGCTGTGGTCGTATATGACCACCTATGCAGCAAAGGGTTAATGTTAATACAGCGCAAAATTTTTAGTTAGAGGTTCATTCCAAAAAATTAAAAATAATAAATTTTATAATAAAATTTAATAACGAGTCACCATTTAACAAAAATGCACTAATTACAGTAAAATTTATTATGGGTATGATTTCACGACAAAAATAGGGACAAAAAATTGAATTGCTACAGGCGAAGAATATGCACGGCAGAGAAGTTCTTTAAAAGACTAAAATATTTATTTCATGTTCGAAGAACACATTGAACAACAAATAAAAAATCGCACGTCAACAAATTTTTCTCACACAAAAATGGATTACACTACAATCATGACAAAGAAATATTTTTAAACAACACTTCGAGCAGTTGAAATAAAATCATCATTGCACTAATAATGTCATTTTCAATATTCCTTTCTACTGTGGGTAAAATCATGAATTATTATGTTATAGTACCTCATTTCAATCGCTCGGTAATTCGGATTCGACACATACCTAGGTAGCTCTAGTCAGCGCTCATTTGAAAACAGTGTAGAAGAAATCATTTACATAGTGTTTACACAGGAATGTTTTGTTTTTACAAATTTCTCAAAAACGACGACATTTGTGTAATTTTTTTGTCTAAATAGCTTTTAAAGATAATTCAATTTACTTTAAATTCAGTTCTTATAAAAAATTACACATCTGCCGTGGTTTCTGAGAAATTTGTAAAATAACACTCCTGTATAAATGTCACGTAAAAATTATTTTCTACACCGTTTTCAAGTTGGCCCCTCTTCATTCTGCGTACCATGCGACGTTTTACGTGTCGAATCTGAATCTTCTTTCACAAAAATTCAGGAAATAGGAGTCAGCCAAAAAGTTGACTCTTGACTCCGGCTTGACTCTGGAGTCAATCTTTGCCAAGACTCTCTGATTCTGGCATGACTCCAGAGTCAAGCTAGAGTCATAGTCAATTTGGAGTCAGTTTGACTCCAATTTTGGACCAGGGATTAGAAATCTGCAAAAAAGTTGACTTCTAACTCCATCTAACTCACAAAGTCAAGGGGGAAAGTTGACTCCTGACTCCAACTTGACTCCGGAGTCACTTTCAGACCTTGACTCCTAACTCCACCTTGACTCCGGAGTCAAACTCACACCCTGACTCCTGACTCCACCTTGACTCCAGAGTCAAACTCACACCCTGACTCCTGACTCCACCTTGACTCCAGAGTCACTTTCAGACCTCGCCCCCTAACTTCACCTTGACTCTGGGGTCAAATACACACCCTGACTCCTAACTCCACCTTGACTCTAGTGTCAATTTCAGACTTTGGCTCCTGACTCCTGCTTGACTCCGGAGTTCACCTGTTACCTTGACTTCTTGACTCCGGCTCAACTCTAGAGTCAAGCCGGAGTCAGAGTCAATTTAGAGTCAGTTTAACTCCGACTCCGGAGTCGACATCTATTCCTGTAAAAATTCGAACTTTCCTCTGTGTAGTTGTTTAAAATCTTTCTTTGTCACTCAAACACTCATTTCTGTTTGGGAGGGAGTTGTCATGATTCATGAATAAAAATAGTCGTGGAGATAACCTACTCTGTCGTTTAAAATTTACAGGTTTTAACAGATTTATTTGTCGTTAATACCACCTATTCTTGTCTCAACACATGGCTGTTGTTCAAACCACCTTTTTTGTCTGAAGAATATATATTTCCCAGTTAATAACCTATAGGTATAATTTTATGGATCAGACCACATTATCAGATTTCTAGTGCAATTTGGTAGGTAGGGGTAAAGATTTGAGTTGATGGAGGGAGTTTTTGATTTTTTTGACATGGATATGTCTTTAGGCCTGGGGGGTAAAATTTTGAAATTGTTACGCTAGAAAATTGTTACGCTAGAAAATTCTTACGCTAGAAAATTCTTACGCTAGAAAATTCTTACGCCTGAAAATGGTTACGCTTGAAAATTCTTACGGTTACGGTGGATCAAGACATTATGACATTATGTTAGACTTAAAAAAACTTATAAATAAAATTAAATATTATATTTTAACATAATAATTTGCTGATATTATGTTAGACTTGGACGGGTTACAGGTTATGTGTAATGATCACTGTGGATCAAGACATAATGACATTATGTTGTTACGGTAGATCAAGACATTATGACATTATGTTAGACTTGAAAAAACTTATAAATAAAATTAAATATTATATTTGGATTGTCTGGAGGATTAAAGTATAATTAGGAAGGGGAATAGCGAAAGTTTGGTAATGGCCGGCCCTTTTAATTGAATAAATGTCATCCCTCTCCTTTATGCGTTTAAAAAGTTTTTTTAGAAACCGGTTCAGCAGTAACACAGGGAATAAATGAAGCTGCCAATAACTTTAAGCACTTTTAAAGAATTAAATTCCATGTTTGAACTATAATGGAGAACATCCTGAAAAAAAAAAGCAAATTTTGAAAAAAAAATATTAAATTAAGAGATTAGGTAATCTTACTAACTTATTACCTTGTATTTCAATTTTTAAGTGGGTTTTGCTTTAAATTCAAAAAATCCTCATTTTGTCCCTAGGCATCCATCTTGTTAAACAGGGCTATAAAACAGCTACCATCTTTCCCCCCCCCCCACAAATTGCTTTCTAAAGTTAAAATCAAAAACGGTCCATTCTAGTTTGAGAAATTTAATTAAAATTTATCTACCTATCTATGGACAAAAGGTTCTTAAAAATAATTTAATGGAAGCACCACTCCCTTTTTTGAAAAAAAAATGGCTAAAATATTTTTTTTGGATGGAATTGATAAGGAAAAAGCCTTCGAAATATTGGAAAACGAACAAAGTTATTTTTGCCTTCTCGCTTTGAATGTAGAGTTATTTGCATGGAATATTGTTGAGCTGTTTCATTTATGTACAGGCATTATTGTATTAAAGCATCGAATATTTCTAAATTGATGGAGGAATTTTCAATTAACAATTATTTATCCGGGGAATTTCGCTTTTAAACTTGGGATTTGTATCGAAGTATATGAAATCACGTCGCAAACACTACGTATTTCTGTACGACAAATACAGCAATCGTTTAACGTTCAATCAAAAGGCATAATTGTGAAAGGAGAAAAACGAAGGCGAATTTAATTGTTACTCGAGGTAGGCCGAGCAAAGGGTGAGAATTATCACGACTGGTGAAAAGGCATAAATGAAATTTTAAGCGAGTTTGTACATTAGATACAGAATGATTTCGTCTGTTTCAAGCTCGTGCAAAATACACTCCGCTTTTTGAAACCGCTTAGGGTCGTTTCTCGGCAGGATGTCTTGGTATATCCGCTGGGAAAAATGTTAATTCGCTCGAACGAAATTCCCCGATCGTTTTATTGCTCCGCGATAACATTACCTTTCGTCATATATTTCCATGTCAAAACCCACATAGTACAATTTCGAATTAGAAAACCGTGGAAAAAATTTTCTATCTCAGAGCCACGCGAGCGAATGTAATTCGTATGTGTGAAGGTCGCTCGCAAAAACCACCGATGACGTACGTATAGATATACGTAAAATTTACAGAATTATTTCGTTTCGAGAAAAAACAATCGAGGCAATTTTTTAATCAAAATTTTTTCGCTATCGTATATAAAAAAATTCATTGTATTGGCACGATTCGCGGGCGTGTGTTTTCTAATAATGTTATCGTTTTGTTTATTTGCCTCTTCCAATTTAGAAATCGAGCAAACGGCTCTGCTCGATTCTCGGTGAACGGTTTTTTTGGCCCTGAGCCCGGCGTTTCTTTGGTATAGGCTCAAACGTACGTATGAATCAAAATGACCTCTGGAATTTTATTTTGTCGCCGATGTTGTGGTAATTGAACTATAAGTTAAACGTTTTCACGCGACATGAAATGTAAATTATGATTTTGCCAGTGAGAAGAATTCGTAGTAACGAACGAAGGACATTCTCGTTCATTTTCGCCTCGATCAATTGATTTTTTTCCGGTTTCAGGTAAGTAAATAATACGCTAGCTCCTAAATCATTTTGGCGCAAAAGGGATTTCGACGATCTAATTGTAAGTTCAAATTTTTTTTCAAACTCTTAAATCTTTTCAATTCTTTCAATTCTAATTTTTTTCAAAGCTGTATTCAAAATTTTGAAATTTTTCCATTGGTTAAATTTTTTTATTTGAAATTTTCTCAAGATTTATCCAACTTGATTTTTTGAATTTTTTCGATTTCATAATATTTTAATTACTTTTTAAAATTTCTTCTAATTACTTATACAGTTCGAAGAAATTTTGAAAAACATGAAGTCGCTTTTAATCAACTTTTAATCAACTTATTTACAACATTACTCCATATCAAACATTGGCGAGATGAGCTCAGGCTCAACACAATATCTCTCAATAAAATGATCTACAGTATCACCCAGAAGTCTTGGTCACTTGAAACACGTTTCAAAATCTAGGAACTGAAAAGAGATACCAAGATGGTTCAAAAGGAAATGTTTTCCTGGCATCGAGGACATTGAAGATCGATAATCAAACTTTCAGCCCGGCCTATAGGGTGTCCACAACTTGAAAAACCGGTTTGGGTCAAAAAATGGGGGTCCCGTTTTTTTATTGAAATAAAGTCAATACACTGATGCGATTAAAATGAGATATGTTTTTTTGAAACCGGTTCAGCACTTTCGAACCAGTTGTCAATAATATCCGAAAAAGTGAAGATATGAAAAAAGTTTAAAACAAAAATTGTAGAAAATTGAAAACTTAACATTTTTTGTTTCGTAACTTTTTTTCCATTTTGCAATGGAAAGAAGCTGTCGAACAAAAGGGTCGAGTATATTTTTTTGTTTTTCAAGCCATAACACTTCTCCATTGCTAGATGAGAAAAAAATTACAGAATGTAAGATGTTCAGTTTTTAATTCTCTACAACTTTTATCTCACACTTTTTTTGATATTCCAATTTTTTGAAATCGGTGGGTCCTTTTCGGTGGATTCAAAAATTTCAATTAAATTTTAATCCTCTTTTGTGGCCTGAAGATGAGCATCAAAAAATCTTGTAAAATTTCAGGATATAAGCACATCACGCGAAAAATCTCCCCCCCCCCCTAGTTCATAAATATCATATTTAAAGGGTCTGGAAAACATCAAAAAATTGGTCTGGTAAACCTGTAAAAGTCAGGGAACCCCATCTCTGAAATATTGTGGACACCCTGTTCCAATTCAAAATTGTTTCCAATAATTTAAAAATTTTACCCAAATTTTATTTTCAATTTTGAGTTTTTTAAAAAAGTTTTAATTTCGTATCTCAAAATTTCTTCTAACTCAATAATTGGAAGAAATTTTTAAAAATATCAGGTTGAAAAAAATTGTAAAAATTCAAAATTGTTAATAAATGGATACAATTTTTAAAAAAATTGAAGAAATTGAAAAAATTTCATCTTGAAATAATTTTGGACTTGAATCCGAATCGTTGAAATCCCATTCGCATCAAAATGATTTAGAAGCTAGTAATCGAACTGAGATTTGATTTGAATTTTTTTTCCATTTCTTTTTAACAGCTTCGAAAGTATTTGCGTAGGTCGCGGTTAGTTCGCCAAGCTAGGTTTTTTTCGATCGATTAACCGACTCGCGGCATATTGTTTTAATTGACGATTCGTGCCAGACGAGTAGGAAATATAAAGTTGAACGAGGCGACGTGGTGAAAGGTTCACTATTACGGTGGTACCGGCATACGATGCGTTTATGGCCGCATCGGTGTCGTTGGTTCGCTAAATGTCGCGGAGGTTGACGTTAATAAGTTATTAATTACGGTAATTTAGACGCCGCCGCCGGCCGGTGCATCTCGCACCAAAATTTTTTCAAACAGAAAATAATTTATTTTATTTTAACAACCGACACGTAAATCACGCCGATTGAATTATGGCCTATGAAATTTTTAAGGAGTTGGCGACGGACGTTTATTTAGCAAAACTTTTTTTTCTTCTTTGAACTTACGCGATTATTACAAAATAATAATTCTAGGTTATGAATTCGACCCAACTTTTGTATTCGGCGACGATTAGAAAGAAACCGACGGCGTAAAAAATGATATCCACGAGTACCGATGCCACTTCAAAGATATTTCGCATTCGAAAGCTGTAGATGTGTTTTTGTTTTGAGAAACACTATAAGAATTTGCGGTGTTGTTATTACGCACGTATAATAATTGGCGTATTTATCTTTTTAAGTGCCAGAGTACTCCCGATGGATTTTAAAGGCGGCGGAAAATAATATAACGCGACAAATTTCTAATTACATTGAAATGATTGGATTAAAGATTAAACCAACAAAACGTTTACCTATCTGCTCGACGAATTCTTGGAATAAAATGCGACATGTGTAGGTTTTCAAAACAGACATGCGTAAATCAATCGAGTCCGAATAAAAGCTCTCTTCCTCTAGCATCCGCGACGACGTCGCGACGCGACATTTGTAATCGTTTACGTGGATATTACAGCAGCCGCACAATGTATCGGTTTGGCAAACACCGCGTATACCGGGGTTTAGCAATTTGTTCTCTTTATCTGTACCGGTGCCAACCTTAAAGCGTCGTCGCCGCAGGTTTTTAGGCGAATTTTAATAG
This sequence comes from Pseudococcus viburni, assembly GCA_033439095.1. Classification (NCBI taxonomy): domain Eukaryota; kingdom Metazoa; phylum Arthropoda; class Insecta; order Hemiptera; family Pseudococcidae; genus Pseudococcus; species Pseudococcus viburni. Next base: position 1,837,058 of record JAVBJF010000017.1, read on the forward strand.
ACTTTGTCGTATTTTCAATTCGTACGTAGGTTCGAATAATTTTGTTTTTTCGTAGTTTTACGTGACCTGTTTTAGTTGGTTCGGGTTCGCGTGGTATTTGAAAGACCAGGTGATAGAGACAGGCGTCTTGGAAAATTTGTGCGTAGTTGTTTACTTTAAGAGACATTGAAAATGTTAGTGAATGTTTTGAATGTTTTTCTAGATCTAGACGTAATTTCTGTCATTTTTTAGAAATTTCGGGTTTGATTAGACAGGGCGAGGAAAATGAGCGAGATTTGCTCGTCAAAGAAGCTTGTCGTTTTGGAATTTCGAAAAATTCGCGGAATTTGCGGGTATAACGCGAGAGATCGGGTATGAAAATTTATTGCGAAGGAAAACGTCGTTTGAGAACTAAAATTCAGTCGTTTTTTCATCATTTAAGTCGTCGAGGGAAGCGCAGAGTTGACTCTCCTTTCTTTTTGTCGCATAATATTCCCTTTCTTAGTTTAAGCCAGTTTGTTGTTCAAGATGAGCAGGCGAGGGGAGGAAGGTTGAATTGAAACATGTGTGTACGCTGATTATTAGTGACAACGAAAAAAGTCAAATTTTGTCAGAAAATGGTAATTTTTTTATAATTCAAAGAACTGTAACGTAATTCGATTTTCTAAAAATTAAAAATCGAATCCAAAATTAAAAATCGAATTCAAAATTAAAAATCAAATCCAAAATTAGAAATCGAATCAAAAATTAAAAATCGATTCCAAAATTAGAAATCGAATCCAAAATTAAAAATCGAATCCAAAATTAGAAATCGAATCCAAAATTGAAAAATCGAATCCAAAATTAGAAATCGAATCCAAAATTAAAAATGGAATCTAAAATTATTAGAAATTGAATCCAAAATTAAAAATAGATCTCGATTCCTCAAACTCAAAGGTCAAAATTCAAAATGCAGTAAAACTTGGATAACTTGAATTTCTGGGGGGAACAACGTCTTGTTCGAGTTTTCTTTAGAGGTTTTTGAGTAGATCAAGTCAGTTAATTTCATTAAAATCGGAATCGATTTCATATCGATTTATCAAAATTGAAATGAATACATCGATTTATCAAAATCGAAATGAATACATCGATGCATCAAAATCGAAATGAATTCTGAATACATCGATTTATCAAAATCGAAATGAATGTATCGATTTATCAAAATCGAAATGAATGTATCGATTTATCAAAATCGAAATGAATGTATCGATTTATCAAAATCGAAATGAATGTATCGATTTATCAAAATCGAAATGAATGTATCGATTTATCAAAATCGAAATGAATGTATCGATTTATCAAAATCGAAATGAATGTATCGATTTATCAAAATCGAAATGAATGTATCGATTTATCAAAATCGAAATGAATGTATCGATTTATCAAAATCGAAATGAATGTATCGATTTATCAAAATCGAAATGAATGTATCGATTTATCAAAATCGAAATGAATGTATCGATTTATCAAAATCGAAATGAATGTATCGATTTATCAAAATCGAAATGAATGTATCGATTTATCAAAATCGAAATGAATGTATCGATTTATCAAAATCGAAATGAATGTATCGATTTATCAAAATCGAAATGAATGTATCGATTTATCAAAATCGATATGGATACATCGATTTATCAAAATCGATATGAATACGATTTATCAAAATCGATATGAATGTATCGATTTATCAAAATCGATATGAATACATCGATTTATCAAAATCGATATGAATACTGAATACATTGATTTATCAAAATCGAAATGAATACTGAATACATCGATTTATCAAAATCGAAAATATGGATATATCGATTTATCAAAATCGAAACGAATACTGAAAACATCGATTTATCAAAATCGAAACGAATACTGAATACATCGATTTATCAAAATCGAAAATATGGATATATCGATTTATCAAAATCGAAAATATGGATATATCGATTTATCAAAATCGAAAATATGGATATATCGATTTATCAAAATCGAAAATATGGATATATCGATTTATCAAAATCGAAAATATGGATATATCGATTTATCAAAATCGAAATTGATTTATCAAAATCGAAATTGATTTATCAAAATCGATTCATCAAAGATCACAATTTATATCGATTTATTAGACATCACAATTGATTAATCAAGATCGATTTATCAACTTGAAATTAATAAACGAAGATCGTATTGAAAATCAACCCATATCAATGAATATGATTGATGTGTCGAAATCAGAAATCAAAAGTTGAATTTGATATGCTAAAATTGAAAATTGTGGATTTGAATCAATATTTTCAAGATCTAAATCGATTATGGAAAATCGAAATATCGAAAATCTAAGATCAAATTCGATTGTGAAATGTAGTGTTTTCAGAATCGAAATTGAAATAAAAGCAGAAAATGCAACCTAATTTTTTTTGCAGCGAAATTCGATATCGGAATTTGAAAATAAGTTATCAAAATTCGCAAGTATTTAGATGGAAATGGAAAACAAAAATTGGAACTCATTTTATTAGGTAACTGAAAATAGTGAAATCTAATTTCATGAATCAAATTCAATGAAAAAATAATACCAAGCAGTAGATCCAATATCATCTCTCTCTTTTCACAAAAAAAAACCCTGCGAAGAATCAAAAATAGAAATAGAAATCGACATTTTGAAACAACGAAGTAAAAAATTCGAAATCAGTATTCTTATTTTGAGAATGAAAATCCCAGCTCGAAGAATTGCAACAAAAAGTTAAACCCGGTGCCACGTTTGAAGCACTGAAAATTTAACTCGACCCGATGATCGATAATCAATCGAAAATCAGTAATGGAAATTGAAAATCAATTATCGATACCGAAATCTAAAACTGAAATAATTTCAATACCGAACCATCCAAAACAATGTCAAGTACAAAAAATGAAACCGATTTCTTTATTGAACCAAACCATTAAATTAGATATCATTTTCTTATAATCAAGATCGAATGTAAAAATCGAATAGAACCCCGAAAATACGAATCAAAACAAAATCGGTAAATATTTCAAAATCGATTGCGCTGAAACTGAAATCGATCTCCCAAGAAGCCGATTCAACCGTATCATTTTTCCAAATTTCCGACCCCTAGAATTCTAGGAAAATACAGTTCGACTCTCGTTTTGAAATATGAATCATTTGACCGCTATTTTTCATCGTTTCAAACTCCAAAATACCGAAGTCATATATAATAAACCTAATTTCCTCTGAAAATCCATAAAATAACGCCTTCTGGGGAAGCAATAAATAACATAAAAAATATAATTTTCGGAATGATTCATTTATGAACTTATAATATTTTGAAAAAACTTATTTCTTTTTCAAAAAAAATTTTACCGAAGTTTTCAGTTCCTTCGACCTTGCCGGATTCTTTGAAAAAATAATACAACTGCGAGTAAAGTTTTTTCATCTATAACTGTGTTTTATACAAGATTTATGAACTCTTTTAATTAAAACTATCGCCACATGGTGGCCATAGCTTATTTATTTATCGAAGCAAAATCAAAGCCATTTTTTTTCTTTGCGTTAAACTAACTCGAACTTATTCGACGTTGGAAAATTACAAATTTTTAGATTAAATTCCGCTCGTATATAGTTTCATTCTGTAAAAATTATTGAAAAAGGGAATTCTTTTCTAAAGAAGCCCAAACTCTTATATCACGAAATGAAATTCTATACCCATCTTTTAATATAATTACAAAATCAAATACAGAAGTGAAACTAAACCTATTTTATATCTATACTCACGTATTAGTTGGAAAATACTGCAATTCGAAAGCCTATAAACGAAGACTTTGTAAATAGAGACGAATCGCGTAACGCGCTGGTGATTATCCATAGGGTTATTTTACGGTGAACTATATCGATTCCAGAGTTTAAGTGAGAGTTGGGTGAAAGTTAACAGCAACGCGAAGGGTGACTACAGTTGGAGAAATGCCGAGAGGTCGATACGATTTTGAGAATGTTTCTCGACTACTTATCGGTATACATTTTATTGAACCCGGAAAGCAGCATTTTTCTTACATCGGAATACCTTTTGAATGAAATTAAGGCGTGAAATGCTCTAAATCGTCTGTCGGGACGTATTCGCGTGCTTAAAATTGTTCCAGCTAGACGTACTTTTACCCCCGAAGGGTTTCCCAGCATATCGTAGGTCGCTTTCAAAACGTTATTTCGTAGCTTCTTTTGGAAAAAATTATGTTTCTGTGATGGAATTCAGCGCCATCTAGTTTTTTGACCGCATAATAGTCATGTAGGTAACTCGAGTTAATTTTCTACGTTTATACGGATTTTTAATTGTTACGTTTTACCGCCTTTGATAATAATATTGTGGGTGTTTCAAGCGTTACTTTGCATAAAAGGGACGTGGTTATTTTACGACGCCATTTTCGAATACACAGGTCGACATTTTTAAGCTTTTGAAATGCTGTTCGAAGTTTAATGGATGAGTTTAGTATTTTTAATGCTGATCACGAAGAAAATAGTGAAAAAAATTGCATCACCCAAGAATTTTTCACAATTTCAATTTTTTAAACTTTTTTTTACATTTTTAATAGATAACTTTTGACACTTGAAGTCAATTTTCTAGGCAAAGGAAGAGTTCAACGGAAAAAATGAATGGAACATAAATTGTAGAGCATAAATTTTTTTTATGTAGAGCTCAAATAGTTTCTTCTTAAAAGGCTTAGCTTTCGAGATATTTTGGTTCAAAGTTCAACTTATTTTTTTTATTGAAAATATCTAAAAAAAACTAAGTCTCCTAGAAAAAAAACTAACTGGACTCTACAGATAGGAAATTTTACGCTCTACAATTCGCGTTCTATTCATTTTTTTTTTTTGGAGGCTTAATTTTTCCCTAAAACAGGCATCATAGCAGGTCACTTTTTTCGGAAAGTCACTTTTTTCATTCAAAGGTCACTAAAAGTCACTTTTTTCGCATTTTCAAGCAAAAATTCAAATTTTTACGTAAAAATATTGCTATTTTTCAAAATTTAAAAAAAAATTAAAAGTTGATAATGATTTTTTTTTAAATTTGCCCTCGCTTCGCTCGGGGAGTCTTTCATTATTTATATTTTATAAATTTGAAAAAATTTTGTTTTTTTAAATCAGTAAAGTAATTGATTTTTTAATCAATTCCCCATTTGACAGAATAAATAAATAATTTTGACTAAAATAAATCAATCAAACGATTGAAATATCACAGATTTTCAAATAAATTCATTTCACTGGTTCAAAAAGGCACAGTTTTACGAAAATTGACTGATTTAGATTTAGAGAGTAGAAATAGGTCATATATTAATTGTTTGTTCCAAAAATCTCGTCATTTTTCAATTTTTCGTTGCTCAAATCTGTATAGGTAATTAAATTAATTATGTATATCTGCCTCCTAAAGTGCCACTAAAAAAATTAGATTTTTAGATTACCTAATTTTTTCATCGAATTTTGACCCCCTCCCCTTATTTTTTCTTGAATTCTCCGCCCTCTTTTAACTGTAAAAAAATTCCCCCGAAAAATCGAATTTTCGGTTAATTTTGGTCACTTTTTGGTCAGTTTTTGCTCAAAAAAAGTCACTAAAAGTCACTTTTTTCTTCGAAATTTCGTTATGATGCCTGTAATTAAAAAAATGTCCCAAAAAACTGTAAAATTGCCCCCCCCTCAAAAAATTGAATTTTTGGCCACTTTTTTCTCAAAAAAAGTCGCTAAAAGTCACTTTTTTTCTTCGGAATTTCGCTATGATGCCTGCATAAAATCGATTTTTTGTAATGAAACACATTTTCAACGTTTCTCACTTGTAACAATGGAAATGTCAAAGGCGGGAAAATCAACAATTTTTTCCTGCGTGATTGATTCTGATTGGTGATTCTGACCTACATTTTAGTGCTGAGTTCGAATATGATTTCAGTTTATTCCGTCACGTCAGGATTTCTTATAATTTTAATTTTTTGTTGCGAATTTAATTTACATTATTTTTTTGATACAACTTTTGACCCTTAGAATTGATTTTCTGAGCAAATAAAGCTAAAAATAAAAATTGAAAAATGAATAGACCATAGATTGTAGAGCATAAAATTTTCTTTCTGTAAAGTCCAATTAGTTTTTTTTGAAGAGGCTTAGTTTTTGAGATATTTTCAATAAAGAAAACTTGAACTATGAACTTTGATTTAGAATATCTCGAAAGCTAAGCCTCTTAAGAAAAAACTAATTGGACTCAGAGGAAAGAAAATTTGATACCTTGCAATTTATATTCTATTCATTTTTTTCGTTGAACCCTTCCTTTGCTCAGAAAATAGACTTTGAGTGTCAAAAGTTATCAAGAAGTTTAAAAAAATGTTCAACAAAGAATTCAAATTGTGAAAAATGCTTGGGTGATGGAATTTTTTCACTGCTTTTTTCGTGATCAGCCCTAAAAATACTATAAAAAGTACCCATTAAACTTCCAACAGTACATATTTTCTATGTCGACCTGTGTTATTTTTTAGCATTCTTTAAAGCCCCCAGAGTATGTTTGAATTTTACTCGCGTCTTGGTGAATTTAGCCACGAGACAAGGTTACAAAATAATAAATTTTTCCGCATCGGACGACCTTTGGATGCGGGAAAATCGATAAGAAAAAAGATCGGCTTGATTACCGCAGCTTTCGAGCTCTTAATGACTTTGCTGTGTTTGCCATCGTAATCGAATTACCGCAACGTACCTGCGTCTCTGAACCATAATTGCAGAATGAAGCACCCTTTACGATTCTTTAATTTGAACATCCTCCGCGATTCTATTCTCGTATGATGAGCGCACCAAATTGTTGGCTTTTTTTCTACCATCGTTCGTATTCGTGAAACTGGCCAGATTGCTGTAAATTTAATAAATTGACCTAGAAATACGATACGAACGAGTGCCATACAAAAGATACGACCAGTTATTCGTATACAAATCGATACATTCGTCATTTTATTTATGGCATTTTTCGTCTTCGTAGTTGTCGTAGATTCGAGCAAAAAATATTACCACCATGGAAAGTGGTAAACTATAAAACATGTAATTTTATTTTTGAATAAGTCAAACGAAACGCCAAGAATAAGAAGGAAAAAAATGATGAAAAATATTACACTTCGGAGACGTCGCGTAGGTAAGAAAAGTCGACCCGAATACCATTCTGCTCAGCAACGCCGGAAAAAAGAGGAAACGAAAGGGTGCTTGGGAAATTAAACGGCACCCGTATCAGTTCTACTTATACAAATTCTGCTACGTAGTAGAATAACGTTTCCAACGACTATTAAAATTCCAGGTCAACGAATTTTCCTAGTTTTGTATCGTATTTCAAATCTACTCTGGCGTATATGTATATTTCATAACGTTAAATCGATACACGCAGTTATATGGTTATATAATTTATTGCGTAAATTTTCATGCCATTCGAGATTTATAAAACTTGCGAGCTCGGCTTGTTGTGTATGGAGTCTATTTTGATGTGGGAAATTCAAAACGTCCCAAGCTGCGCCATGAGCCAGCATCCGTCCTGCGTCGTGTTTTTGCTAAAATATTGTAGGTAAATTCTTCAATTATTAATTCTACTATACGAGATGTTCAGGCATAGCGAGCGTAGCACTTCATTAATACCTAGAACGAAGTGACGATATTGCCTACGAACCTCAATACCGGCGAATTTTCTTCGTACCTGGGTACGAAAATCCATTTGTCAACGTCCTCCTGCGATGTTTTCTTATCTCGAGTATTATGCCGCAGATGAAAAGATTTTCGTAATTTTTGACCTCCCTTGAGATAAATTATCGCGAGATGGAAAATCATACGGGGAATTTGCCGAAGATTAATTATCTATGGAAACAAATCCTTAATGTATTCGTCATCTAGTGTAAAGAAATTGTCTGAGAGAGGAATTTTCCGCGAGAGAATCCAGATTACTGAGTGAATTCTGATATTGCTGTGAAAATAGTAAATTCGGTCGAAAATCAAGTTCTATTATTCGAGTTTATAGAAAAATGGTCTTTAGTTAGTCGAAATAAATACGTCTGAACGCATCAATATTACTCTCGAGAACCGACATGACAGTACTTTGATTTCTTTTGACGGTTTTCCATAATTTTTTGCCCTGGCCTCCTCTCTGGAAACCCAATTTAAGTTTGAGTGTAAAATGGTCAATGAAATGAGAATCTGTGTCTTTGAAAACCTATATTTTGATATTCATCTTGACTTTTTTCGACATTTTTGGTTCGTAAGCCCTCTTCTTGAGGTCCAATTTGAGTTTCAGGATAATGGTCCTCGAAATTAAAATCAGTGTCCAGGGTTTCAAAAATCAATATTTTAATACCTATGCCCCATGTTGTCCTGAAGTAATTTTCTGAAAAATTTTCATTTTTTATCTCTTTTTGAAATGAGCCCTGACGCCCTGAGCCACCTTCAAGATTATCAAAATTATATTCCAGTTGGAAAATACTCCTAAAAAACGATTTAGTGAATTATTTTGCAGAAAAATGGAGAAGATTGTATCTGTAGTTTATGCTGGAAGGTGAATAGGAGAGGAATCATGGCGTCAACCTGTCAATAAAGCCAGAAAATTATAAAATTTGAAAAGTGGGCGAAAAATTAGTAAAAATATCGAGACTTTGCCAAAAAATTCGTAAAAAAGCGAGAAATTTTGTCTCAAAGTTATGATTTGTTTAATTAAATTAATAATTACTGTATGAAATTTTTACCTCAAAAAATTCATGGTTTTTACAGGGTTTTACTTTTAAAAAAATACAAAATGGAAAATGAGAACGAAAAATACGAAAAAAAATTCTTTTTCAGTTCGAAACAGAAGTAAATTGGGAAAAAATGTTATTCTTGTTTTTTGATTGAACAGAGATGAGCCAAAGTGGGGAAGGGAAGGGAAGGGGAGGGGGTAAAATTGAAAATATCATGTATCCATTTTTTTTTTATTCTTCCAAAAAAAGGTGGTCTCAGTCACTTTCGAAAATGTTCCAACTTGAACTTGATTTTGATTTTCCCAACATGAACTTCAATGTTGCAGCTGTGAAGTGAAGAGTAAGCTACCCCCCCTCTTCCTCCCTGTTGGGTCTTTGTATTCCAACCAAAATCGTCTTAATTCACAAAATCGGTTTGAAAAAGTAAGGCTGGAATATCATTGGACTTTCTCATGTGACTTTTGGTTCTCGTAGAAAAAAAAATCCTGCTTATTTTGTTGGATGCAAAGCTCTAGAATTGGTATAATTTTGCGTTGGTTCTTCCTTTCTATTTTTTTTGTTGTTAATTTTCCTGGCTAAGATATGTTCCACTCAATTTTTTGGTATACTACTTCACACCCCTCTCGATTTGTAGGTTGAAGTCCTACAAAAAGAAGAAGAATAGACGAAATATTGGTGGCAATTGAAAAACAATATTCTAATCGTTGAAATTTTAGACCAAAAATAAAAAATTTGGATTCCTTTTTCTAATTTCATATTGTTGAGAAGGGGGAGGGGGGGACATAGAAAGTTAATTCGCAAAAAAATCGAGAAAGAAGGAATGCCTGCAAGGACAGAGTTTAAGATAATAACCAGCACAAATTTATAAATGTCCTAAAATTGTTGTATGCGATGCCCTCGATACGAATTGGGCCTATGCATTCTCCAAAAAGCCTCTTTGGGGGGCGTAATGGATCCTCAGAATAGAAATTTTCTAATTTTTTGGACGGTTAAATGAAATTTTTTCAGCTTTTCGAGGTGTGATAATTCGTGAAAATCCCATGGACGTATTGAAGAGTAAGTACTTTAATTTTCGACTTTTTTTATTTATATGATTTTTTGGGTATTTTGGGGACCCTTAAAATGCTAAAAATTGCAATACTTGCAGCTTTTGCGTCAAAATCCCTCCCTGAATAATTGATTTGAAGGATTTTCCTTAGGACGTACTCAACTAACATTTTTAAAATAAAATAAAACACTCATCAGTGTGGCAAAAAAATAAAATTTTGCCAGAAAATTTCAATAAAAAAATTGTTAAAATTTAGAAGAATATAATTTTATGTATTTCTTTATTTTTTCACTTCTAGAAAATTATACTTAGTCAGGGTGTCTAACGGTCCAGATGAGTCAAGATTTTTTCAAAAAAAGTCATGCGGGTACTGAGAAGTCAAGCTTTTTGACTAATTTAATCAAATTAACTCGAAGGTCAAGCTTTTTCAAAAATCAAAAAAAACTTCCATTTACTCTTGATAAATAGTTTTTTAAAAAAGTTTTAAACGTAGAAAATTTTCAGTTAATATTCGTTTTGAGGCTCCTAAAAGATTGATTAAAACAATGAAGAAATTTTAGCTTTTTGAATGTCTTTTTCTTCAAAAATTTTCGCCCTCGCTTCGTTCGGGCTCAGTGAATTCACACAATTCTTTTTCAAAATGATGGTGTGAACCTTTCTCCTTTCCAGCCCAGACAATTTATATTTTCGTGTGAAGAAAATTGTGCTTCTCATTTATAAAAAGACTCTGTACGGTAATGATCTCGATATGAATATTTCAAAAATGTTTCGATTTTTTGGAAAGAGATCTGGAGATAAGTCCATACATTATTATAGTTTTTTTTGGAAGTCAAAACATAACATGAAAAAAAGCACAAATTTTAATAAAAGAATTTCAAATTTTGGGTGCTCTTTTTTAAAAAATTTTCGCCCTCACTTCGCTCGGGCTCAGTAATTTTATACAATTCTTCTTCAAAATTATGATTTCTCTTCCATCTCAGACAACTGAGTATTTTTAAAAGGAAAAAAATTTCTCGTTCTAATTTCTTAGAAAACTTGAAGGCGATCTCAAATGTATGGTGGTGTGGGGGGGGGGGGTGCCCAGGCACACGGACGGACGCATAGAATTATTGTTGGGAGGGAGGGGGGAGAGGTGGCCCTCAAAAAAGTCATTCCAAAAGGTCAAGCTAAGTTAAGCTTTTTGCTCAACAAATTTTGTTAGACACCCTGTTAGTGGACTTTCTTACCTTTGAAAAAAAAATACTGAGAATACTTTTCTTATTGACAGTTGGACTTTTCATTAAACCCTGAAATTGATCGTGAACATGGAAAAATACTCGTAAAACTTTTCCATACCAGATTTCTTGGCAATATCAATTTGGCTTTTTCCATTTGTAAAACTATTTCCTTTTTCTCTTCATCGATCATCATCGCTCCAGACTTCTCCCAACTCTCATTTTCATTGGAAAAACGAATACGCGAGAAATACCTACGTAAAATACGAAATATTCGCAGCCTATTTGATGTTTAAACGAAACGAACTTCTGGTATCCTCCTACTCGCTCAATTTCTCTTACCCTTTAATGAATCATCCTACGAGCTTGATTATCTCGAATATGTCCCTAGTCACGATCTCATTTTTCAAGATCCTTATTCTCGTACAGAAAGAAATTCTTCAAAAACTGTATACTTACATAAAAGAGTGTCGTGCGTTGAAAGACAGGCCCGCTTTTGTATCTCGTTTGCAAGCGAATAAAAAAAAAATGTTTTTCATTAAAAAAAATAATAAATAAGTAAAAAGCTGTAATTTATTTTTCGACTGTTTCTCGTTCGTTTTCGAGTCTTTATTTATTTATTTTTTTATTTCATCATTCGTCGTTAAAGTGAGGAAAAAAATTAACAGATAATCAACTCTCAAAAGGAATCAATACCCGACGAGTCTGTTTCGACGAGAAAAGTTGCGAACCAAATCAACGAAACAAGACATTCTTTCGTTTCCCTCGCTACGAACTTTCAACGAGCAAGAAAAAGTAAAATATTTTCACTCAAATATCTACTCTATTAATTAATTTTTCCCTTTATTTTTTCCCTTAAAAATGTAACAAACACGTTTTTATAAATAGAATTTCGTGGAAAAGTTCTATAATGAAAACAACGCCTGGAAAAGCGAATCGCAGCAACGTTGACTGAAGCATTGTTATACCTTGATAAGTATTTTTTTTTTCTTTACACAACCTGGCTGTGTATTTTTTCAGTCAACTTTCGTACTTCCGTCTCGTCGTGTTGTTCATTAAGTTGAAAAATTTATTATGACTAAAAATTCCAAATGAAAGTTTGTATAGTTTGATTTAATTTAAACCTCGAAAGTCCTTAACGAATTCGTTTTGAATTTTTACACGTCCCAGTTACTCAGAATGACGCTCATCGATGGCGTATTTTTTTATTCTTTATAACATAAAATCATCGGAAAAATTCTCGCCGCGTAGGTCTCTCTCGAAGTCATATCCGGCACAGTGTTGGAAATTTTTTTCGCAAAAAATATTCCAACAATGTTGGTCGTTACGTATACCGGAGTATACTCGAAGAGCAATTTCAGCATAATGACAAAAGGTCTCTCGTATAAAAGTATACCTTGTTAAAACAATCGAGCATTACGTGTTCTTTTTTTTTCAACCCGCCACGCAGAAACAATGGCAAACGTTAATTTCAACGACATAATCTTCTCGTAAACAAGCTCCGAAACGTACGACCGAACAAAAAAGTCGACTAAAAAATCGCAATTACGAATAAAACGTACACAAAAGCACGAAGCCAGATTACCGGGTCATTTTATATTTTGTTTGTTAATTCATTATCTTCGAGCTATTGGCGTTCTTTTTTTGTTTCGCGAGCTACAATTTTTCATTATACCTCGAAACTCATTGTTTTTCAATTTTTCTACCAAAATTAACATTCGTTAATTGGTTTATAAAAAACGACGCATCGGATATTTCGAAAAATTTTCTCTCAGGTTTTTTTTGTTTTGTTTTTAATTAAATCCGGCCGATTTTTACAGCTTTTCGCGCACCTACTGGGTTCTCCGGGGTATTATTTTCAATCTACGTATTATTTCCAGTCGGAGAATTTCTCCTCTCGATTTTCATACCACGTGGAAAATTTTTTTTAATGAATTACACGTGGATGTATAAACGATTAACGATATCCGAGCCAAGAATTAAAATCCTAGTTGAATTAACAGTGGCCGAGGCGTTGGAAAATTACGAGGCGATTTAATTAACCGAGTAATATCATTTGGCTAGAATTTTTGACAATTGTGTGTTAGCAGCGAACAAGGCAGGGCCATAATCGTATTTATTTCAAATTACGTAAATAAATTAATCGTGAATTTAGAAATTTAATTTGTAAATCAATGACAAATGAATAACGTGTTTCATCATTTCTTCTCGCCTGAATCATAGCAGCGTTATGAGCATATGGTGTGTATGAAAATGTCGTTATAATTGGTACAATTTGGACGATACTGTTTGAAGAAAAATTACTAAAGACGTTAACGACCGCTGCCTTGGCAGATGACGTTTTCTTAACCTAATTCGCTGATAGGTGTGGATTTAATTTTAACCCTGAATAACAGATTAACGTTTAGTGTAAGCGACATCTAAAAGATTTTATTTTACGGGAAATTAGTTTACTGTTTCGCGAGCAAATTTACTCCCCGAATTTTAATAATAACGAAAAAAAAAAATCTCGACTAAATTGTGTGTAGAAAAGAAGCCTGGGTCGTTTAAAAGGACTACCCTTAATGTCGTATATTTTAAAGATTTTTTAAGACGTTCTCGTAAACGATCTTAATGTAGTTTTTTAAAAGGGTAAAGAAGATTGAGCTATTAAAAAAAGCAAAGGATTGTAGTGAGCTGAAGTTGAAGCTGTTGTTGAATGGCACGTGGAGTTGGTCCATAATGGATAAAAAATTTTCCATCGGCTTTTTTCGCTGGTATTTTTTGGTAGGTGGAAATATTTCATTTATTAAAAATCGTAAGGTTTATGATGTATCAGAAATCTTTTTTGAGAAGAACCAATCAAAAAAAGAATTCAGCTTCGTTCAACTTGAGGATATTTTAATTTTAGAAAATGAAATTTCGCCTTATTTGATAATAATTTTGCCAAGAATTTGCAATATGGTGGCTAGTTGAATAAAGAAACGAAACTAAACCGTATCTATACCCTAATCTGTCTTCGAAATGGATACTAAAATAACTCATTAATATTTATTAATAGCAAGCATTCTTTCTCTCCTTCCTTTCATTAAATGTCCGGTATATTTTTTTCGTATGCAAAATACTGAGAGACTTCCGGAACGTGATTCAGAATTCCAAATCATATGAACGTGGACTCGTTTACAAAACTGTGTTTTCGTAATGATTGATATTTTTTTCAAGTTGAAAAAAAAAATTCGAAAAATATCGTATTTAAAAAAAAAATGATTGAAAAAATGATAATTAAGTCATCAAAATATACGCGAAACAAATGCCAACGTTGATTCAGATGATAAAAATCGCAGTTTCAATTTCAAATTGATTCAAAAATTGAGTGTGAAAAAATGACCTCGTATAGAAAAGTCGATGTTGTGTTAAAAGATTTCATTTCCAACTCAAGTGGATTTTAAAAGTGTGATGAAAAATCCAGGAAAATTTTGACTAAAAATATGTACAATTTCAATTCACATTGATTCAAAAGTTGAAATTATTGCAAAAAGTCACGTTTTCAATTCAACAGGACTCAAAAGTTGTGAAAAATTGTGTAGAACGAATGTCAACATTTTGATTGAAAAATAAAAATTCAATTCTAACTGACTCAAAAATCACGTTTGAAAAGTCATTTGGAATGAAATTGAACTCGTTATTTGGTTCAAACAGATTTAGAAATTGAGTGCAAAAAGTCATCAACCGCAAAAATCAGCAACACTACAATTTGAATTCGAAAGTCGTGATACTTAATTGATAATGAATCATTGATGAATGACAAAATATTGTCAGAAAATCTCAATTTTATTCAAATTGACTCCAAATTCATAAAGAAGTCAAGCGAAAAAGTCACTTCTTCAATTTAAAGGATCTTTAGAGTCAAACAAATTCTAAAAATAAAATCTCAACATTTTTACCAAAAATTCTCAATTTTAATCTGACCTGGCTCAAATGTCATTATAAATTAGTTAAGTTCTTATTTAGAGCAAAATTCAACATTTTGGCAAGGTCATGATTAGTAGGTAGCTGATTTAGGTACTTATGTCAAATATCATAGAAAAAAGTTATTTCGTGCATCACGA
Organism: Pseudococcus viburni; assembly: GCA_033439095.1. Classification (NCBI taxonomy): domain Eukaryota; kingdom Metazoa; phylum Arthropoda; class Insecta; order Hemiptera; family Pseudococcidae; genus Pseudococcus; species Pseudococcus viburni. The sequence continues at coordinate 1,852,144 of JAVBJF010000017.1, forward strand.
TTTCAGTTTGAATTTACTCAAGAATGATTAAAAAGTCATGTAAAACAAAGGTCAATATTTTGTCAAAAAATCTCGATTTTTATAGTTGAAAATATTGAGAAAGTCATTATTGTTGGAAAAAGTCTTATTCATATTTTTAATTCAGGGTGGTGCAAATTGTAGCGATTTGATTTTTAAAATGGGTTTTTAATGAAATTTTGTCAAAATGCAGAAATTTAGACCTTTGTTTGAAATTACTTTTCGCAACGACGCAACACGACATCAACTTTCTAATGACATACAGCAAGTTATGCAATAAAAATTATGGATTTCAATAAAAAATATCAAAATTATGATACTTTTGTTGAAATATATTGAAATTATGATTTTGTTTAAAAAAAATCGATGGTAAACGAATTACCATTTTGTCAAAAATATCAAATTATAGATTTTGTCAAAAAAGTCAAGATGTAGACCTTTTTTCCAATTGATTTTTTTTATCTTTTTATGACATTCAAGTTTTATCGAAATAATGATTTTTTCTGAAAAATGTCAAAATTATGACTTTTTGTCAAAATGTTAAAATCAGGGCCTAATCAAAAATATCGAAAGTACAACTTTCTGTCAAAAATGCCAAAATATTTTTTTATTAGAAATCTCAACATCGTGACTTTTTTCTCAGAAATGTAAATATATTGATATTTTATGACTTTTTATTAAAAATTTTAAAATCAGAGCGACCTTTGTTCAAATTTTTTAAAATATATGACTTCGACTTTTTATTACGCAAGACAATTTATATCACAATTATGAAGCTTTTGGTTTTTCCATTTTTTATAAGATGTAATTTTATTTGCACTCTAAGAATGGAAGAAAAATTTTCACCCCTTCTCCCCTTCTCCCCCAGTCACACACACATACATACTCTCACAATTATAAATCAGTGAAAATTATCAAAAATCACTGAGAAACAGTCAGAATTGCAGCACAGGAGAAAATCAACAAATTTTTTTTACTGAAAACAAATCAGTGAGAAAAATCACTGGAAAATCAGTGAATATTCACTAAAAAGTCAGTAAACTTTATGAAATTTGCTGAAAAATCAGCGAAAATTCGCTAAAAATCGAGTGAATTTCGCTGATTTTTCCTGTGCTGGAATCCTGACTACAGGCATCCCAGTAAGTTACTTCTAAAGTAATTTTGTTACTTTTTTCAAGGAAAGCCACTATTAATTACTTTTTGTACTTAAAAGTTACTATTAGTTACTTTTCATTCAAAAAAATTAGTTTTTTTAAAAATTTGAGCAAAAAATCATTTTTTTTGGTTTTTCCTTTAAAAAAATTTTGCTTTAAAAAAATCAAAAGTTTCTGTAAAAAAATGAGTTGAAAAAAGTATACAATTGCATTTTAGTATTACGAACCCTTCAAGTAAAAATTCGAATGACTTTTTCACATTTTTTGGTGAAATCATGAATTGAAATTTTTAAAAAAGGTTACTTTTTGGACTTTTTTGGTTACTTTTCCGACTATCAGAGGTTCCTAAAGTTACTTTTTTTGGCTGGGATGTCTGCTGACTACTTATCAGTAACTTTTCACTGATTCAGAACGAGAGAGTACTTACTTATTTTGAACACTCATTCAGAATGTATTTATATTTGGAATTATGGACATTCGGGGTCGCATTTTGGGGAAAAACATTCGGGTTTTTGGTTTCGGAGTAAAAGTCTTCTGGGCTAAGTTGAATCATTCGAGGAAATTTCATTCTGATAAAATTGGATTTGGGAAAATGTCCGGTAATCCAGAATAAGTCATAAAAGCGTTGTAGTTTCTCTTTTATGGGTATGGGGGGAGGGGACAGGAGATCAGAAAAAATGAGAATTGTTTTCTATTTTGTAATGATTTAGAATATTGAAACAAAACTATTTTCGACATCGAATCGATCTCAAAGTTCTACAAATTATACCCGAGCATTTCTCGAGTTGATTCTCTCCAGAAATTCAAACCATCGAGCGTCGAGCCTTTTATTCTGAATTATTTATAAAGAGTCAAGAAACACGATCCCAATCCTAAAATTCTAAGAAAACCGAGTCGGACACCTACACGTAAACTGACTGCTCGACTATTTACCCACGAAAGAAAAACTATGAGCAAAATAGTAGAAATATTGTGCGATAGAGGATATTTTGCTGCGCGACAATTGAACAAAGACGACTCCTGTATTTCAAGCTTAACGTTAATTAACTTTTATAAAAGGTAGGTATAAATCCGTATAGTAGAAAAGTCTTAATTACCGAGCCTGTTTAAATCCTTCATTTCATAGACATTTTGGCGATGTTACGGTTGATGCGATGCGGGTTTATCTTGAGAATAGTATACGTAGGTAGGTAGGTCTAGGTATATAGAGCGAGAGCGTTCGAGGCTATACAGAGAAATACTCTCTCGGTACAGCACCGTTAACTTAATCGATACTTTGCTAAATGAAATTAAAATGTATAATGTAAGAAGAACGCGACGGAAGCTGATAAAGGGCAAAATGCCGTCGTAATTTTACAATGTATACGTATTTTTACGAGATACGCCACGCCGCCGGTGATGTTATGATGTACGCTCGTAATACGTGTGTGTGTGCATTTGGCATATTTTATGTGTCGGTAACAATATGTGCTACTTTTTAACAGCTACCTCGTTGAGTTGCCTGGCGATAGACGGACGAGCGAGATGAGTAAATTAAAAAGACAATGTATTTATTTTACGAGACGAGTAGGTTGTCATAATATTTTGGCTATGCACGTCGATTAAAACTGTTTTAAAATATTTGCTAGGTGTTGGTGTTGGCGAATGCCAACAAAGCTTTTTATCTTCGTTATTCTACGGCGACCCTAAGAACGTATTCTTTACAGACGACTAATGGATTGTGCACTTTTTTTATCCGCAGATCGAGATTGAAATTTGTTCAAAGTGTCCGTCAAACTGTTTCCACAGGCTGCAACAACCGCCACCGGCGGTCCGACCGCCATACGTTTGCCACCGGCCAGGTAATATTTCAATTTGATCTACTCGTCGTGTATTTTACTCTTTTTTTTAACGGTTTACTTGTATTTGTATTCGAAGGCCACGACAGTTGTAAATCTTTTATAACGTATTCAAATCAGTTTTTAATTGGTAATTAGCTCGAGCAAAGTGTTTCTCAATGTCCGCCAATTTAGTGTCAACGTTTCTGCGGTTACCGTTCGGTCTGCCTTTCTTCCTCGTCTTCAGTACCATTTTGTGCTCGATTGAACAATTTTGACTATTTTTTGGGGATTCCTGAGTAAATGTAGGTTTCTCGATCGATAAGGTATGTACAACAAGATGTCCAACAGTCCTGTACTCTCTCATTCTGAATCAGTGAAAAGTCATTGATGAATAGTCGGAATAACAGCACAGAAAAATCAGCGAAATTCACTGATTTTCAGCGAATTTTTGCTGATTTTTCAAATTTTTAGCAAATTTCTTCAATTTTACTGATTTTTTAGTGAATTTTCACTGATTTTTCTCACTGATTTGTTTTTAATAAAAAAATTTCACTGATTTGTTTTTAATAAAAAAAATGCACTGATTTTCTCCTATGCTGCAATTCTGACTATTTCTCAGTGATTTTCAATAATTTTCACTGATTTATAATTGAGAAAGTAAGTCCTGCTTTTTTATTGCGATCAAAGGTCTTTCCTGGTAAAATGGTCCAAGTAGCTTCAGGCCCAAATTTTATCGAAAGTGATCCTAAATGTCGTAGCAAAAATTTTCCTCTTATACAATGATTTCTTCAGGTGAGAAGAAAAAAAAATTAGCTGAAAAAATTTCAAATTAAATAATAAATTCTCAAATTTTTTAAAATAAATGAAATAAATAAAAAATTTCAAAGGGTCTTAAGATGGTCAAAATGGCCTCGTATCAAAATTTGATCGAGGTAAAAACCCTCTATCCAAATTTTTTACCCCTACCACTCCTTTTCCTGAGATATCGTTCCCTACGTGTCCAAAATTTAAAATTTTGTTTCTTTTGAAGGATCTATGAAAAAATTTGAAATTTTTACACATTTATGATATTGTGAAGTTACAATGTAGAATTTTTTTCAATATTTTCTATTTAAATTTTCTTAAGGTTTTTACGTTTTGAAATTTTCAAAAAAAATTGAGTGGTAAATGGCTGATTTTTTTGCACTTTGTCATAACCTAAGATATAATATATTTTTTGTAGAACTCAGAAATATTATACTCAGTGTCGAGGGCACTTATGTCGCACCCCTAAAACCCTAATTTAAATTTTTTATTGTTTTCAATATAAAATTAATGTTTTTAAGAGGTTCAAAATTTTAAATTCAAAAAGGGAAAGTTAAGCCATATTAGATATTAGTGGTAGATTTTTCATAAAAATATATGAAAAAATTGAAAATGGCGAATCACCTTTGGAAAATCCGTCCCATAAGGATTATTTTTGGATGTTTTCTGCGCATATTCATTTTATCTCGAAAATTTAGATTTTGAAACGTTCGGGTCTTAAAATAACAATGAAAAAACGTGTCTTATTGATGTTGATTCTTTTAAATAATGTTGCAATCATTTTTAAGTTCTGAAAAAAATAATACTTATGTCATACCTTGGAGTTTTACAAAATTTTGAAAAAAACTGAACCATGCACCTATTAAAATTTTTTGGCAATTTTTTGAAAATTTCAAAACGCGAAAGTACCAGCATGGTGTTTATTGGTAAGACCCCCCCCCAAAAAAAAAAAAAAAAAAAAAACAGAATACAGCTAGAATTTAAATTGTTCTTGATGTAGCAAGAAAACCAAAATAGCAAGAATTTTAATAATTTTTTTGCAAAAAGCAATAATTTTCAACATTTTTCTTTTTTTGGATTCTCTAATAGAAGAATGAAAGTGGGTTCTTTTTTTGAGAAAATTCGAAGGAAGAAAAATAGTATGAAAAACAGAAAGAATTTTCATTTTTCAGATCCAGTAGACACCATAACCAGAAAAATTCAAATTAAAAATAATGGGGGTGGGTCTTTGAATGTATCCTCACAGTACCCAATACTTATCTGTGAGAATTTCAATTTTCATGCATTTCCTTCAAAAATTTACATATGTTTCTGAATTTTTAATGTAAGTATAGGAGGCGATATTTCGGGAAAATTAGGAGGGGAGGTGTCAAAAGTTTAGGTTGATAGTTTTTTTCTTCGACTAAATTTAAATCTAAGACCATTTTAACCATTTCACCAGAAAATACATTTTGGAAATTTTTAATCAGTAATAGTTTATTCTGTATTTTTTTTAGAATTTTGGAATAATTTCATTTGAAATTTTTTCAGTTGATTTTTTTTACTTGAAAAAATTTTAAAAGAATAAAATGTTTGCCCCCTTTCACACACACACACACAAAATCGTGAAATGTTTCAGGCATCATAGCAGGTCACTTTTTCAGGGTGTTGGTCACTAAAAGTCACTTTTTTCATCCAAAGGTCACTAAAAATCACTTTTTTCATCCAAAGGTCATTAAAAGTCACTTTTTTCCTCTCAAAGTCACTTTTTTCGCATTTTCAAGCAAAAATTCAAATTTTCACGTAAAAATTGCTATTTTTCAAAATTCTTCAAGAAAAAAAATTAACAGTTGATAATGATTTTTCAAAAAAAAAATTGCCCTCGCTTCGCTCGGGCAGTATTTCAATAATTGTATTTATAAATTTGAAAAAATTATGTTTTTTCAAATCAGTTTTTTTCTAGAATTCTCAGCCCTCTTTTAACTGTAAAAAATTCCTCCGAAAAAATCGAATTTTTGGTTACTTTTGGTTACTTTTTGGTAATTTTTTGGTCACTTTTTGGTCACTTTTTTCTCAAAAAATGTCACTAAAAGTCACTTTTTTTCTTCGGAATTTCGTTACGATGCGCGATGTTTGGAAAATCTCTCGCCGAAGTCCTTTGTCATTATATAATTTTGCTAGACACCTTGTTCAAGTATTAAAAATACACTCCAGCTCGATTCCGGTTCCTGGGCCCGGGGTCGTTGACCTCATATTAATTGTTCGTGTAATATGCATATGCTCATTAAAGTTTGACAAGTTCTTCATTTTGTCTCGTATATCTGTTCGTGTCGTCGTCGCTTGCAAAGTTTTTCGGTTTGTTTGTTGATGTAAATTTTCCATATGGAATGAGAAACCCATTAACCCATCTCGTTGTCGGTTTGGTATATTCGTGGAAATACGTTGGTTGGTTAAAATAAATAAAAAATTTACATTCGCATTTCGCCTGTTACCGCACCAAAAGCAAAACTACACATAATGAAACCGATAAGTTATAAATTTATCGCCAAGTTATACTTACGTAGGTACCATCAACCAGAAAAGCGATTCATTTTACTAAATTACCTGCCTCATTCGTAGGCGTCTCCGTCAAGCTAAAAGTTCCACACCGTTATTCCCCACGCCTTGTAAGTTCATACGAGAAACTTGAGCTACCGGGTAGGAGTTTTCGTTGATACCAATTCGCATTCGAAATGCGGTTTTACGACGTAGATGCCTTTGATTTTTGTCTATACCCAAAATATACCTACCAACTTGCGAAATATTTGCTCTCGCGAATCGACGCATTCCACAGAAGCGTCGAATCGGTCTTTATTATTGGCTGGTATGTTTACTTACAACGCACCCTTTTAATCAAAACATTTTTATACTAATTTGCAATCGACTCGTTTTAAACGATTGCAAATCTACGCGAATACCTAACCATATCCTCTCAATCGACTCGTTGCCAACAGAAAAATAAGCTTGGCTGCTGAGACCAATCTTATTGAGTATTTTTATCGTATATACAAATATAATTAAGATAAACTGTAATGGTTTTGGCGCCGCGGACCAGATCCCTCCTTCTACGGTTTATTTCGAGTACTTATAAAATCATACCGATCGAAATTTCTCGCCTATTTGAGACTATTTCTAAATCCAAGCGAAATAATTACCCGAAATTTTTTTTCGTGTGCTGTGACGTTACTGATGACTCTCAAGTTGTGTTTATACAAATTTTGCGATAGTATGTATTTTCCCTTCCTTCTTTCGGAATATTTTTTACGATCATCGCGTTTTCGAGTACGTACATATTACTGGTATTAACCTAAATTGAAATTTTATTATCGGTATGAAAAACACGCGCGTTTTATGCTCACAATCTGCGTTTTTTAATTTTAATACAATTTTATTTTAAGAAATACCGATCGTGTTTTTGTATAGTTTATGATCGGGCGCTGGAAACAAAAAATGATAGCGGTAAACCACATGGCTGCATTAAAAATTTTCAACTTGATGTATTTATGTACCGGTGGGTATGTTTACCTAGGATGTTTATACGCGTCGAGAGTATGAATTGTGCCTATTTCGATGACCAGTGGTGAGGTTGATTTTTGAGCGGTTTGGTAAATAAAGATATGTAGATTCGAAGATGCGTCAAAATTTATTTTTGGTTTGTTCTTTAAAAAAATGCTCGAGTAATTCTCGTGATGTCGTAATTTAATATAAGTAGGTTTGTAGTTGAGAGAAATTGAACAGAAATATCAAATACGAAATCCTTGAAAGCTAGAAACGTTATTAAAATTCCTAATGAGTTTTAAAAATCGAGACGGAATCCAAATTCATTGTTATTAAATTTTTTAACTCGTAAATATAAATTTTGTTTCAAAAAATGAAATTTTTATTAAAAAATTATTAGAAACGCTGTCAGGATTTTGAACAGAATTTAGATATCAAGCAGAGATAAAAATTTCAAGTCATTAAGATTTTTTTAAATATGAAAAGATCGAGAACATTGGTCAAAAATTGCGATCGTCAAATGAAAAATTGTCAATAGCTGAAGTATTCTTCTTTTTTTTGCTGAAATTCATTCAAAAATCCAGTTCTAAAAGTTTTGGTGTTATTCAACTCGAAAAAAGGGAGTGATTTTGTTTCATAATTAGTTGCAAATTCAATTAAAGTGGGGGGGGGGAGATGGGAACGTTGAAAGCAAATATCCAAGAGATCTCTCGAATTGTCTCCTGTGAATTTTTATCGAAAATGGTCTCAGTTGTGATGGTCCAAAAATCACATCAGCAAACTATTGGGTGTCAGCATTGAGATCTTGCCCCCTATCTCACCCTCCTGATGAAAATTTGTAAAATTGTGAACGAAAATTTTTTCAACAAAAATTAATTGGATCTCTTGCTGTCTTGAGTCGAAAGAAGAACAGAAAATATCAAGTGTGATGTGGTTTAAAAAAAGGATAGAATTTTCAACAAAAATGTGTTTCAAAAAAGTATTTACTTTTTAGCAAAATACCTTAAGAAATGTCAATCGTATTCTGGTAGGAAATTGTATGTACCCGGAAAGGAATTCAAAAAAGTTCTTTTGAGGATCATATCATATCTTCGAGTGCCCAAACAGCTCCAAATCCCAAAAATTGAAAGGAATTTTTTTTTGAATTTCCACATTTTTGAGAATAGGACCTTTTTTGGACACTTGGGGTCATGGGATAGCTCACAAATTAACTTTTCGAATTCTTTGTAAAATTTTCTTTCAAAATCAATAATAAAAAAATTGAAAAATTTTGGGGGTATTTTTGAAACTTTTTTTTTTTTGGGGGGGGCTGTCAAACACTGTTTTCGTATTTTAAAAAAAAAATAATAATAATTTTTCGCTAATCCTTTGTCTCTTTTTTTTGAAATTTCCTAGTGTAATTCTTCAAATATCGGAGTTGAATGATTCTTACTGGGAATCCTAATTCAACCCTGGCAGCCAAAGTTTTGGCAGTGACATTTGAACCAAAGTTCATCACGAGATTATTTTTGAACAAAATTTTGGGGGTAATTTTTTGTACCTAGTTCTATTTGAGCTCGAAAAAATAATTTTATAATTCCGATTTTTTACCCTGTTCATCATTTTCCTGGACTTAGGTATCTTAAAATCTGTTGTAACAAATTTAAAATTTAAAATTTTCACAGATTGAATTTGCTTTATTATCAAGATTGAAGTAATGGATCCCTATTTTCCCTAAAAAATGTCATGACTGCTTGATTTCTCAAAATTTGTTAGTATTTTACTTGAAAATATTGCTACGAGAATTTTTCATTTTTTAAAGTCCAATTTGCTTTTAATAGTCCTGTTAAATTTTGAAGATTTTGAGGTAATTTGACTTTAGAACCTTAGATCCTTTTTGTCTTTTTCTACGAGGTATCCTACCCAATTCAGGATTGTAATTTTAAATATTAACATTTTTATAATTTTATTCGAGTTTTCAATCTGATCATTTGATGAATTCATTTTTAAATGATTTTTACAATTCTTCAAATTTTTAATTTTTAAAATATTTTTATGATTTTCCAACTTTTTTGGAAAATTCAAAAATTTCATCGTTTCAAATTCTATGTTGCAATGTATCGAATAATTTTCTATTTTTTCAACTCGTAGTTTTCATAGTTTTCAAGTCATTTATTTTGGCCCTATTTTTTATGTAATTTTATTGTAACTTTGAATGAAAAATTACAAAATTTTGGAACAATTTTCATGCTATTTTAAATCAAATTAAAGGGGAAACTCGTTCTTGTGTTCGACCGTCTTGAATTATTCACGTAATTATTCGTTCAAAAAACGATATTCCATTCAAATCGATCACGAAGTCTCGAACACGATATTTATTTCGACATCGTACACTTTTTAATTCATTTTCTGAAATTTGTTTCGCGATGAAAAATTATTCTTCAAATTTGCTTTTCGTTTCGATATTTGGTCTCGAACGTCGGAAAAAAACACGAGTACGTTGAAAAGAACATTTTTTATACTCGCGTCAAAAAAAAGAGGTACATAGAATGAAAAATCCTAGCGAATAAATTAAATAAAAACGTTCATCATCTAATTGGGAATCTGAATCCATTTATTTTACGCGACGTGCACGCGAGAGAAAAAAGCAACGTTAGGTGAATGGATTTTTTCCACCCTCGAATTAATGATTTTTGCGGTTTAAATTTTCCACACATACGAATATTTTCGTCGTACATTATCGCTACCGCGAGGTTATCGATTGGAAAAAAATTTTCGTCGAACGTATTTATAAATTCGTCCGAGTATAACGAGTTTTGTATAAAAGTTGAAAAAAAAAAGAATAAATAAACGCCGAAAGGAATTTTTTTATAAGTAATTAACAATTGATCGGCGTAGTTGCGCATGAGTAACACATATTCCAACGGAAAGTTTGGCCGATTGTAAACTTTTATGTACGTAAACTTCAGTACCAATAATTGCGTTATTTTGTGTTTACATTTTGTCGCAATCGTCGTTATAGCATCTACAAGGTTGAGAACAATTGAAAATTGCTCGTTTTTATACGCGTTCGTAGTGTTAGCTCCATTTCGAATGCGTTGTTTGGTCGAATTTGATGGTACCTAAAGTCTTCGGGTTTATAAATTATATAGAGAAAATGCTGCGTATACGATGATGGAAATCGTGCCACAATGATGGTAAGTGTTGACACTTTTAAATTCGTAAAGGGTATGATTACATTTGAAAAGTGCCGTTAAAATATAGGACAACGTTCGAGCGACCGAATTAAGTGGTTTAAAAAGTCAACTCGCGAAGTAGGGAGAAAGTTGATGAAAAGTTTCGTTGAAGATTAGGCGATATAGACGCGAAGTGGCTTTTTTTTCCTCTCCGGGTGACGACTGCGGCGTAAAAATGAGGTAGAAAATGGGTCAGCGTTGTGGGCTCGGACGGGTATTAATTAAAAATTTCATATTTTCGGCTAATTTTTCGCTTATTAATTATGAGGAAATTAAATCCTCTCGTAAATACCGCGCTGGATGGCGGTTTTGTTGACAAAAAAATTCCTTATTCTTAGATTCTCTCGAGAAAAGTGTACCTTTCTTGGCTCGGAAGCGTGGAATTTGTATTTTTATATTCGCGATGAACGTTTGAATCAGTGAAAAAATATGGATTTTTGGTCACTGTAATCAAGATTGGAATTACTTTTATCGAAAATTGACAGTTGAAACCTAGTTGAATTTTCTTGTACATCTTGACTATTTTTTTAGTAAAAAAAAAGTATAATTTCATCATTCATGTGAAAAAAACAATTTGTACTAAAAATATATAATTTTAATTGTTTTGAGTAAGCAATGAATTAATATTTTAGAAAAGCTCTATTTTACTGTAAATTTTTCCTTGTTCAAGTAAAACATGAAAATTATAATTTTTAAAAACACAAAGCTTGACAATTTTAGTGATATTTTACATTCTACTTTTAGGTATTGGTAAAAAAAAAGACTGATTTTAGTAGAAATTCACATCATACATACTGGTTTTACTTTTTTTTTAGTTATTTGCGAATTTTTATGAAAAAATTGCCAAATTTTGTAAAAATGACTTACATCTGCAGAAATTACAAAATGTTAATTATTGCCAATTTTTGGTGAAAAATTACTAATTTCAGTAAAATGACCTATAAAATGTTGGTTAACTTGTCACATATAGATTCCTGTTCAAATTAATTCTGTTTGTTTTGAACAGGATTTTCTCTCTGACAGGTCTTACCTGTACAACGAGAGATTCTGTTTGTTTTGAACAGGATTCTCCCTCTGACAGGTCTTACCTGTACCACACAGGTTACTATTCATTTTGAACAGAAATTTATGTGACAGGTCCTACCTGTACAAAAAGATATTCTGTTGGGTTTAAACTGGATTTTTAATGTAACAGGGGTTACCTGTACGAGGGGGAGATCCAGGATTTTCTCTATAACAGGGTTTACTTGTACGATAAGAGATTCTGTTTGTTTTGAACAGAATTTTTTCTCTGACAGGCATTACCTGTACAATGAGTGATTCTGTTCATTTTGAAAAGGATTCTCCCACTGACAGGTGTTACCTGTATGATGAGAGATTTTGTTTGTTTTGAACAGGATTCTCCCTCTAATAGGTCTTACCTGTCCGATGAGAGATTCTGTTTGTATGGAACAGAATTATCTCTCTGAAAAGTCTTACCTGTACCATGAGTGATTCTGTTTGTTTTGAACAGGATTCTCCTTCTGACAGGTCTTACCCGTACCACACAGGTTACTATTCATTTTGAACAGGAATTTATATGTGACATGTCCTACCTGTACAAAAAGATATTCTATTTGGTTTAAACAGGATTTTTAGTGTAACAGGAGTTACCTGTACAGTGGGTGATTCTGTTCATTTCATTGTGAACAGGATTCTCCCTCTAACAGGTCTTACCTGTACAATGAAAGATTCTGTTTGTTTTGAACAGGATTCTCCCTCGGACAGGTCTTACCTGTACAACGAGAGATTCTGTTTGTTTTGTACAGGATTCTCCCTCTAACAGCTCTTACCTGTTCAACGAGAGAATCTGTTCATTTTTGAACAAGATTCTCCCTCAGACAGGTCTTACCTGTACAACAAGAGATTCTGTTTGTTTTGTACAGGATTCTCCCCCTGACAGCTCTTTCCTGTGCGACGAGAGATTCTGTTCGTTTGAAATCGGATTTTTTCTTAGACAGGTCTTCCCTGTACAACGAGAGATTCTATTCGTTTAGAACAAGATTTTCTCTCTGACAGGTCTTACCTATATACTGAGTAATTCTGTTCATTTTGAACAGGATTCTCCCTCTGTCAGGTCTTACCAGTATGATGCGAGATTCTGTTTGTTTTGAACAGGATTCTCCCTCTGACAGGTCTTACCTGTACGACGAGAGTTTCTGTTTGCTTTGAACAGGATTCTCCCTTTGACAGATCTTACCTGTACGACGAGAGTTTCTATTTACTTTGAACAGGATTCTCCCTCTGACAGGTCTTACCTGTACCATACAGGTTACTATCCATTTTGAACAGGAATCTATATGTGACAGGTCCTACCTATACAAAAAGATATTCTATTTGGTTTAAACAGGATTTTTAGTGTAACAGGAGTTACCTATACAAGGGGGAGGTCACAGGATTTTCTCTCCAACAGGTTTTACCTATACAATGAGAGATTCTGTTCGTTTTGAACATGATTCAAAATTGGTGAAAATCAACGCTTTTCTGTAAAATCAATTCCACTTATTTGAAAAGATGAAATTTCATCAAATGACTGAATTAGGCTTAAAGAGTAAATAAGTAATTTTGATCAAATCACGATTTCATTCAGAAATACCCTTTTTTTGATTCTAAAAATATTTGCTATAAACGAATTCGTTATTCTAGTGAAAAAGTCTTCAAATTGTGGTAAAAATTACTGGCATTTAGTGCCCAGCTGGCAAAGCGCTACCACTTTTAAGGGAACGCTACCATCTACGCTACTGTAGCGCAGATGGTAGCGCGTGAACTGCTTTTACAGTAGCGCTACCCTCTACGCTACTATGCATGCTACCAAAACGCTACCAAAACGCTACCTAGAGCGCTACCAAAACGCTACCACAACGCTACTGTATACACCAGTTTTATTGAAAAAGAAAAAAAATGTTAGCTCTGGGTCTATCCTGTACCTCTAGGGTGGTTTTCACCTTTTTAAAATCTGCAAGAACCAGATTTTTTTTTCGTTATACTACGCAGTCCTGAGCGGTCACCCATCCAACCTAAAACCAGGCCCGACGTTGCTTAACTTCTTCACACTGTATCACCTGAGAACCTGCAACCTGTTACCACATTACAATACTGAATGAGAGCCTTTTTAAAAATTATTGGTGGTTCAAACAGAGGAACAATTTTCAATAGGCACTTATTTTTAAATACATAGGTATTAATTCTCCAAATATATTTTTCAAGTTGAAATTAATTTTTCATTATGTGAATGGGTGGTACAATTTTTAAATTTTTTTTTTAGCTGAATCATATATTTTTACCTAATTAGTTTTAAAATTTTTATAAAATTACACAGATTAAAATAAAAAAAATTATGAAAAAACTTTCGCAATTGTAAAAAATTACAAACATTTCAAAGTTTTTCAGCTCACACAGGTTGAATCGATTATTATTTTCTGAATATCCCATCCATTCTTAAAAAATTGGATCAATTAATAATTTTTAAAAATTGTGCTAAGTTACAGGGCAGATTATTTTTTTCAAAAATATCCATGGTGGATTCGATTATTTTTGAACAACCCTCCCATTCATTCGATCAATTAATAATTTTTAAAAATTTGGGTACTCAATTTAAAAAAATTGATTCGACCTCTTTAATTAAAACAAAATTATTAATTGATCGAATCGTTAATTAATGGCAGGAGGCACTCAAAAATAATATTTTGACTTCAGGTTCAAATTGTATGCAAATTAGAAAAAAAAGTCGACTTCTGTAATTTGACAATTTTCTAAAACTCAAGGATCGAATTTTTAATTAATGGAAGACCATTCAAAAAAATTGATTTGATACCTACATATATGTATTATTCATTTGAAAAAGTTGATTGGTTATGCAGGTTAAAAAAATTGAAATGTTTGTTAATTTTCACAATTAAAAAAATAACTGGGGAAAATATTTTCGAAATTTTCCAACTTGGACCTAAGTAATTTTGTATCAAATTGTTGATTAATGAGAGGAGGTATCCAAAAAAATGAGATTCCACCTGGGGTATTTTTGAAAAAGATTTTGACCTATGTAATTTGAAAAACTCATTAATTTTGATCGAATTTTCAATTAACGGATAGGGACATTGAAAAACATTGATTTGACCTATGCAAGCAGAAAAAATTTGAAGTACCTATATAATTGATCCAACTTTTAGTTAATGGGAGGAGGTATTTAAAAAAATAGATTTTGCCTGTGTAATTAAAAAAAATTATAATTGGATGATCAACTAAATTACAGGTCGAATCAACTTTTTCATGTCCCCTCCCACTTTGCTCTATTTCTGCTTCGAAGTAGCGTGAATGGTAGCGCTACAATAGCGCTACTAGTAGTGCTAATGTCAACATGAACTTATTTCTGCTTTGGTAGCGCTGCAGAAGGCATTTAAGCATCTCCTACATACATGTTAGCAACGTTCAATTTTTCTGCTTTCTGATTGGCTCTGCTGTTCACGTGATTGCGCTGCTGAACTCTCGGTCTTATCAATACCGAACACTTGAAATAATGCTAATTTCAACTTTTCAACTTACGATTATGCGAAAAATTTTTAAATACTTCTTTTTAACCAGACACCAAGTTATAAATTTTAACATTGAAATGAAATGGGTTTATTTTATCCATGTTTATAAAATCAAGAAGGAAAATTGTGGTCCACTTCACTGCATATGGAATGCCGTATAAGTAAGTCTAACATCTTAACATCTAATTATTGTTTCAAATTCAAATGACTTCAAAAATATAGCAAATTTATGGACGACAGAGCGCTGTATTAAAAAAAGATACGAAATATTTACATTTATGAAAGAGCGAAAGCAACTTAGGAACTCTCATAAAACTTACACGAAAAGTTTATAACTGATCTGATTTATGCCCAAGTTCAACTTACTTTCATGTACAAATCGTGAAACATTAAACATCGTGTGGTCAGTCTTACAAAGCTCACGTAACCAATTTTTGCATTACTATAAGTATAAATAAGTATTATTTAAGAAGCTCGCACCAGATTTCGATTATACATTATCTGAATTTGAAACAGTAGTGTTGGACTTAGGTATAAGATATTCACTATTCACTAGTGGGCAACAAATTTTCTTTCTTTATTTGTAAACATTAATAAAATAAATCCATTTCAAATTTCAATCATTATAAAATTTATTACTTGAAACCGGACTAAAGAATAAGAGTATTTAAAAATTTTTCCAAGTTGAAACAAAATTATGTTGATAAGAGTTCGGCATCACAAACACGTGAACCGCAGAGCCAATCAGATGGCAGAAAAATTGAACGTTGCTAACATATATGTAGGAGATGCTTAAATGCCTACAGAAGCGCTACCATCAACGCTACCGGTGGTGCTACTTTCAATGTGAACAGAAGCGCAGATAGTAGCGCTACTATAGCGCTACTGTAGTGCTACTGTAGCGCATCATTAGTAGCGAGTAGTAGCGTACGCTACTGTTCGCTATGATAGTGCTCCTAGTTTCTTTACCAGCACAATGAAACGCATCCATGTATTAACACATGAAATTGGGAATTGTGTTAGTAGGGTAGCGCATGCTACCCTACGCTACGGTAGCGCTACGAAATTTTGCCAGCTGGGGTGGCATCAATTCTCAATTTGGCAATACCTGTTTTGTAATGTTCCCTCCGACCACTTACCAAAAGATCAAATAATTCCCTGAATTTCAAACTTCGTTTTTTAAAATCCGCAGTTATCTAAAATGTATCTGATATTTAAATCATTACGAACCAGTTGAGTTGGTCGAAAAAACGAACAGTACACCCTTTGATTTTACCGGTACAGCGCACAAGATGCATAGTATCTGGATTCTGAATTCTATTAATATAACACCTGGCGAAGAAAGTGTTTCGGCGGCGTTAAAAACTCAGTTCATTCTTTTTTTACTTCCTCCGAGTGTTCCGACGAATGTAAAAATAAGTTTTATCACGATGTACCTACGTAACTTCACTCGATCAAAATTTGGAACATCGACTCAAGAAAAACCTCATTGGCTATATTTTTAATGGCCCAGGGATCAATACTTTCAGTCAAACCTTCATAAAAGCAATTCGTCGTCAACATGAACATGGAACTACGAAGGCACTCGGTAAACAAAATCAAAGACCATTACGGAAACCTACAATGGATGAAAAGGAACGAAAAAATAATAACCAGGGTCCCCGTACCAGGTGGTTATCCACGTACGACCTAGTCTAAGAATTTTCAATACGATTCGGGCTTGGTGGAAAAAAAGTCCTCGTGATTCGCGAACAGCTGTTTTTTTCGAGTTGGAACACGCTGTCACCCCCTGACACAATCGATTCTCGTATAATCGAATTACCCGACCACGTGAATTAATGCGGTGTTCGCGAGCTACCCGAGCAACGCGCCAAAATCACTAACCACGAGTAGGTATTTTCTGCTCTTGTGCATTACCAGCTCTGCGTGCACCTTCGGTTCGAGAAAAAATTCACCAAACTGCGGCTCGTAAAATTACTCGAGGGTATTTTGCTGCTGTTCGGCAAGGTCGTTACATTTCATCAATCAAATGCACGTTATTTGGTCGTAAAAAAAAGCACTCGTGACTTTCGCGTGTGCCGCAGTAACGTCAAAGGTACACGTTGATACGTCATTATTTCCGGCCTAGCAACCAGTTATAGGTAAGATGAGATTCGCCATTCGACAGTCATCTTTATATTATTGTACCATTGCCAAATCATTTATCTTCTAAAATTATACTCAACGATACCATACCGATCGAATCGAACTGGCCTACAAATGTCATCGCATGTTACAAATTTCAAACAAAACGTACCTACGTAGCGCATTAAAAGACTCCGCCACGTCAAAATTTCACTCCTAAAAGCTACACAGTGGAGGAAAAAAACCTACGCGGAAGGAAACGTCGCAACGACGACACGCATCAAATTACTGCGGTATTTTATCGTCTCGCACAGCGCAGTAGGAAAAAAAACACATCGCTGGTTCACAATAAAGCTAAATAAAAAGGCGAAAAAAAGTACGCTATGACAAATGAATCCACGTCAAAACACAACTGCATTTTCATCCGTTTTTTTCGAAAATTTATTCGCGATAATTCCGCGCGCCAAAGTTTATAAATTAATTTTTTTCAGCGTCGAACCGATATCTCCCTTCTTTGTACGTATATAGTTTCACGGATCAGAAAATTCGATTTGTTTACATTGGTGTAGTCTGGTCTATGTTTTTAATACCATTATAAAGTTACTCGAATCAGTGAACGTTATCATGACATCGGTATATTAAATGTGACGTTAATAAATTCGAAAAATTTTCGTCATGCCGCATTGATAACGTATATCTGGATGTTTTATTTGTTCTAAAGTTACTTCAACACGTTTAAATGCAATTCGTGATGTTGGAATTTATGTACAATGTCGAAATTAACTTTTTATGGCAATACGAAAGATGGTTTCAATCGGTGTGCGGAGGGTGTTCGCAGAAACTAGAGTCCCTTCCTCCCCCCTAAAAGGTCAATTTTTAGGTCTAAATTGATTTCGAGTTTGCATGACCTGGAATAGTTAATAATGGTCTCCTTTCGTGTAAATCTAGTGGCAGTTTTCCCAAAATTTATTTGAGGTGTATTTCAAATGCTTGCAAATAATTTCGGAACCATGGGAAAATTTGGAAAAATGATTCCCATTTTTTGTACCCCTGCGAATTCACTGACTCTGATTTATTGAATGTTGAATGATTTTCATTTAGGAATTCTGATACCTTTCTTAAAAAGACAATGAAATTGTAACTAATTCTGGATAATTGTGGTCATTGATTTGAATTTTTACTGAAAATTGGTCATTTTGACCATTTCTTATTTAGAAAAAGAAAATTACCACTAATTTTCACTAATAATGGTTAATTGTCTTTAAATTTTAGTAAAAACGAGTAATTATTTTGAATTTTACTGAAAATTAGGTAATTATGGTAAATTTTCAATAAAAATAATCAATTATCCATCATTTTTCATC
Source organism: Pseudococcus viburni (assembly GCA_033439095.1). Classification (NCBI taxonomy): domain Eukaryota; kingdom Metazoa; phylum Arthropoda; class Insecta; order Hemiptera; family Pseudococcidae; genus Pseudococcus; species Pseudococcus viburni. Next base: position 1,870,727 of record JAVBJF010000017.1, read on the forward strand.
AACATCATGGTAATTACCTTCAATTTTTACGAAATACCTTGTAATTACCATTAATTTGTTCATAAACTGGTAATTACCATTAATTTCCATTAAATATCCAGTAATTACTTTCATTTTCACTGAAAACTAGTAATATTACCTTGAATTTTCAATTAATTCTCGAAAATTACCATGTTTTTTTACGAAAACAGGAAATTACCATTCATTTTCATTAAATACACGGTAATTACCATTATTTTTACATTAACGTGGTAAATTAGTTGATTATCACTGATTTTCAGTTTTTTACTAAATATCCAGTATTATGTACTCGTAGTTGAAACTGATTTTCCCTTAAAACCGAAAATTACCATCCATTTCTACCAAGTACCTGGCAATTATCATTATTTTCACTAAAAACTGGTAATTACCATTACCATCCATTACTTTCACTGAAAACTGGTAATTATCATTATTTTCACTAAAAACGGGTAATTATCATTGTTTCTACTAAAAACCGGTAATTACCATTATTTTCACTGAAAATGAGTAATTACCATTATTTTCACTAAAAAACAGCTAATCAACATTATTTTCACTGAAAACACGTAATTACCATTATTTTCACAGAAAAAAACTGGCAATCATTATTATTTTCACTAAAATATTGTTAATTATCATTATTTTCACTAAAAACTGGTAATTATCATTATTTTTACTAAAAATGGGTAATTACCATTATTTTCACTGAAAATGGGTAATTACCTTTATTTTCACTGAAAATGGGTAATTACACATTATTTTCACTAAAAATGGGTAATTACCATTATTTTCACTGAAAATGGGTAATTGCAATTATTTGCACTGAAAACTGGTAATTATCATTATTTTCACCAAAAACGTGTAATTATCATTGTTTTTACTAAAAACCGGTAATTACCATTATTTTTACTGAAGATGGGTAATTAGAATTACCAATATTTAAAAACCGGTAATTACCATTATTTTCATTTGTAAAACTGGTAATCATCATTATTTAGACTATGTATCCGGTAATTACCACAATTTTTTACAAAAACAGGTAATTACCATCAATTTCCGTTAAATGAGCGGTAATTAACATTTTCCACCAAAAATGGGTAATTACCATTATTTTCACTGAAAACTGGTAATTATCACTATTTTCACAGAAAAAAACTGGTAATCATTATTATTTTCACTAAAATATTGTTAATTATCATTATTTTCACTAAAAACTGGTAATTATCATTATTTTTACTAAAAATTGGTGATTACCATTATTTTCACTAAAAAACAGCTAATCATCATTATTTTCCCTGAAAACTGGTAATTACCATTACAGTACTCGCCGCTTATTATAATTGCGCTTAATGGCATAATTCGCTTAATGGCATAGAAAGTGCCTGGGACGGAACGGTTCTATCTTTTTACATGTAAAGTATGCCGCTTAATGTGATAACTGAGCATGAATGAATTCGGTTAATGTCATAAAATGTTCTTCAAAAAACATCAAAATCGGTGATTTTTTCGATATTTCATTATTTTAATTTTGGTCACATTTTGAGTAATTTTGAAGCAATTTTCACATTTTTCAAAATATTTTGTCATTATTTTTATATTTTTCAATAGTTTTTGACATTCTTGTACAATTTTCATCAAAATTCGAAAAAATTTCTTTATCATTCAAGAAGTGTAGTTGAGAGGTGGCTATTCTTAACAAAAATTCACTTTTTTAAATCATTATTTGCACTTTTAATGAAATTACGTTTTTTGAATTCTTCGCCTATTGTCATAATTCGCTTAATAGCATAAAAAAGACTCCGTCCCAAAGCGATTATAATAAGCGGCGAGTACTGTATTTTCGCAGAAAAAACTGGTAATCATCATTATTTACACTATGTATCCGGTAATTACCACATTTTTTCATAAAAACAGATAATTACCATCAATTTTCGTTAAATAACCAGTAATTAACATTTTCCACCAAAAATGGGTAATTACCATTATTTTCACCAAAAATTGGCAATTATCATTGAATTTCATTACATATCCGGTAATCAACATTACTTTTACTATGAACTGGTAATTACATATCTATTTTTTCTAAATTGTCGGTAATTGTTACTAGTTTTCTCTTAAAACCTATTGGTAATTATGTTAAAATTCTTATTGAAAATCGGGTTAACTGGAAATCAGCATTAATTTTTACTAAATTGGGTGATTATAATATTATTACTTTTCTCTAAAAAACAGATAATTGCAACTATTTTGCCTTGAAAAAAGCAGTACCTATTAAGAATTTTTCTAAAATATCCGCAATAGAATTAATTTTTCTAAAATTTCTTCGTGAATTGGAAATAGCATCTTAGGCAATTCGATCGTAACATCCATAACCAAATTTCAGGTATCAAAATTCGTATAAAATTTCCCTTCTTCCCTCTTTTTCAAAATGTTTGAGAATTTGTTGTAATATCTGTTTTACCCCGTCACGAAAGTTTCTTCTGTTAATCATTTGGGAATCAATCAAAATCTCGTAATTCTTAAACAACAATTAAAAATCTATAATCACGATAAACAAACAAAGAACACGCAGAGTAAATCAATTTCACCCAAAGGCTAATTTCAATTTTATGATTAATACAAGATTGAGTTTACTCGAGCACGTTTCGCGAATTGGACTACTTTCGTATCTGCGACAGCGTGGAAAAGGAAAAGGGGTATTCGGGCGAATGAATTTATATGATACGTCTACCCTCATCAGTCTGTAAACTGGAATTGTGAAGGCGATGCTTTTAGACAACTTATTGCGACCTTTTTAAACACTTGAACTTGATAGCTCCAGTTTGAGAATATCTCCGTTACGATGTTCTGTTCTCTCCTGTTATTTCTTCTGCAGTATACGATCCCGACTCGCACGTAATCGTAAAAGTCTACTGATCCTCGGCTTTTTCTGATGCCATCAAAGGCAATTAATTTCTCATTTAATTCTCGGAAATTACGCAGGATACTGCGTAGTCTTTTTTGGTCGCGAATTACTTTGACCCATTTATTACCCTGCTCTTTATTACTTTGTTGTGTTTCGGTCGGCACAGCGGTTATTTTTTTCTCGTGTAATTGTCCATCTCGTAAAATACCTATTTGTGTTATATTTTTGCCAAACAAATTCCCAGTTAACGAGGTTTTTAGCGGAGGTAAATTTTCAAAGTAAAAATTACCGCAGAGGTTTGCTTTCCATATGTAAATATTCGTCGTGCCTAACGTTTTCCCCTGCTGGTTGCGCCGCGTTATTAATCATACAATCATCATTTTCCTCGTATTCTTTTTCTCCCCTGCCGTGCCACGGTTATCGCGAGTTTCCAGTTGATTTCATCGAATCGCGTGTCGTGGAAAATTTTTCAACGAATCTACCACCGAATGCGTGTTCTTCATGTTCACACCGATAATTCGACTTTTTTTTTCGTTTCGATTAAAAAGTTCACTTGGAATTGGCATTAGAAAGTGTGATTTTGATTCGATTATGATAAAATTCCACTGAGAATGAATGTAAAACCGTATACGTAGGTAGGTACATCTCGTATCTGCCTATAAAAACCTGGGATTTAATATTTTTCTTTTTTTAGACAATTTCGACCTATTAAAGGGTTTGGTTTGGATTATAGGAAGGATAAAGTACTTATCCTTGAGCTATTATGTAGGTGATTTATTGCCTCAATAATATCTTTACATAATAACCTAGCTATATTTCAAAAGAATAATTTCACCGGGTTTATATATAGCGTTGCTATGGCCAGTTTGCGGCGAAATTTGGCTAAAGAGACCTAGTTGCAAATTTTGGACAAAGAAAGAATACAATTTTATGAAACTGAAATTTATACAAGGTGTCCTGATGTCGGTAGAATGGAAATTTACGGAGATGTATAAAAATCTTCATAAAAAAGTCAATTGTTGAAAATTTAGGAGTAATAGTCAAATGAGTATTTTTTTTTTGTTACGAGCAACTAATATTCCCTGTTCATTTACATCGGTATCATTTATCATGGCACTTGTTTCACATTCCATGTTGTCACATGACACCTCTGTCAGTTCCCAGATTTCAAGTATCTTTTTTGTCACTTGAGACTTGTCACTTATCATTTGAAATGTGCAATTTATTGGCTGCATTTCTTGACACATTCTTGGTATTACTTGTCATACCTACATTATTTGTTTTTCTTGTCATGTACTGCTTACTGCATCAGATGTCACTTTTTGCGTGCCACTTATCATCTTTCTAATACCACTGCCACCTGTGAAGTTTTTTTGTCACTTTTGAAGTGCCACTTTTCACAATTATTTTCAAGCTGTGACGAATAGCTGAAAAAATTTCAGTTTCAGTTTTAAATTTTAGTTCCAGTTTCAGTTCCAGTTTTTCATTTCATTTTTCAGTTTCATTTTTCCATCAAACCTTGATAAATTTTATTACCAATTTCAGTGACTTATTCCCTTAAAATTCAATTGACTTACATATTAAAACATAAAACGTGAGTAAAAGTCAAAACTTTTGAAGGCATGATCACTTTTCAAGTACCACTTGTCACTTGTCACTTTGAAAAATCGAAAATTTTTGACTCTTGAGAAAAGTAAAATGCATGATTCGTATTGTCACTTTTTTAAGCAGCAAAATCACTTAAATCATTTAAAGTAACTTTTGGTCACTTTTTAAAACTTTACTTCCTTACTTTAATCACTTTTTTTTTAATTCAATTTTTCCAAATTCTGATTGATCAATTTTGTTTATTTTCAAGTAAATTTTCTGCAACGTGTTTCTTTGCTCTTTGACAAGTTTCTCAAAAATTTTCAATAAAAATGTTGAAAAATTGATTGTTTTGTTTCTGAAAATAACAATTTTTCTTTTTTTAGATTTTGCTTTGGTCAGGTATATGGAACTGATGCCTTATTAAAGTTGAATACCTTACCTGCTTAAAAAATTGTTTCTAATAAGAAAAATGATCAAAATTTTCATTTCCATTTTTTTCTCTTCTGCTCTCCGAATCTGAATCATAGTCAAATTTTCGTGAAGTTTTGCTTTTTCGAATCAGTGAAATGGTTTTCATTGAATTTTTTTTTTTAATCGATCTTTCAGTCGAAAATCACTAATTTCTCAATTATTTATCAATTTGTCAGAGAAAATCTGTAATTTTTGATTGAAACATTAGTGAAAAATCACTGATTTTCAGTGAAAATTATTTCACCAGTTTAAAAAGGTAGAATTTCATCAAATTTCACCAATTCAGATTTTAGAAAATAGGTATGTGATTTTGAAAATTTGAAAAATTTGTATGTTCTGAAACTAAAATATTTGCCCTCTCCTCATTTCACACATTTCATCTGTCACTATACCTCGTATTTTTCAAAACGAAAACTATACCTAAAGTAATTTTTCGTGTTATTAATTTGTACATAAACGGGTAATTATCACTAATTTCTGTTAAATACCTAACAATTACTGTTTATTTCACTGAAAATTGGTAATATTACCACGAATTTTCAATAAATACGCGGTAATTGCCATATTTTCCACTAAAACCGGTAATTACCATTTATTTACATTACATATCCGGTAATTACCATTATTTTTACTTAAACTTGGTAATTACCATTATTTTTACTTAAAACTGGTAATTACCATTATTTTTACTTAAAACTGGTAATTACCATTATTTTTACTTAAACCTCATAATTACCATTATTTTTACTTAACCTGGTAATTACCATTGATTTTTAGTTTTTTACTAAATATTCAGTATAGTTGTTTGAATTTTCACTGAAAACCAGGTTGGTAATTACCATCAGTTTTTAATAAAAACTGGTAATTATCATTAATTTTTACTAAATACTCTGTAATTATCATTATTTTCACTAAAAACTGGTATTACCAAGAATTTTCATTATACAGGGTGTTCCATGAATCGTCTGCCAAAAAAACCTTGGGATGAACATGTTGTTGCCTATTTTGAAAATTGAAGGGGCAAATGCTGCTTCTAAAAAAGTCACGTCAAATTTTTTTTCAAACGTGGGAATGGATAGTACTTTGAAAACTGAACAAATTTACACTTTATGACTTTTTGCCTATCTTCAAAATTGAAGGGGCTGTGAAAAAAATTGTTCAAAATGAATTCTCAAAAAATGAACTGATCAAAGGAATGGATAGTACGTTGAAAACTGAAGAAATTTCATTCTGTAGACTTTTTGCCCAACATCAAAAATAAAGGGGCTAAGGGGCATTAAAAACTGAGAAAAAATGAAAATTTTTTGAAGCCCATTTATTTTGAGTGCATTTTCGATGTTAGGTAAAAAGTTTACAGAATAAAATTTTTTCCGTTTTTAACGTCTTATCCATTCTCTTGATCAGCGCATTTTTTGAGAATTTTTTTCGAACAATTTTTTTTGTAGCCCCTTCAATTTTGAAGATAGGCTAAAAGTCATGGAGTGAAAATTTGTTCAGTTTTCAAAGTACTATCCATTCCCACGGTTGAAAAAAAGTTTTGACGTGATTTTTTTAGAAGCTGCATTTGCCCCTTCAATTTTCAAAATTGGCAACATGTTCATCCCAAGTTTTTTTCTAGTGGTACCCGGTTATATCCGGAAAAATATGGTTGGCAGACGATTCATGGAACACCCTATACCGAGTAATTGCCATTTTTTTAGGGAAACGAGTCTAAAAAAGTTGAAAAATTTAATTCCTGAATTTTGGTGATAAACTTTGGATGATTTCCTAATGATTTTGAAAGAAATAGGTATAGGTATTTAGGAGGGCAGAAAACGAGAAAAAATAATATTTGTTTTTACATTTAGGATAGCCTCGCCTCCTTCTTCAAATATGAAAAGATATTGTGATCGAATAAGAAGGCTATGGATATGATATCTGAAACATGATCTTTTGCAACTTAGGGAATATTTCAAAGCCACAATTCTTTTCGAAGGGGGCCAATTCGGTTACTTTTTGTGATTTTTGGTCACTTTTTTCTTTGATTTAGGCCACTTGAGCCACTTTTTTTCTGACAAAAATGAAACACGATCCCTTAGAGTGCTTAGGCGGAAATTTTTTTATTTCTCAGCTCTACCTACATTATCGAAAATAATCACTCTTATCGACATTAAATCGATGCTCCTTCAAATTCCTATTAGGCACTATACTCAAACAGTTTCTCATTCATCTCAATTCTCAACCATCTTCCGGCGCTAGCCCACCAAACCGACCCCGAGCCACCCTGTATACCCGAATTACGCATACGAACGTGTAAAAGAACAGGGCGGAGTTGGTTCCCAAATACAGCACCCCGGTAACGCGACGTTATTACATTGAAGATATTCGTATTATACGCGGAGACCGGAATCCCAAGGCAGCTGGTAATTCAAAACAGGCACGTGAATGCCTGTATTTGAAAAAGAAAAAAAAAATGATAATAAAACATTACTTAAATCTTATCCCCGCTCGTATTCGAAAATACATTTTTGATTTTCAGCTACTCGCGTACGTTCCTTCGTCTGTTGAAAGAATCCATTTGGTGTGGTGTCTTTTTAAAAATGTAACGCGTTTTCGTGCGTTGATTCGGAAAACATTTCGCCAAAGTGTCGTCATCGCGGTGTTGGCGGGGTGCTGAGCTGTGCAAAAATATACGAATATTTATTTTATACGCGAAACGTTATTCGAAGAGGTTTTTTTTATTTCGTTTTGTTGATTTTTTTTTGGTTCGCGTTTATCTACGTAGAAAATGTTGGAGAAAATTTTCAAAAGCGAGGGCGTAACTAGGTAAATAATTTTTTGTTTCTACGTTCTATTTATTTCTTTTTGCCGAATTTTCTACGCGAACTAAGTATCGAGGGCGAAGAAGAGAAAAGTTGAGCTGGCAAATTTGTCGTATTTAAATATCAAAAGCATATTCTGCGGTGTTTTAAAACGGTCGACAAAGCGGTTACCGAAAACTCGTTTCTCCGGCAAAAGTTTCTCCGCAGTTTTAGGTGAGCGCTTTATGATTATCCGAAACCTGTAATTCGCTTTTCTACGTTTTGCGCTCCGAGAGTTTGATTTTAAAAGGATAAGGCGCGGAGGGCTTCGCGAAATGACTTTTGTTCGATGAAAGCGCAGCTTATTTCAGCACTTTATCTTTTTATCCACGTCATCGTCGTATTTGTTATTTTTCTATGAGTTTTCTTTGATGTGTGTATATAGAATTGCGGTACCTACGCAGAACGAAGGTATTGTGAGATTAATATTGCTCCGCGGCGAAATATTGCTCGAGAAATATTGCACGTGATATTAAAATTTACCTTTTGGAAGATCAGAAGCGTCGAAGAGGGGGTCTCCTTTGGCGAAATTTAACGTATCGTTCGAATAATTTTATTATATATAACGACGTTCGATATTTCTTTCTTCAAAGGTGATTTTTTTTTCCTCGTCGGAATTCAACTTTATAAACGTATGCGAAAACGTTTCTCATAAATCAAAATAGTCCAGGCATTTTAGGAGTTGACCCCCCAAAAATTAAAGCCTGATTTTTTTTTCGCGTTTTACGTTCGTAATGGTCCACTACACAACATACTAAAATGGACATCCCCACAACCCTCCGCTACCCTCAGGGGAGGGGTAAACGTCCGCTGAAAACCGGTTTTTCGTGAATATCTCTTCAAATAAGCCTCAAAATTGAAAAGTAGTTATGAACAATCTTGTTCTACGCGTAATTTCCTATCGGAAGAGTTTTTTTCTTTTTCAAAAACACTCGCTTTCTTGACCAAAAATTAAGGGTAAAAAACACCTATTTTTCAACAGTTTACAGCATTTTTGGAAAAAATCGAAACTTTTGGGAATATCTCCTCAAAAAAGCCTCAAAATGGAAAAATGGTTATGAACAATCATGTTCCACGCGTAATTTCCTATCAGACAGGTTCGTTTTTTTTCGAAAACACCCGCTTCTTTGCCCAAAAATTAAGGGTGAGAAACGCCTATTTTTCCAATATGTACAGTTTTTTTTGGAAATGATGGAAATACGAAGCTGAAAATATCGTTTTTGAATCCTTACGACACAAAGAAATGTTCGTATCACCAATAATCAGCATAACATCGCGTTTATAGTACTTTTTCTTTCCACAACTTCGATTTTTTAAATGCAGTATTCAATTTCAATAACCTCCCTTATAATTAACGGTAGGGGTTGAAATTTTTGCGGTGACTTTTTTTTTGGAATACCCTACCAGCAAGTATAAAAAAAATACTCATTTTGGGTACTTTTAGCTTCGTATTTCCATTATTTCCAAAAATACTGTGACTATTGGAAAAATAGGTGTTTTTCACCCTTAATTTTTGGGCAAAGAAGCGAGTGTTTTCGAAAAAAAACGAACCTGTCTGATAGGAAATTACGCGTAGAACATGATTGTTCACAACCATTTTTCCATTTTGAGGCTTTTTTGAGGAGATATTCCCAAAAGTTTCGATTTTTTCCAAAAATGCTGTAAATTGTTGAAAAATAGGTGTTTTTTACCCTTAATTTTTGGTCAAGAAAGCGAGTGTTTTTGAAAAAGAAAAAAACCCTTCCGATAGGAAATTACGCGTAGAACAAGATTGTTCATAACTACTTTTCAATTTTGAGGCTTATTTGAGGAGATATTCACGAAAAACCGGTTTTCAGCGGACGTTTACCCCTCCCCTGAGGGTAGCGGAGGGTTGTGGGGGTGTCCATTTTAGTATGTTGTGTAGTGGACCATTACGAACGTAAAACGCGAAAAAAAAATCAGGCTTTAATTTTTGGGGGGTTTGGTACATTTTTTCTCTTATTTGCCTGGACTAAAACCCGAGTACTATACCAAATTTGAAAATTTTTTTGCGTTTCGAGCGAATGGAAAAATTTCTATAATAAAATGTTTATTGCTATCTCTCGGTCGTTCGAGTTTGGTTGGAGATTTTATTATTGTGTGTGTTGCGAGGCTTACTCTTTTTGTCGATGATCCTAGGCGTTGTTTACCTCCATATACCTTTTTATTGCGGGTACTTAATAGGTAGCTATTGGAAAAGACACGTTGTTGGGTAATTTTACTATAGCAACGATGATATTTGGTAATTTCTATAAAATTCGAAGCCTTCTTAAATGCTATTCTCTGATATTTGGCAGATAAGAAAAGACGATGTCGACACAGAGCTCAAATCTTGAGCTGCGAGGAGAAAATTCGCGTAAGCTTGTTTTCTAGGTTAAGACTGATCTGTGTAAACTATTCTGGCTTGTTTTTGGATCAAAGCTCGTGTATTTTTTCCCAGCAGACTCGATTGGATGCGGCGAGGGCGGAAAATCGAACCAGAATTAAGCTCCGGTGTATAGAAACTTTGTATCGTATCCTTTCCACATTTTCGTTTGGGTCTCGGCTGGGGTATTTTTAATGTCCTAAATTAAGACGCCTAATCGATAAATTTTATTCTCCGGGCTAGAAAAATACCAGCAACACGCAGGAAAGGAAAAATCCACCAAACAAAATAATCGCTTAAGCTGCGAAGTAAATAATTTATGTAGGCGAACACGTTCGTGGGTTAAGGATGGAAAAAAAGGGAGGAATAAAAGAAACAGTTCGTTGATAAATTTCGTGCGGAAAAAATTGCCTATCTCTCGAGCCGCAAAATACTCGAGCTGTGCTCGAAGCTCGATTCGAGACGCAAATAAATATATCAGCAAAGGCGGAATTATTCTTTGCTTTTCTCTACGGCTCGGCTGGCTCTCTATCGCTTAATATCTTATCGTATTCTAAACGGTCGCAAAACACGTAGTTTGTTCGCCAGTGAAATTGATATAGACTTTTAGTACCCCGATGCGTAACGTTGTACGGTGTAAAACCCGCCTAATAAATTCTTTAAAGGGGCAAAAAAGTTCTTGGCTGGGTTTCGCGTGTTGTTTAGCTGTCCCTGTAGTATCAAGGAGTCATTTATCGTGCTGGTATTTTTTTTCTCCTTTTACGAGGTTCTTTTTTTACTTTTATCTGGTTCTCGAGTGTTTTTCAGTTTGAAAGTTACGTTTGGTGCAGAGGTGAAATTTGCTGAGGTATGAGAATTGCGCCGAGCGATGGAGGATGTCAAATGAGCTCGAAAATTTCTACCAAGTTTTATTTCGTCGGGTTTATTTTGATCGAATTCGTTTGTCCTTCTGTTTTTACTGTAGTTTGAAATTTTTTTCTGGAATATTGTTGAAAATTCGATGAATTTGGGTTCCCTCGGCGACTAGGAGTGACCTTTTTGCGAGATGTAGTAGCAATTTTTGCTCCGATCAAAAATTGTTAAATTGTCGAAAAATTTCAGAACTTGTTCAAAATTGAATTTCCAAAATGGTTGAAATTTAAAAGAATTGAAATATTGTCGTTGAAATCAAAATTGATATTTGAAAATATCGAAATAATGAATTCGAGATCGATGTACATATAGAATTCAGTAGATTTTTCTGGTAGAATTAAAATCGAATTTTGGAAGCACGAAATGATGAATTTGAGATCTATTTTTTTGTTGAAATAGAAATCGATATTTTGAGGAATTTGAAATGTTAGATTCGAAATGTAAGCGTAAAATTGGGTACATTTTTTTTTACAAAATTGAAATCGAGATGTGGAAGTCTAAATCGATATTTAAAAAATCGAAATATTGAATTCGAAATCGATATTATATTCTTGAAATCAATATGTACCTAATCGAAATTTTAAAATCGTAATTAATGTTTGAATTTTTCAAACTTAGATTTTGATAGAAATATATCGATTTTGATTTCTAATTCAAAATTTCGATATTTCAAACATCAGTATCGATATTAAAAGATCGGTTTCAATTGATTTTATCAATGTTGGAACATCGATTTCGATCGATCTTATCGATATCAAAACATCGATTTCGAATCGATTTTATCGATACTTAGAAATCGATCACGACCGCTTATTTTCGATATTGAAACATCGATTTTGAATCGATTTTATCGATACTTACGTTAGACTTCGATTACGACCGATCTTTTCGATATTGAAACATCGATTTCGATCGATTTTATCGAAATTAGAAGATTGATTTCGGTCAATATTGAAACATTGATCGATTTCGGTCTATTTTCGAACATTGATTTTGATCGATTTTGGTCAATATTGGAACATTGATTTCGATTGATCTTATCGATATTAAAGCATCGGTTTCGAATCAATTTTATTGATATTAAAATATCGATTTCGAATCGATTTTATCGATATTGAAACATCGATTTCGAATCGATTTGTTCGATAATTAGACATCGATTATGACCGATATTTTCGATATTGAAACATTGATTACGATCAATCTTTTCGATATCGAAACATCGATTTCGATCAATTTTATCAAAATTTGAAGATCGATTTCAGTCAATTTTGAAACATCGATTTTGATCGATCTTATCAATATTAAAATATCGATTTCAAATCGATTTTATCGATTTCAAATCGATTTTATCGATATTGAAACATCGATTACGACCGATATTTTCGATATTTAAACATTGATTACGACCGATCTTTTCGATATTGAAACATCGATTTCGATCAATTTTATCGAAATTAGAAGATCGATTTCGGTCAATTTTAAAACATCGATTTTGATCGATCTTATCGATATTAAAACATCGATTTCGAATCGATTTTATCGATATTTATACATCGTTTACGATCTATCTTTTCGATATTGAAACATCAATTTCGATTGATTTTATCAAAATGGAGAAATCGATTTCGGTCGATATTGAACATCGATTTTGATCGATCTTATCGATATTTATACATCGTTTACGACCGATCTTTTCGATATTGAATCATCGACTTCGATCGATTTTATCGAAATTGGGAGATTGATTTCGGTCAATATTAAACATCGATTTCGATCAATCTTATCGAAATTAGAAGATCGATTTCGATCTGTCTGATCGATATTAAAATATCGATTATACATAGAAAACAATAATTTCGAGTGATGCGATATGGATTTCAACATGATATTGATATTTAATCATCGATTTCGATTTCCAAATCTACTAGTGTGTTTGATTCTTTCATTTCGATTTTTTTTTTATTTTTCAAACAATAATTTTGATTGGAACAACAAAACGGCTTCAATATTAAAAATTTGAATTTTAAATCGCTATTCGAACGTCTTGAAAAATTAAATTCGATGTAATTGAAATCGAAATCGATTTCTGAAAAGCTGAAATCATTGTTTAAATTTCGGATCGATGTTCAAAATAATATTTGCATGCTTGAAATCGATTTTCAAAAATTTCAAATCGACATTCCAAAATTGATATCAATATCGAAACCTGGAAACCTGCAATCCCAAAAGTTCGACGGTATTGTACCAGAAATCAATACCAAATTGGCCCATCAGAGCGAATTTATTACCAACTGTTGCCCATAAGGTAAACTCCAACTTTCAAGCTTCTCACCACCTCATACCGCTTCCTTCCCAAATCTCACTCTCATCTTAAATTACTTCTCTACGGGTAATAAATTCTTTCTTGATATGTTCGGTGACCGACATGGAAACACACAAAATGAAGACAAATTATGGCTCGAGAAACGCTATTTCTATCGGCGTACCTAGTATACCTACACTTCGCGTGGAAAAACTCTCACTCTCGACGTCTCTCGGGACTCGCGTGCGAGCATAGAGAAAGATTTCACGTATGACGAGTTTCAACGGCGAACCTACCTCTATCGTGGTCGCCGATTTAAATATTTCGTATGGTAATCAACGACCGATGGTGTCGGATAAAAGCGAACGTTTTATTTGTATCTACATTGTCGTGGCCTTCGTGTGACTGCTTTAGCTTTACGTTTTAATTTCTATTACGCGATTATATTGTAACATTTTTTTTTCTTTAATTTATAATACCTACACTGAAAGAAATTTCTTTAAAAAAATTGTAATTGTTCACACAATTGTGTGAATGATTACTTCATTTGGTAACCATTCTACCCGAATTGGTAATAAATTGATAATTGCTTAGCATTGAATACTATAAGTTGAAAATTTTGATTATTCCTTGACAAAATTTGAATGGTTACCATAAATGAAGTAATAATTCTCATTATGAATGGAATTAGTTAAAGTATTTTCAAAAAACCATTATTAAAATTTGAATTTTGAATGGTTACAATCCAGTTTAAAAATCATTACAAATGAGTTTGAACTGAATACACTTTGGTTTGGTAACCATTACTAAACCATAGGGTAATCTACAAAATTGTTGCATCATCCATAGGATTTAGAAGTGATATCTCAGTTTCTCACTTTTCAACTAACTTCATATTGTGTTGTCGTATGTGGTTTGGTATTTCTTAATATTCGGTGATTTTCGTTAAACATTATTTTGAAAATATGGAAAACTCAAGTAAAGAAACTGGTAAGTACCTATGCATTATCCATGCAATATAATATTTATATGTATAGCTTATGAATGCGCTTTGTTGTAATGTGATTTATTTAGAGCAATCATACGAAGTCGTAAATGTAAATGGCAAACTTATTCTTAGTCGTGAAAGGGAACCTTTGAAAACATTTATCCCTAAAACTTCGGATGGAAAGGTTATTCTTCTAGCATACTCAAAATCTGATAAACTAAGCGGAAATCATCGCAAATTATTAGTGCATTTAGTCATTTCTCGTGAAAGAGACTTCGCTCTTGAAAAAGCCAATGAAGGTCGTATTTCTGAATTCTGGTGAGCCACATTTGTCAAATTGAAAATTTACAAAATGTCAGTTACATCCATTCTTTCTTTCTTAATAATCCATGTATCTTTAAAACAGCATTCCATCGCAATTACTCCAAAAATTTGCAGAAGAAATTATAGAAATGTTCCCTTCAGAACTGATCGGAACATACTATGTTCCTTATGTTGATAAAACAAAACCGCAATCAGGAAGATTATATGCTCATTACACTTTTTTAAAACGTGAGTTAATTGCGGATGGTATTCTTATTAAAAAGAAAAACACGGCGACCATTCTAAACACTACAGAAAATAATTGTGAAGCTGAACAAAGTGGTTCGAAGGGTAAAATTGAATTCGAAATTTTAATACTATATAAGGTACTCATGTGTTTGATATGCTACTAATTAATCCATCAATTTTTGCAAATCACATTAGATACTTCGTTAGAAAGTAGTGAAGAGGAAATCTGGCTGAAAGAGAATATTGAACCCGAAAGCACTCTTATCGAATATTGGGGAAAAACATTCGATTGTCGACGATCAAAATTAATGAGTAATTGTATTTCAGCGGCGGAATACATTACTACATATAAATGCTTAAAATTACAAATCGCCAAAAAAATGGTATACAAATTTCATTAAAACCATAATATAAATAATGCACTTGATCACTTGATTCAATTTCATTTTTTTTCTGATTTATGCGACTTGCATGACAATGCTTTGTGCTTTTTTTTTAGAATATCAAAAGCATAAGCTCACCCAAGGGGGGCTCAGGGGGCTCGAGCCCCTCCCTTAAGCTCGGACAAGCGATTTTTTTATTGGAAAAATGTAAAAAAAAGTGAATTTTTTTGCTCTTGAAACATGATTTTTCAAAAAAAATTTCGCCCTCGCTTCGCTTGGGCAGTATTTTAATCCTTCTCTTTTAAAAATTGATTATTTTTCACTGATCTTTCGGTCAAAAATCACTGATTTCTCAATTAATTCCCAGTTTGTCAGAAACAAATCAATAATTTTGACTAAAAAAATGAGCAAAAAGTAACTGAAATTCCGTAATTTTTTAATTTTACTTGGCTCAAATCCGTTTATGAATTATCAACCTAATGAAAATACCCTGACAACGCCAGCGCCACTGAAATAACAAGTTACTGAATTTTTTCATTGAAATTTCACCCCCCCATTTTTTCCAGAATTCTGAGCCCCCCCCCTTAAATAATTTCTGGGTGCGCTTATGATCAAAAGGTTTGAGTTTTGATGAATGAAATGAAATTGTGTAATTGAAATGTAAGTATTAATCTACTCATTAATTATTCCAGGTGTCAATTGATTTCGAGTCGCTATATCCGAATAAAACCGAAGAATTTGACCTGAGGTGGAACAATCACTTAAAATTGTCGATTATATCAGCGATATCAGAAAAACGAAGTATATTTAAAGCTGGCGATGACCAAAATTGTATTACCTCGTTTATGACTATTCAATCAAAAAATTCAGGTATACTGTAGAAATTAAATTTTAAAAAAAGTCGTGTTTTTTTCAATGAATAAAACCATAACTGATGAATTTTTTTTCTTCATAGATTTACAAGATGGTATACTTTTGTACTTTATACCATATTTATTAAAACCAGTGCCGGTTAAACGTAAGGCTAATGGGACCTTTAGACCTAGTGCAACTGAAATTCGTGAATCGTTCCTTCTTCTCGTGGAGGTTCGTATTTTACTATACCAAACTGTTATCTTTCCTCAAATTTTAATTATTATTCATGTGTGTATTTCAGAATGAAAGTGACGTTAGGAGTAGCTTAACATCGCTGTCATCTCAACCAACGCTGATATTTGTTGGCAATTTTGAACGATTATCGAGTTTTTATGTGGCGTTTTACGATACTCTTTATGAAGTAGACACACCATTGGAAGCATTGAAATTTGCTTTTCACTTGATTTTTGCACTAGACTTGGAATATTCACCTATAGCGGAAAACATCTGGCGTTTGTTACAAATAACAGCTTTCAATATTACGATACCTGGTGAAAGAATTTCTACCCAAGTAACTACACTGATTGGTAAATTAGCACCGTCAAAGAGAAATTGATTTACGTTCATGTATGTTCTTTGTTTAATATTACATTTCATTAATTTTTACTATTAACAAATCGGTATATGTGTACCTAATCCGAAGTAGTACCATACCTACTTCCTTATGTTCCAATTTTTTTATATTTTTATATTTTTACTTATAAGTGTTCCAAAAATGCATTGCTTTGCTTGTGATAGAGTATTTGATTCCAATGAGAGTATGCTTTCTCATATTAATGTATGTCATCGTTTCCTATCATCCTATTCTTGCACTGAAAATGACTGTTTACGTAAATTTCAAGTATTCAACTCTTTTCGCAAACATCGTATGTCTAAACATTCTAATATGAATAATATTTCGTCAAAAATTAACACCTCTTTACCTGAACCGATTGTAAATCGCTCAAATTCTGAGAACATTACTCCTCTTAATTTTTCTCAATCCGAACAACTTAATTTGCCTGAAATTTGTAACTCATCACCAGAACCAGTTCCAAGTAGTTCGTACTCTGTTGGTAATATCTCTTCTCACCACCCACACTCTGAACAAGTTGGAAATCATCCAAATTTTGTGTTAAGTTCATCTCACCTGGTTGATGTCCCTTCCGAAATTGAGTTGCTGGCAAAATTACATAGTTATCCCGATATTCCTCGATCGAGAATAGTTTCTATCGTGTCAGATTTTCAAAATTTTATAGCTTCAAAAGTTCAACCAGTTGAAAATTTTGTTTCAAGTCATTTAAAAAATGATTTTGATGATAACGTAACAATTGAACAATGTTTTGATACTCTGAAAAGGCCCTTTTCTGAATTAGAAACTGAACATCGTCAGCTTAAAGCGTTTGAAAAACTGGGGACGTATATCCCACCTCAACAAATTCTTTTGGGTGAGAGAGAAGAAAGAAGGAAAATTAAGAAAAAGGAAGGAATAACTGCTTTAACCCATGTGAAAAGTACTGCGGAGTTTATTCCTCTGAGGAAGGTGTTGCAGAAGTTTTTTGAAACGAGTGAGGTCTTGGAAAGAACAATGTCGTATTACAAGTTGTTGATGGAGGATACAGATTCGATATCAAATTTTGTGCAGGGTTCTTTTTGGCGTGAAAAAATTATGCTTGAAACAAAAGAACAAAATGAAAAAGTAGTATTTCCACTCTTTTTGTATTTTGATGACTATGAAAACAACAACCCCTTGGGGTCACATGCAGGAATTCAAAAATGTGGAGCAGTCTATATTTCCATCCCATGCATTCCTCCTGAACTCTCCTCAAAACTATGCTCAACTTTTTTATTTGTTTTATTTAATTCTCTTGATCGTAAAGTATTTAAAAATGAGCAAGTGTTCAAAAAAGTTATCGAAGAGCTGACTTTTTTAGAGAAAACTGGTTTAATAATCAAAGAACAGAAAATTTATTTCAAGTTGGCTATAATTTTGGGTGATAATGCTGGATTACATAGCATCCTAGGTTTTACTGAAAGTTTTAACTCGAATTATCCATGCCGATTTTGTTTTTTGAATTCAAATGAAATGCAGTATCATTTTAAAGAAAACCCAGATTTTTTAAGAACAAAAGAAAACTATTCAGAACACTTGACAAATAAAGTAAATGGAGTTATCGAAGAGTGTGTTTTTCACAAAATGGATTTTCATGTCACTGAAAATATTAATGTTGACGCGATGCATGACATACTCGAGGGTGTTTGTCAATATGATTTGGCAAAAATGTTACGATATTTTATCTATAAAAAGTTATTTTCATTAAGTCAGCTAAATGAGCGAATTCAAGGTTTTCATTATAATACATCTGACAATAGAATTCCAGAAATTATGGAAACACATCTGAAAAGTAAATTGAAAATGTCTAGCTCTGAGATGTTGTCATTTGTGAAAAATTTAGGGATGATGATTGGCGATCTTATTCCAGAAGATTTCTCAGCATACTGGGAAATTTATAAAAACTTGAAAATAATTTTGGACATTATTCGTTGTTCTATTTTTCATCAAAATTTGACTCATTATTTTCAATCAATTATTGAAGAGTATCTCACCAACTTAAAGGATGTGTTTCCAGAGGTAAATTTAAAACCAAAGCACCATTACCTACTTCATTATCCCCGGATAATGGGTATGATGGGTCCCCTTTGGAAGACCTCTTCTATGCGATACGAAAGTAAGCATAGAGTTGGAAAAATGACATCGCGGGCAGCTCTATGTCGTATTAACGTGTGCCACACAATTGCGGTAAAAAATCAATTGCAATTGAATTATCACCTTTTGAATAAAAATTTTGAAAGTAGTATTTGGGAGGGAGGCCCTATTTTTATAAAAAATGTTAATGAAATTTCTGATGAAAAAATCAGATGTATGTTACCTCCCAAAACATCAGGAATTTCAATGATGAATTGGTTTAAATTTTTTGGGAAAAAAGTAGTTAATGGTAGCGTTGTCATTTTTCCAACTCAAAATGGTCCAAATATTTTCGTAATAAAACTCATTTTTCTTAATCAAGGTGAGATATCGCTTATTCTTGCAAGGCTATCTGTTTATTTTAATGACCACTATCAGGCATATCAAATTTATGAAAATAGTAATTTTGATTCCTATATTTTAAGAAATATTTCATCTATGGACAAAAATAACTTTATATTTTCTTCCAAACATGGAAAATTTATCGCGATGTCTTAATCTATACTTATTTTTTTTCTGTAAAATGTTATATTTTTACATTTTTTTAAATTCCAATATTGTAATGTATCGTTTTCAACTGCAATTTTGTAGTTTTTTACTTTTTTGTGAAATAAATTTTTTTCCTATTACCTACCAGTGCGAATTTTTTGCTATTATCAAAAAAAGGGGTAACGATTACTAAAAAAAATGGAAACAGCATCAATAATGATTACATAAATATTTTGAAATGATTACATTCAAGTTTTAAAAAAGGTTGCTTTGTAGCTTAGTAATAGTTACATTACTGTTATGTAATTGTTGCAATTTCGCTTATGAATGGTTCCTTAGGTTTTGAGAAACATTATAGGAATCCCTCATCAATGGAATAGTAACTATTACTTTTTTGTAGAGTAACATTTGCAAAATTATTAATTGACAATTTCAACAATTTTTTGTAACCATTTACAAAAAATAACTCATATCACAACTTTACTAAACTGTTTTGTAACCATTCCTTTTTTAAAAAAGAACAATTACAATTTTTTTCTTTCAGTGTACTATATTGCAACTCGTACGTAATATTAAGTGAAAATCGAGGGATTTTTTTTCCTCCGTCTGGTTCTTGCGATCTAATTGTATCGAATTTCATATTCTCGTGCACTGTTCACGGATTGTCATTCGATACGAATAGTCGAGGTTTACGTTTCGTCGATAGGATAGCTTTACACTGTTGCAAGGTTAATATTATTAAGATGGATGAAAGATTTATGTAATTTAATTATCGTAATGTTTTGTATTATATAACTTCCCCATCCTTTTTTTTTTATCATATCTCTGTCTGCTTCGTTGTCTCAAAAGCCAGTCAAAAACGTATAAAATTGAGAATTTTCTCCATTGCGGAGTTATTTATAAATGATAAGTTATGTACGTTAAAAGGGTAAAAAATTGTACTATTTCCGATACTTTTACTGGTGACATTTCCACCGTATCTCATACAGAACAGGAAACTCGTGTATGGTTTCTTATCTCTCGAACGAATACAAACGATGACGTCGTAAAAGACATAAATTTTACCCCGAACACGCCCGACGACGTTTGATAAAAAAAACCACCCATCATCGCGAAATTTTAACAACCGCTGGATTGTGGGGCAATGACAGTGGCAAAAAATTATGTCCGTTGTGTGCAAATATTGTCTCGATTTTCCCTCGCGATTCCAAAAATCTCGCTGTACGGAGCAGCGAAACTCGAGAAAACCAAAGAATATGATTTTAAAGTAGCATGGTTGTATTTTTCGTTGGGCGCTTCTTTTACTATATAATAAATCAAAGTATTAAACATTTATACGTTTAACGATTGCAAAAGATCGTAATTCATTTTTACGACGTAGCGTTTCGACATGTAAAGAAGTTTAATACTTGTTCGCGCGACCAAAATTACCGAACTTGCGTAAATTTCGGTATATTTCGCATAAGTATCGCGGCCGGGCTCTAGCTCGGCGTTTTGTTTATAAAAATATAAGTATTTTTAAACAAACAGGTGTAACTTTTAACGTAGCATGTTACCTTGGTATAATACGATACGGTGTGTAATAAGGGGTAGTCAGCGCAGAATCGAAAAATCTCCCGATGGTTTGAATAATTACAGTCTCGTTGGTAGTAGACCGAGCGATTATGTAAGGGATGTCTCAAATCATGATTATATAGAAGATGGTAACCTGATGTCATTTCGTTCCAGTTTTGGGTAAGAGAGATTTACCTTGTTCTGTAATCACCATCGGGTCCATAAATAGTATTTTTGCCTCGTGTGTATGATTTGCAAAAAAATTTATTTATTATTCGGTCAACCTTTCGAGTTTATTGATTTTCGACCAGGCAGTAATGCTTTATTATTATAGGATTACGTGTACTTTCGATTGAAAAATACGTATATTGGGTTATCCAAAGAAACCCACGAGCCAACGTGGTTTAACCGTTTCGTGTGCCAAGAAGAAAAAATGATTTATTATTTTTCGTATGCCAGAGTACTACGAGGTTCTGTTTCTTTTACTGATTTTCTTGATTACAACCGCTGTCTTTGTCACCTGAGGAATTTTTGACCGCGTGTTATTAGCTTGATTTGTGACTCGGAGTGTTAATTAGAGTAGCGAATGATGCAAATGAGTTTTTTCCACTGGTTGTAGGGAATCGCAGAAGAAGGGGAAATATTTCGAGAAAATTTGACCCCAAAAAATGAGATATTTTTTCGTGGAGTGCTGCGGTGTTACGTTCTGATGATTTCAATTTTTTTCCATCGTTGAAGACGATGTGGTTATATTTCTGTTGAATTTTTTTACCTTCCGGTTGATGGCGCTGCAACCCAATTTACACGTGATTCTGACATGGGATATTGTGCGTTGATCCCCCCTCCCCCCTCCTCCTCTCACCTTGGTGTATCGTTTGACTGGTTTTCATTCAGTTTGTTATCTTGTGAAAGAGGTACCCAAATGTAGTTTTAGGAAGGGGGGGGGGGGGGGGGTCGAATTTATAAATTGACAAAAATAATACGAAAAATGAACGATTTTTTTGAGCAAAAAAATAATATGTTATAATGAAAAATTGCTTCGAAGTCAACATTTTGTAACACGTAAAATTTCAGATTGAAATTTCAATTTCTTCAGTTTTTTAAATATTTTTTGATAACGTAAGAATGGAATTGATTTCTCCTAGTTTTCTTCTTTTACTCAAAACATTGAATTGAAAGTTTTGGGAATTTTGTGGAAGTTGATAAAGCATTCAGCCAGAAAACATAGCTCTCACTAGCCCCTTCCTTGCTGTTCTCGGTTCTGATTTTTTAAATTTAGGGACAATTTTTTAGAAGCAATAGGTTTTTAAAATCAGAACCAATAATGCATTTTTTTTTTATCATTTGAGACGCAGCCAGGGATACCCGACCATATGTCGGAAAAGTAAATTTTGAGAAAAACGCAAATTAAGGCTGTACTTTAGCTTCCAAAAATCGCAGAAAATAGGTAATCGTTGATTTTTATTCAGAAATATTTGGTTGCAAATTTTCTTTCTTAAAACAAAAGTTTTTGTTCTAATGATAATAAGAAAACTGATTTGTTCAAATGAACGAAAAATACAAGAATTTTTTTCCAAATTTGAAATTACAGCTGATGGTCAAAAATTATGCGTGCGCAATGCTGCGTTGATCACCTCACTACCACAGGAACACTTCATTCTGTAATATACGAGGCGTAGTTGTCAAGTTGACAATTCATTCTATCGGGTCTAATAATTATTTTATTTTCGCTTGAGTTTACGATTTACGAATTTCTGAGGGATAGCGTAACAATATTTTTTCATCGAGATTTTTTTTGGATCGAACACGTGCATTTTGATAAAAAAAATTTATGTTGACACTTCAAGTCAATTTTCTGGGTAAAGGAAGGGTTTTACGAAAAAAATGAATAGAACCTAAATTGTGGAACGTAAAGTTTCCTTTCCGCAGAGTCTAATCGGTTTTTCTAGAAAGCTAAGCTTTCGAGATATTTTAATTAAAAGTTCAACTTTCATCTTTTATTGGAAATATCTCGAAAATTAAGCTTTCTAAGAGAAACGAATTGGACTTTATCGATAGCAAATTTCACGCTCTACAATTTATGTTCTGTTCAAGTTTTTTTTAGACTTGATTTTCCCAGAAAATTAATTTTTTGTAATGAACCTTGAACCCTAATTTGAATATTTCCTATTCGTAACAACGCGAAGTTAATTTTATGAGCACTGGAACACGTACTATAATGGGCACCCCCATAACCCTCCGCTTCCCCCAGGGGAGGGTAAATGTCTGCTCAAACCCAGTTTTTCGTGAATATCTTCTCAAATAAACCTCAAAATTGAAAAATAGTTATGAACAATCTTGTTCTACGTGTAATTCCCTATCAGATTTTTTTTTTTTCAAAAACACTCACTTCCTTGACCAAAAATTGAGGGTAAAAACACCTCAATTTACAGCATTTTTAAAAATAAAATTGAAACTTTTGTGAATATGTCTTCAAATAAGCTTCAAAATGGGAAAAAGGTTATGAACAATCATGTTCTACGTGTAATTTCCTATCAAACAGGTTCGTTTTTTTTTTTCGAAAACACCCATTTCTTTGCCCAAACATTTAGTTGTGAAAACCGCCTATTTTTCCAATATTACGATATTTTTGGAAATGATGGAAATACGAAGCTAAAAGTACCCAAAATTATACCAGTGAAGCGTAATTTTTTCATACGTGCTGGTAGGGTATTCCAAAAAAAGTCACCGCAAGAATTTCAATCTCTACCGGTAAGTACACTACATATAAGGGAGGTTATTGCAGTAGTAAATAACCTCTTCTATAATTGACGGTAGGAGTTGAACTTCTTGCGGTGACTTTTTTTGGAATACCCTACCAGCACGTATGAAAAAATTATGCTTCACTGGTATAATTTTGGGTACTTTTCAGCTTCGTATTTCCATCATTTCCAAAAAATATCGTTGGAAAAAAATAGGCGTTTTCACCCTTAATTTTTGGGCAAAGAAGTGGGTGTTTCCGAAAAAATCTTCTGATAGGTAATTACACGTAGAACAAGATTGTTCATAACTATTTTTCAATTTTGAGGCTTATTTAAGGAGATATTCACGAAAAACTGGTTTTCAGCAAACATTTACCCTTCCCCTGGGGGTAGCGAAGGGTTATGAGGGTCTCCATTTTAGTATGTTTTGTATTGGACCATTACGAACGTAATATGCGAAAAAAATTCAGGATTGAATTTTTAGGAGGTTAAATCCTAGAATGACTGGTCTATAACAAAATACTGCTGAAAATTTTCCCGTATAGGTATATCACGTTTCAATGCCAGATTAAACTTCTGAAATCGTTTGCGAAATGTTAAAAAATATTCAAGCATCTCGGAATTAGCAGGTTGAAAATTGAGAAAAAAATAGAAACAGACAATTAATTTTTATTTTGAGGTTAGACTCTATAGGAAGGGAAGGGGTAAAAATTATTTCAAACTGTGCTTTTTTAATGGTGTTACTTCAAAAACCCATATTGCTTTCAGTCCCATCCACCCATCCTACTCTCTCAATTATAAATCAGTGAAAATTACCGAAAATCACTGAGAAACAGTCAGAATTGCAGCACAGGAGAAAATCAGTGAAAGAAAATCTTTGGAAATCAGTGAAAATTCACTGAAAACTCAGTGATATTTATGAAATTCTCTGAAAAATCTGTGAAATTCTTTGAATAATCAGTGAAAAATCACTGATTCACTGATTTTTCCTGTGCTGCAATTCTGACTGTTTATTAGTGATTTTTCACTGATTCGAAATGAGAGAGTACCTTACCTACACCTTGCTCCCAAACATACGGTATATATATTGCCAAATTTGTGTTTGATGGCCTCAAAAATGTGGATTTAAACATAGTACACGCCATAATAAATACGTTATTTTCATTACACAGCATCTCCTTCTTAGGGGTGCAAGTGAATCCAAAGGGGTGATTCATTAAATACGAAAAGTTGAACGTCATATCAAATACAGAGTATCGAATATTTCAAAATATATAAGTCAACAGAGACAGTGCATCAGGGACCTATTTAAAAAAGCAACAAATTTATCGAAATTTTGACACCCCCCCCCCATATCGCCAATCACGACTCTTCTAAGAGCTTTCACAAATACCTACATTTATTAGTCAAGGTGTCGGCTTGCCATATCCGGAAATCTAAATGGTTCAAAATCCTGTAAATATATTACCTATGTACGGAGAACAAAATATTAAACATAAAATTGTAAAAAACTCTAAAGAACCCTCGAAAAAAGGAATATTGTGGCACCTCCTACTCATACCCTTGAAGATGTGTGAAGCTCGGAAGCGAGTCAATTAATCGGGTTGACGTGGCCTCTACTATCCGAATATTGTATATTAAAAAAATCGTTCGTGGCCATTGTATCAGGTGTAGGGCAAAAAAACCGAGTTTTCGGGGTATTTTTCATAAATATTGGTAAATAGAAGGGGGTTTTATTCGAAATTTGGGGCACTTCTAGTTATCAGATTCCAAAGTAATGAAATATTTGAGGGGCTTAGTTCCAAAACTCACTTTTGCCAAAAAAAATCGATGTCGTTTTTTTTGCGGATTCTGGTTCAGTTTTTCATACTGAATCGAAATCTGCAAAAAAAAACGACATCGATTTTTTTTGGCAAAAGTGAGTTTTGGAACTAAGCCCCTCATTTGTCTACACCCATACTGACACACACGCATTGGTCGCGATTGAAAACTACTTCACATGCTGTAACTAGATGGTGAATTTTGAATTATTAGAATTACATTCGAACAAACAAATCTACTTCTGTGGATTATTTCACCGATTCTGAGTAAATTTTATAATTAAATACGAGATCGGTCCCAAGAACGCCGCGCCGGCTAATGCTAACGTAAGTTCTCACTCGCGAAATTCTTAAATTTTGAGTTACATAATCGTCACCTAGTATGTATGTACTATGTATACATGAAAGTACACTATTGTAGCACTTTTTCATTTTCATTTCGTTATTAATAATTAATTACTTCTAAATTAATTTCCAAATTTCAAAAATATTTCGCATCCAAATTGATAAGTTTCCAAGTTTGTTGTTGCAATCTTGGTGAAAATTGTTGATAACAATCAAAAGAATGATTCTTTCCATCCTTAAATAGGATTTTTGTAAAAACTATTGATACGCCCCCTATATTGAAAATGGTTCAACTAAAAAATGTAAACAAAACAAAATTTTCTCAACGCCACTGTCAATATCAGTACGTAATTGTACATTTTAAAAATACAGATTACTTAGTTGATAATGAATGAATCTATTTAAAATTTTGTATATAGCTTTATAAGATCATTGTGAATTCTGCATTGAAGTCTTTTTTTCTCCCAAACTACTTTCCAACTGCATGATGTTTAAGTGAAAGTGACGTAAATTTGCCAACTTCAGAATAATATAGTAAATTCAGGTAATTGATTATTCGAAAAATAGTATCAAAGCAGAATAGCTTTAACCTTTCTGAACAACTTAATCCAAAAATGAAATAAATCCGTTCATTCAGTTCCGTAAAATACGTTCGCAAAAGTTTGTCATTTTACCTATTCATTTTATACTCATTTACCTACTAAAGTACAGCCTTAAGAAAAAATGACCAAAAATATGGAATTTTTTTTTTTTATCAATTTGTATACTATGAACCCTCTACTTTCATATGAGAATAGGTTCAGGTCCCAAAAGTGTCATCTTCTTGTTAAAAAACGAATTTTGCTGAAGGCCTCTGAGAAATTGAAACCATACCTACCATATGTCGAAATTTTATAAAAATATGTTAAAATTTACAACTTTCATTATTATTGAAACGTAGTAGTGTTCAACAAATATCCGGATATCCAAATACCAAATACTATTTGGATTATCCGGACATCACACGGAAATTGCCGAACAGCTCCGAAAACATTCCGAAAACGGTTGAACTTTTCCGAGAGTTCCCTAATTCTTTCACGAACCCTCACAAAATTTAAAGGTCGATTATCGAAATCGAAAAATCGAAATTGAAGAATCGATTATCGAAATCGAAAAAGAAAAATCGAAATCGAAAATTCAATTTTTTCCCGTTGAAACTCTTCATTTCGATTATCCGGATATTTGTTGAACACTAATTTTCAAAGCATGATTTTCACCGTTTGGTTTGTAAAGTTGTTTGACTTGCACTATGATTTCATTTCTCAATGCACGTAATTTCAGGTTCGTTTTAATGAACTACAGTGGTGTACGATTATTAAAAAACAAATTTTGTACCAAAAATGTCATTATTTCTTGAAAAAAGATGATTCCCGACATATGGTATGGTTTCGATTTTCGATGCCGGCAACTTCTGGAAGGGGTCAATGACCTAAAGTGATGTAAGAGGACGTAAATAAACCATTTCCGATGAGAAAAGTCGTTTACAGAACATAATTTTTTTTTTATTCATTGAAAACAGTTCCAAATTTTGTTTTGCGTTTTTCTCAAAACTTTGATTTTTGAAAATCATTTTTTGACAAACTTTGAAAAATCATAGAAAATTCATTTCTCAACCTTTTTTAATGCGGTTTGCGCTATTCGAAAGGTACAAGTCTGTACTACTTGAAGAGCCAAAAAAACGAAAAAAAAAATTTCCGACATATGGTCGGGTATCCCTGGCTGCGTCTCATTTACAGAAATGTGATAGGTACCAGTGTTCAAAAAATTTTAATGGTTCAAAAATCGCTAAAAATTATGTTGAATTTTTAAATATTGAAAAAAAATTGAAAAAAATTCATAGCGTCGCGTCGTTGAATTTTTGAAAGCAAAATTTTACATTTGGATGTGATTCTAAAATCATTCGAAAATGTAAGAGAGGGCAGCAGCTTTATGAAAAATATAACTATTTCGACGCCTGCATGGCTACATAGCTGAAAATTGATTCTGAAAAATTAAAAAAATTGAAGTGCTAAAAAAAGTTTAGACTAATGTACCTAACAAATAGGCTCGAATGTTAAATCATATCTTAAAAAATAAGGTAACCTTAAAGGCTCCTTATCGCATTTTCAATCAATCAGAAGCCTCGAAAAGGTTCCTTAAAGCATTGAGATTACCTTAATTTTCAAGGTATAATTTAAAATTCGGGCCATAAAGTTGTAGAGCATCAAAAATTAATTATTTTACATTCAGCATGCAACCATTTTTCTAGGTGGCTCTGAAACAAAAATGAAGTAATCGTCGAACGAAAAATGCTCATTTTTCATGCTTTACCACTTTTTATTATTTTACAGTTCCTTTTTATCGTAATTTCTTTTTTTAAATTTTACGAAAATCATTCACAATTAGTTCAAAAGCATTAAACCAGATTCAAAACTTTTCGTTTTTTTTTTAAAATTGTGTCCTTGACTCATTGTGTAGCGTTCAAATCGCCAGTGAAATTCATTCGATGATTTTTTCAACGAATGTTGATATTTTTTTTTGAGGGGGGGGGGGGGTACTACAGTAGGTCATTATGATCAATTTTCGAAAAAGTTGGAAAAGTCAGGAAATTTCAGAATTTTCTCACCGAAGTCATAAAATTTTTTTCAAACAATAGATTACTAAAAAAAAAGTCATGTTTTATAAATTTTTCAAAAATTTTGAATTTTTATGCAGGAAAAATGCACTCCCCCCCCCCCCCCATAAGAGTATTTTGTATAGGTGCCCGATAAAATTGGCCTGGAAAACGTGACAAAATCAGGTAAAATTTATTTGGAAAATTGAAAAAAATTGAAATAATTTTACCAAAGATGATATTTATTTTCTTTATCAATACTTTTATGTACTTACTCAAAAATGTTATTGGTGCTTAGCTGCCTACTTTTCACTTTTATATATTCCATTTTTCATCAGCTCTTAGAAAAAATAACTTTTCGTTGTGTTTTTTAAATTCCCTACAATTTCAGGATACCTTAAAAACCACGAAAAAAGTGATTTCTTGAAATAATGTACTTGAATGTCTCCAAAAATGAAATGAAAGTGAAAAATAAGTATGCGAAAAAATTTATAATTTTTCCAAGTTTGAAAAAAAAATGTTTGGGTTGAAATATTCACATGGTCCTGGGCATAGACTTGGCATTTAACTACCTGACAATCTCTCCTCTCC
The DNA here is from genome assembly GCA_033439095.1 of Pseudococcus viburni. Lineage (NCBI taxonomy): Eukaryota > Metazoa > Arthropoda > Insecta > Hemiptera > Pseudococcidae > Pseudococcus > Pseudococcus viburni. The sequence continues at coordinate 1,899,892 of JAVBJF010000017.1, forward strand.
CCCCCCCCAATTCGACGCTCAAAACAATATTCAATACGATTTGTCTCGCTCACAATTTTGCAGCTCCATTAATTTTGCTCTTGAACCAAATGGTCAGCACTGATTTATTTTTTGCAGTTTCTGCTAATTTCACCCCTTCATGCCTCGAAATAGGCAAATCACCTTGCAATTGTGCTGTTCAAGTTGCATCATTGGTATTTTGGTACCTGACGACTACGATTCCAACACCCAGTATTTTTTCAGTTTTTTTCCAATTCTAGATATACATTTTACGTTCCCTTTATACCTCTTTTCAATGGAATATTTCATTACGTATTAGGATCGAATAATTTTATTTATTTCCACGTGGAATTCTGCTCATCGCACCCCTCCAACTTGCCCCCTTTCTTCTGTAATTCTATATATCAACTTTGAAGAAAAAAGGATTTTTTCAGTTGAGTAAATTTTCTGATGTGAATTATCTCTCATTTTGTTTATTTTTGTGTGTTTTATCTTTTTGATCAAAATATTGAAACTGATACCTGTCTGTACCTATCAGTTTTCAAAATTCAGTCGAGTGAGCTGATTCCAATTGAGTAGCTTAAAACGGACCTAAAAATCCAAATTTTTAGTCAGCTATAAGAAATATTAAATTGGTAGAAAAGTATTCTCACGTGTTCCCCGTTTCGTTTCTCATTTCGATTTCATCATCAATTCATAATTTAATCGAAATCTATACCTACCTCAGAGTATGAAAACGTGACAAAATCGAGGTAAATTTTCACCCAACATCAGTCGTGAAAAATTATCTATATTTCTATCAAATCACCTATGTATGGAGTGAATTTTATGCCACGATTCGGTCGACATCGACAATGAAAATTTTGCAATCTATACTCTCTAGCGACCGAATATAAAGCACATGTTTGGTAAAAGGTACCTCCGCTTCGTCGGTGTACATGTCATTCATTTAGGTATAGAAATACGAGACAGAAACATGGAATAGATAACAAGAGAGAATAACGCATAGGTATACCGCGAAAAGTTATCGTCGATTTTGAAATTATTCATACCACCTGTATACGAGATGATGCTCTGGTTAGATTCTGCGCTGAATCAAGCACCTACATAAATGATGGCGTTTTCCAGCGCTCATGTAGCGGTGTAATAATTAAGGAAAATATTTATTAAATGTCGCTTCGTAGGTACGTAAATCGCGTCATAAATGTATCACATACGTATACAAATGGAACAACAACCACCTTTGTCACGAACGTCGCATCGCAAATATAACAGCAAAGTGTCAACGCTGTATGGCAAATTTATATACTTACACGTACACACAAGAGAGTATTGTAGCTACTTCACCTCTAAATCCTATTGACTGGTGGAACTGACATTATACCTGCTACGATAACACGCGACGTCGTCGTATATCTTCTTTTTTTTCATGATTTTTTTATTAAAACAAATTAGACTCGTGTTTACCTCCTTGCACCTAAAAGGAAAGAAGAGGAAACTTGAAGATATAATTTTACTACGCGAATTTTTTTTTAGGTATTTTTACGTATATTTATCTATTTTTACCTGTTGTTTTTTCCTTTCTTTATGAATTGTACATACTCTAGGGTGTGTCTTGGATCGAATTTTCGAATTTTTGGAGGTCTCGTCCCCTGGAGTGGTTCATCTTACTGTAAAAATAAGATTTACAAAATTTTAGCCCCCTATATCAATCAGGGACCGTAAAAATAATACAATTTTCGATTCTTCATTGAAAATCTGAAATTATGACTCAATTTTGATTTTTAGGGGTGAATTTTTGGCCATTCCAGATTACTTTGATCGGTTTTTAACCCGAGGTTTTCCATTCAGTCCAAATTTTTTTGGAGGTCATACTATCTCTTTGTTCAGAAAATCACCTGTATTCCCTTCTCAATCCCTCTAGGGGGTAACTTAATAAAGAAGATTCTATTTTTTCCCCAAATGATCCCATTTCCAATGAAGATATTCAACTTTGACAGCTCGTTGCTCACAAATAGTAGTACATATGTACTTGGCATGAATCTCCATCAGGAAGGAAAATAAAAGGAGTTTCAAAGTTGAGTTCTTTTGCAAAAAGCTCAACTTTCAACATCACAGGAAAGAATATATCTTGGGTGGTGATAAAATCCCAAAATTTTGGGCAAAGTTGAAAAAAAAATAAATTATGACATATTGTTTTTTATGTTTTTTTTGAGGAGCTGAATTCGAATATCAACTTAGTTTTTGGATTTGACCCCTGTTATCTCTTCCCTGAGAACTCAAATTTGATTCAAAAAATGAAAAATTGAAAAAACTGGTGAGGTGGATGGTGTTACTATCATTTGTTATGTTTTTGATGGGACTGGGTTCAAAAATCAAGTTTTTTTTGGTTCTAGCCCTCTTCCACCCTCTTACCCCTTCTCTGTCATATTTGATTTCATTGTGCATGAAGATATCGCGTGGCATTTCGTTTGTTATGTTTTTTAGGTTGCTGAATTCGAATATGAACTCATTTTTTTGGTACGTTCTCGACAAAACCATTTCTGCCTTATAGCAGCAAAGTACCATTTGCGGATCAGGCTTCTCCAGGGTTGTGCCGAATCACGTTCATTTTGATTCGAATCGCGAATCCTTTTCCAAGAAATGATTCGAATCATTTAATGAAAATGGCAATGGCCAAAAGTCAAAAATACCAAAATCTAACTTGGATTTTGCTATTTTCATTAAATGATTTGTAAAATGATTCAAATATTACAGAAAAATCTAACTGGATTTTGGTATTTTTGGCAATTTTCATTAAGTGATTCGTGAAATGATTCGAAAAATACAAAAATTTCGAATCACGAATCATTTTCTGTCGAATGATTCGAATCATTTTCGAATCACGAATCATTTTCTGTCACATGATTCGAATCATAAAATAATGGGCTTCTCCGATCGCCCGAAAGACTCTGAAATTTTGAGTTGCATCAGGTAAAACTGAATGCAGCATCTGAAAGGGCGGAGTTTTTACTACCAAAATATCTATATTTCAGATTTTTGCCATGAGTTCTTCGCTTGTATGAATTTTCCCCCAAATCTCTTTTTTTCGAATTTTTCAGGGAGGCCCGTTTGCGAATCACACCATTTGCATGATTTTTCAAAAAAAATAATTTCTATGGAAAGCCAGTTTCCTCTAAATTAATATTACGGATTCGATCAAAAAAATATTCAAATATCTTCAGATGGTGAATTTTTTCTTGGAACATCCTTTTTTCGCATCAAAAACTGTTTCAAAAATCATTATATTTTTTTCTGCTTTATTATGAAGAACAACGCCAATTAAGGATATGTAATGGGTAGTCGGATGGTTCATGAACCCGCCTAATTTTTTTGTTTTCTTAACCAACTCCTTGTTATGTAGCTTGATTCGTAATGGATAAGTCGCACAAATTTTTTTTTGAAAAAAAATTATGAAAAATCAAAAGTAGGCATTAAAAGATGAAGATTAAAAAAAATTTGAAAATTGGTCCATTAGAACTCGCACAATTATTTTTTAAAAGTTACGTTTTTGTGTTCTCTCTCATTCCGAATCAGTGAAAAGTCACTGATAAATAGTGAGAATATCAACACAGGAAAAATCAGTGAAATTCACTGATTTTCAGTGATTTTTCACTGATTATTTGAAAAATTTTACAGATTTTTCAGTAAATTTCATAAATATTGCTGAGTTTTCAGTGAATTTTCACTGATTTCCAGTGATTTTCTTTCACTGACTTGATTTCAGTGAAAAAAATTTAATTTTTGATAAATTTAACTGATTCAAAAATGAGAGAATTGCGTTCAAAAACGGAGGCATGGTCGAAGTTTGGTACTGTGACGTCACACCATGAAATTTTCGTATAAGTATCACGGAAAATACTTGGCTGATAGGTAATAATACAGCGAAAAACAATGATAAAACAAAAAAATTCGTAAAAATTCTTAGGCGTGAGTGCGCGCCACGCCGCGGATTATAAAACGAAAATTTCGTAGTGTGACGTCACAGCACGACTTGACCATGTCTCTGTTTGCGAACGCAACTCGAAAATGCAACTTTCAAAAAATCATTGTGCGAATTCGAATGGGCAAATTTTCAATTTTTTTTAAAATCTTTATCTTTTAATGTCTATTTTTGATTTTTCATAATTTTTTTTCAAGTATTATTTCTTGCAACTTGTCCATTGGTACTTTGCTCGATAATATTGTTTTTCTGTTTTAGTTGCAGGTAATAAGAGGGAAATGGCCTCGATGAGGTCGTACCAAAAAAAAAGAGTCCATATTTGAATTCAGTGTCCCAAAAATCATTACAAACGATACGTGACATTAAATTTTCAATTTTTTTGAATTTTATCCAAAATTTTGAGTCACCGTCACCCTCCAAGGTTGCAAGTTCCTAGAACAAAAAATATATTGGCCAATTACCCATTGCTGCATTTTTTACAGGGTTTTTAAATGGGTCTTGAAATCTTTCTTGCTATGTTGAAAATTTGCTTCGAATTTTGGCAAATTTTTATTAGTGATTTTGAATCTTCTTTCTAGTGGCGGAAAAAAATTCGCCTCAAGTGTTACCGTTCGTGAGCTACGACCTCTCAAAGTTGAATACCTTCGGTAGAGATTGAAAATGTGAAAAAATAGAACCCTTTCCATCATACTCTTTGAGGGGATGGGAAAGGAAATGAGGGTGCTTTTCTGGTTTTCTAATTAGGGGGATGGCATGATCTCATAAAAATTTTTGAAGAAAAATCGAAGGACCTCGAGTCAAAATTTGGTTAAACTGATATGTAATACACCTAGGGGGAGTTTTGGGGCCTCAAATAGTACATTTCAACAATTTTTTTCCAATTTGAGAGTCCTCGAACCCTTAAGATGATTCCTCGAATCCAAGTTCATTCCAAAAAGTCGATAAGAAATTTTGCAATATCATCCCATGGCAAATCCTATACCAAAAAAAAGGAAAGGGATGGCCTCTGATTGATATACGAAGCTAGAATTTTGGAAACCTCATTTTCAAAGAAAACTGAACCACCCCAAAGACTGAGGCTTCCAAAATTCGAAAAAATTTTCACGTGTTACAAGAAACACCCTACCATACTCTTTAATAGGTGTGTATTATTTCTGAAAAAGGCTTAATTTTTATTGTTGTCGATTTATAATATTAGGTATAATTCGTTCTCGAGCATGATTTTATTATGGTATTATGGGAGGAGTTACCGATGCAGATAGGTAATCGACCATGATTACAAATAGGGTCGATTCACGCAGACACACAGTCGTCAGACACCATCCAAAAAAAACGCGATACCGCGTGGAAATGCGATTCGAAGACCATCCCATGCGACCCGATGAGCCCCCTCCGGGACGAGCCGAGAAGAAGGTAAATTTGCAGCAACATTTCAGTAACCGACTGTTGTTGTTGTTGTTGAGTAATTTCTTTGATGTGTCTGCGGTTTGGGGACGCTGTAAAATTTACTATATTGAGTAGAGAGCAGCCTTTATTCTCTGCTGCAGCTAGAAGATGCTGCCGCTGTAGTACGTAGTTCGGTGCTCCTGTTGATGTTTAATTTTTTGACATTGTATACTTAATATTTACATACATTTATCGTTGTTGTTTGTTTTGTTGTTTACTGTCGTTATTGGATATCATTTTTTTTAATCGTACTAACAGATCACGCATTTCTATACGATTTTTTTTCATTTGTATTGTATAGTTTTTTTTTCTTTTTATAACACCGGTTGTGGTAGAATATTTACGAACACTATTTAAGTACCGTCTTCAGGGTACAGCGTTTTTTGGTTCAAGTGTTTCCAGTTTCCAGTCTTACATACTGTATTACTTTTTTTATTTTATTTTACATTCTTTTTTTTTACTTATTGATTTTTCCATAGACGCGTTGATATTATACTTAGGTTTTTCGCATCGTCGTTTATGATTTGCATGCTTTTAACGTAGAGTCATTTATATACTTACAGTTACACACCAATTAGAGTAGTACATCGTTTGAAGGCTCCAAGTAGCTATGAGCTTTCAAACTATACCATTATGTCTTTTTTTTTTCAATACCTTTACGTCGATATGTGCCTAAGTTACGATATTTTTCGAGTATGCCCCTCTCTCGATATACTTTTAGACATACGAGCGATGATGGTTATTCTTGGAACGTGCTTCGTCGTATCGTATAATTGTGTTGACGTAATTAACGAATGTTTTTTACCTTAAAAAAATTCCTCCATAGGTTAATTACTTCTCTTGATAATTTTTTTCCTTTCTTTGCTACTCTGTCGTGTTTGTATAATTTTTTTCTCACTTAAACGTTGTATTGACAGTTAATTTGATTGGTAATTGGTCGTCATGGTTACTTGTATATATTGTTAGGTTACCTACTACTGTCACAGCGTGTACAATTAATCAGCGAAAATTTTCATCGAGTTGATAAGCAATCGATTCCGATTCACACCTTGATTTATTATACGGCTGGGGTTCGATTTGTGTACGGAATGGGTGTTGGAGGTGGAGGAAGGTGGAGGGGTATTGATTGAGTTGATTTGGTATTATGACGATGGACGATTGGTTGTTTGATTTGTACGGGCGAGGTTGGAAGAAGTGGAAAATTGTTTAATTTATTTTGAGCTTGGAAAATTATCTGATTTGGCGGGTTGATTGCTCTGTTTTTGTATACATTGATATTTTTTTCGATTTTTATAATGATTTGTACGATGTTCGAGTTGATGAAATTTTTGAATAGGTTGAGGTATGTGCGTTTTGAGGGGTTTAAAATAATGCCCCTCTTTCTTTCTCTCCCTTTGTCTGCTGTTGAAATTGAAAATGAAAAATTAATGAGAAGGTCGTACTCGGATTGAATCTGGTATGGAACAGATGGAATATGGGTGAGAATTCGCCTCGATCTTGAATGGAAAACTTGCAGGTTAAGTCAAAAATTTTCGAAACTGATGATGCTTTTTCTTGAAAAATGTGTGTTTTGAGCCTGAAAAAATATGAAAATGATTTCAGTCGTAATGTTTGATTTTTTGGGCTTCCTTGCCTCGTAATACAATTTTCATTTTTCCTTGCCTCAATTGGAAAATTTCTGAAGGACTTTTTTCAGGAAAAATTGTACGAATTTTCAAGTGATACATTCAATATGACTTTAAATTATCGATAGCAAAATTTTAATAAATGAATTCAAAAATTTCAACCAAATTCATTTTTTTAAAAATAGATTCCAATTTTGACGAAACAGGGTCTTATGATAATTCACGAGTTCTAAAAATTGCAAAGCCATGAGCATGCAAATCTTCAGTCCCCACCACCACCCTTATCTGATTTTTGTCAGACTTTCATTCTGAAGACGAGAAATGCAGGATTTTTGCTGCAGCTCCTTTGCACAGTAATATTTTGTGAAATTGTTAGGAATGTTGGGTTAGATTAGATTTCAACGAATTCTTCCGAAATGGTAGCTCCATTCAGCTTTGAAAATGATAACACCTACACTGAAAAAACAAATAAATAAATTTTATCCAAAAAAATAATAACAGGGCACGATTCACAAAATTTTCAACATTTATTCTGAAAAAATATAATACTTATTTATTTTAGAATACATTTTACCAATTTTTTGAATGGTGCCCGTTATTATTTTTTTGGATAAAATTTATCATTTTTTAACACTTTTTATTTAGGTATCATTTTTTTCAGTGCATATGATTTTGTGGCAGAAGCTTCCTGTTCGTCTTCAAAAGATATCTTGAAATTCGTCCAAGTACAATTAGGTATATACTTGATGAATTCCTTCCTTTTCAAAAATTTTGTTCGTTTAGATTTTAAAATTGTTATTTTGTGTTTGTATAGAATGGAACCACTTTTATGGTCCTAGCTGAACTGGATGGGGGGGGGGGGGGGGTAATTCGGCCCATTTCCTGATGATAAAATTAAATTTTAGTCGAGAAAATTGGGTTCGAGTGGAAGAAATCGAGAAATGAGACAGAGTAATTTTGCATTTGAGAAAAATTATATTTCGTTTCAAAAAGAAGAGATTCCATTTATGAGTCGAAGATTTTGATTTTTTCCCCCTAAATAATGCTAACTTTAGTTCGGCCTCAAGTCGTGAGAATTTTTCATCAGAAATTTTGCGCAAGGCTCATACACAACATACAAACACAAAAAATGCAGCATTAAAAAAAATCCAGAAGTACGAAATTGTGACAAAAATAAATCAATGAAAGTAATCAGGAGACAGTTTCAGGCATCATAGCGGGTCACTTTTTTCGACTTCAGTTACTTTTGGTTACTTTTCACGTCTAAAAGGTCACTCTGGTTACTTTTTTACCCTCAAAAGTCACGTTTTCTTTGCACTTCCAGGCAAAAATTCAAATTTTCTCGTAGAAATTGCTATTTTTCAAAATTCTTCAAGAAAAAAATGATTTTTGCTAGTTTTTTTGTTGTTTTGACGAAGGAATTTAATAAATGAAATTATTCACGTCTTTTCAGTTGATTTATCTTTGAAATGTTTGCAGAGAACTACAAAAAAATTCCTGGTTACTTTTGGTTAATTTTTGGTCATTTTTTGCTCAAAAAAAGTTACTAAAAGTCACTTTTTTCTTCAAAAATTTCGCTATGATGCTTGCAGTTTCCTACTTGTTTTTTGGTAAAAATATCCATATCAAGCTCATTTTTTTGAGAATTTTACTGAAATTTTAGATTTTTCATTTACTTTGAAATTAGGTAGCACTGTTGGCCTTCTACAAAACCGTTGAAAAATTGCTGATCACTAATTTGACGATTTTTTTTGCTTTCTAAATTCAGTTAGTTCATTCAAACACCTCAAAGTCGAACAAAAAAATTTTTTGGTCACGCGAAATAATTTGTGATGAATGGCAGTGCTGCCAACTGCATTTTAATTTACGTAATTTTTTGAAAATTTCAGTTGGCAACACTGCTATAAAAAATTTTCAGAACATTAAATCAAGTATTTCATTTTGAAGGCATTCCTGGGATATGGAGGACTTGAGAATCAAGGAGAGGTTCAATTTTCGTCAAAAATTTAAAATATTGGCAACGTTCAATAAAAGCTAGAAACCATGCAATCAAAAAATAGTTTTTAATTTTTTTGTGATTTTCATGTAAAAAAAACTTCAAAAATCGACTGAAAGTGGTTTCAGACCTTAAAAGTCAAAAATCAACTTCATACTTGAAATGTTTCTGCTGCGATAAATTACTCTTGTTCGCATGTTCCTTTTCATTAGACGCTGTCACTTGTTTTTTTTTTTCGATCCATTCCAAAATTATACATTCAGCAAACCCTAAAATTCAGAGAAAGAAACCAACACTCGTATTTATTGATTTCTCATTTTGTCATTCTGAAATCAGAAGAAATTAGGGGGTGGGGGGAGGGGAGGTTGATGAAATAATATCCTTTGCATAACTAAATTTCCAGAGCAATTCGATTTTATAATTTTCACGATCGAAATAATTTTTTTCCTGAAAACAGATTTGCAAAAAAATTAGCCAAAGTAATTCTTATTTCGATAAAAAATTTCTCGAAAATAATTATCAAAATGGAAAAATGGTATTTTTTTCATTAACCCTTTTGTGTCACACTGCATTTTGTACACGTATGTCACACTTAGTGAAATTCACTAAATTTGAATTTTTTTGAAAAATAAGTGTCGTACCAACTTTTAATGGTCTCAAATTTGTTCAGCAAGTTGCTTGCGTTCATTTTAAGTTGAAAAAAAACACTTTGCGGACATGGTTGCATATCTTGAAATTTAAGGGGTAGTTCAACAGTACTACTGATTTTATTTATTTAGGTAATTTTAATTGAAAATCGACATTTTAAATATAAAATGGAATGAAAGAAAATTTAGAAGTAGGTACGACATAGAGAATTTATTTTTGCATAGTAATTTTTCAACAAAAGAAAAAAACATGATTTACTTTGAAAGAAAGAGCTATTTAAATTTCAAACTTCAATAGCCCCTTCAATTATCAAGATAGGCAAAACGTGTATACCACGTTTTTTGTTGCATTTTTCATTTCCTATAAGGTCTACCACTTGAATTGGTAATTTGTGATTTTTTATTATTTTTTTCATTTCCCCAAAAAAAATCCAAAATTTTTTGAAAATTTGTACAGCGTACAAAAAAAAATTCTTCAAATGGTACTTGCCGGCAAATAATTCTCAAAGAGTTGAAATTTGAACCGCCCCAGCGTTGAGCCACCCTCCGACTATTTTTTTGTCGAACCAGTCACTGAAAACTCAAACTTAGTGAATTTCACTAAGTGTGACACAGAAGGGTTAATAATAAACTTTCGAAAGCCATTTAGAAAAACACATTCCCCCTTCTAATTTATTTTCTACGATATTTTTCTAGTTTGCTGAATTCGTATACGTAATAATACGTCCCCCACCAATCCATATTTCTCACAGTCAAGACGTCAACGAAATTCATTCGAGAGTAGAATTCCGCAAACTGAACAGGTAACCGCGGAAAAAATTAACGTAGGGTTGTTTTCACGTTTTGAAAAATTGAAAAAGTTGCGAAATACCAGGAACGAAACGTAGCGTAACCTAAATAGAGAGGAGCCGAAGCTATTCGAATGTAAAGTTTTACACGATCCGGTGCGATGGTGGTGTACTGTTTCGTGTTCATCTATCAGTTGAATATTATATACCGGGGTTGTTTTTTGACTTCTTTTCATAAATTAGCGAATTTGTTGTTAAAGTACGACCGCGTATTCTTCACGCGTCGAAAGATTAATTATTAATGGGTCGACGAATTAACGAATTGTGGTGCGAAAATTTTTGCGTATAGGCTGTTACGAAATTATTTTCTACGTCGCGTCCGTTCTAGCGAGTTTTTTTTCCCCGTCGTGTTTTCTTCTTTATTCTATAGTCGAGTTGAAATCTGGGTCATACTTGAAAAAGCGTTTTAATCAAGGTTTTTATCCGGATGTTTGAAATTATTAATGAAAATCTGTGTTGCGAATTTTCATTTTATACGTGTAGATTTTTTTACGAGCAAAAAATATCAAAATGGGATACCTTTTTAAGGGCAGATTACGTCGATGGGGAATATTTCCCTTTCCCTAGTGATCGGTCATGACGATGGTGAAATTCGATAATGGATCGTGAGGACCGTATCGGGGATTTTTTCCTCTTAAGATTTTTAAAAGACTGCAAATTAAAAGTAACGTTTCGCGTTTTAACGTTTCAACGTTAAACTCATTAGCATAAGAGATATATTTTCACCGTTAGGTATTTTTTTTTCACCGTACAAGGTACCTATAAAGGGTTGGAAATATTCACCGTCGTATACCAAAGGTGTAATTACTTTGGAAATGTTTTGGAAAAAAAATAATAAAAAAGGAGCGAACCGCGTGGCAAAGAGATAATTTAAATTTTGACTCGGTTTAATAAAGAACGACGTTTAAAACGTATATAAAAGTAGTTAAGCTTTTAATTTGAAATATTTCGGTAAACAGAGTAAACGATAATTATAATTTAAAAGTGGCGTTGGCGCTTTACTTTGAAACGAATATTTTCGTCGTAAATTGCACCGAAAACTATTCCACGGGTAACTTTTCCTCTCTTTTTTCCCCCGAAAAAAAACCTTATTGCTGTAATAGAAAAACTTTCTCGTTCGATTTTATACCAGCCAGACGGAATTTAATATGGCGATATGTTCGAGCCCACTAAATTTTTAACAGATTTGTCTGGAAAAAATTTTACTCTGGTGTGCGCGTGTGTGGAAGGTAATTACAATTGATGGTTCAATCGTAGCGTGAATTTTTCTTCTGTACTTGCTGCGATTTCACGTGTAAGCGATTTTTGATGGAGGTTTCTTTCTATGGGTAATTTTGCGTTTCTCGATACAGATATTTCGATTTAAAATGAATTTTTTATCGATAAATCTCTGATTTAGGTAATATCGTAAGCGAATTTATGTATTATCGTGGCTTTTCATCGACTCGGTGTTGAGATACTCTGGCTAGGGTGTTATTTTTACACGCTATTGAACCGATGTTCTACTTCGGTGTTGATATTGAACGAATTTTTTCACTCGATAAAGTTCTATTTGTGTTTTTTCTCGGGATTTTGAGAGACCGTTCAAATACCGAGGAGAAAACTCGACGATGGAAAATCAACGTTGAAATGGGGTTTTCTTGGACTTTTATTATTGAGATGTTTTTAAATAATTTTCTTCCCAGTGATGTGTGTATACTTCGGTGGACTTATATTTTGAAATATTTATGTGAGAATTCGTTTCGGTGAAAGAAGGTTGGTTGGTGGTTTTTTTTGCGGAGAAAAGAAATATATTTGTTTTGAAAAGATGCTACAGAAGTAATCGACGTTTGATTCTCGTTTTTTTCTCTTTTTTTGTGATACCATTTGAAGAATTTCCAGGATCGGACTGAATTAGGAGGCAGATGAGGCACCTTGGCCCATTAATAATGGCACAAAATTGCATGTTTAGTTAGAAAAATCGAGTCTGAGTAGGAAAATTTTCAGAAGTATATGGTGACACATTTTTGGAACATTTTTGTTCCGAGTCTTGAAAAAATAAAAATTTTATGTACTTCAAGTAGTAAAAATTTATTCAGTTGAATCGATTTTTTTTTGCTCTTTCAGCCAGCCAGTTTCGGTTCATCTCTGAGAATTTTTAATTTTTTAGCATTTTAATCTCAGAAACTCTCTTCATGTCTGATTTTAAAAGTAATTTAGCCTACAGATTTTCAGAATTTTCTTCAAAAAAGAATAATCGCTTCAAATTAGTTGATTGATTTTGAAAAAAATCAGCCAGATTCAAAACTAGGTTTGGAAATTTCAGAAATCACGAAATAGTATAGAATTTACTCACTTAATTTCAAATTGTAAAATCGTATATGTATGTATGCGGGGGGGGGGGGGGGGGGACATTACCGTCGATGTGACTGCGGTCTAAAAAAAGTTCAATAATTGTGATAAAATTTTGACTTTGCTTTTTAGTTTCATAAAATTTTAGAAAATGATGAAATATTTTAAAGTCAAATAGTTTGCTTATTTGAGTAAATTTTGGCTATAAAATAAAAAATTTCACTGTTTTTTTTTTAAATCAAATTGCCTAAATTGAAATTCTTCAGGGAATTGCTTCGAAAATTTTGATTTTCAAATGAATCGAAAAATGATTTGAAACACTTTTTACAATTTGACAAAAAATTGTTGGTCAAAAAGATCAAACAAAATTTCTGTTTTAAAAATTGAAATTGAAATTCTTCATTTTTCAGTTCAAATGAAAGTATTTTTTCAAATAAGTGTCTCTAAAAAATTTTGAATTTTCCCACAATTTTCACTTTGAAAAAAATTGAAAAAATGTTCTCTGAGTTTTTGAAATTTTTCTTATATTATAGAACAATTTGTAAAAATGTTTCACCAAAGTAATGAAAAACATGGTGTAAAAAAAATAACAGTTCGAAGTCACTGCTGAAATCTGTAAGGTATTCAAGATCCCCCCGCCCTCCCAACATCCTCTTTATCCCTCCATGGGTCATTGGCACAGCTTATTTTCGTCTCCAAACCACGGTTTGAATTCCTTCACGACCCTGTTTCTATTTTCGTTATTGAATGAGTTTTTAAAACGATAGAAAACCTAAAAGTGTCATTGAGGAAACCTGTAATTATTTAAAATTATATTATTTTCTTCGTTTTAGCAAGAAATATGGTCTTTTAAAATTTCCTCTATTTTATTGTGTTGGTTTTTTTTATACTATACATTTTTACCATACCCCAAGTTGAATTCTAATTGAATTTTGAGTCGTCTATTTTTGAATGAAAAATTCTCTTTGAAATGTAGAATGCAAATACATCATCAAACAATCACATTCTTCTCTCTCCCCCGAAATGAATTCGAAACTGTATGAGCATTATAGTAAATTGTTAATTTTTAGAAATTTAAAATAAATGTGTTGTGATATCAGTTCCTTAGTAGGTACCTCTTTTTCAAAATGGGTCTCAAAAGGATAGGTGCAAAACTCAAAATTTAAAAAAATTCAAGATCATATCAAAATCTAGGTTTTGAATGTGCTGATTTTAATTTTTACAATTGCATAGCCCCAACCAGAAGTAAACCTAAGATGGAAGATGCAAAACTGAAAATTTTGAAAAATCCATGATGGATGTTGAAATTCAGATTTTTCAATGTGCTGATTTCAAATTTTAGAATTATTTTAGCTCTCGACCTCAAAATAATGAGCTTCAGATGAGAGGAAAGAGAATGCAAAGATGCAAATTTTGACAAATCCCAGATATACATCAAAATACAGGAAGTTCCACGAATCGTCTGCCAAACGTATTTTTTTGGATATAATCGGGTACCCTCTAAAAAAACCCTTGATGAACATGTTGCCTATTTTGAAAATTGAAGGGGCAAATGCTGCTTCTAAAAAATTCAGGTCAAAAAAATGTTTCAACCATGGTAATGGATAGTACTTTGAAAAGTAAACAAATTATCAATATATGACTTTTCGCCTAACTTTAAAATTGAAGGGGCAACGAAAAAAATTATTCTAAAAAAATTCTAAAGAAATGAACTAATATAAGGAATGGATAGAACGTTGAAAACTGAAAAATTATTGTTCTGTAGACTTTTTGCCCAACATCGAAAATAAAGGAGCTAAGGGTCACTCAAAATAAATGAGCTTCAAAAAATTTCCAAAATTTCTCACTTTTTAATGACCCTTAGCCCCTTCATTTTTGATGCAAGGCAAAAAGCCTTCAGAACAAAATTTCTTCAGTTTTCAACGTACTATCCATTCCCTTGATCAGTTCATTTTTTGAGATTTTTTTTGAACAAATTGTTGGTAGCTCCTTCAATTTTAAAGATAGACAAAAAGTCATAAAGTGAAAATTTGTTCAATTTTCAAAGTACTATCCATTACCAGGGTTGAAACATTTTTTAACGTGATTTTTTTAGAAGCAGCATTTGCCCCCTTCAATTTTCAAAATAGGCAACATGTTCATCTCAATTTTTTTGTGGTAGGTACCCGGTTATATCCAAAAAAATATGGTTAACAGACGATTCACGCTGATCACGAAAAAAATATTGAAAAATTCCATCACCCAAGGATTTTTACAAGTTGAACATTTTTTTCACACTTTTTGATAACTATTGACACTTGAATGTGCTGATTTCAATTTCTTTCAATTTAGCTCTCAACTTCAAAATGGGCCTCAGGAAGAGGGACTGCAAAACAGAAAGTTCTGAAAAATCCATGATGGGATTTGAAAATTAAAATATAGGGGGTTGAAAGTGCTGATTCTCGACCCTGAATGGACGCTTGAAGGGGTGCAAAACCAAAAAATTTGAAATACCTCAGTGATATTAGATACAGGCATGAAACAGTCATCTTTTTTAGTGACTTGTCCCCTATTTTCAGGGTTGGTCGCTAAAAGTCCCTTTTTTGGCCAAAAGGTCTCTATTGGTCCCTTTTTTCATTCTAAAGTAACTTTTTTCCTTCAAACGGCCTTCTGCTCTTGCATAAAATTTAAAAAAATACTGAATTTAAAAAAAAAATGCTATCAAAAATATTTTTTTACCTACTTAATAGTTTACCAGCCTTGTTGATTTATACATTGACATCGGTATAAATTTCTCCTCTCGAAAACCCAATTTTTTTGGGAGGGGGGAGGTGGATGTATTTATTTATGAAAAAAAAGTGAAAAATTGGTCACTTTTTTCGAAAAATAGGTCACTTTTTGCCTTATAAAAATTCACTGAAGTCACTATTTTCCCCCAAAATCTGTGTTTCATGTCTGTAGATATCAAATGTTGAGTTTCAAATGCACTGATTTTAATTTTTATTTAGCCCGTCCAAATCCAAAATGAACTTCAGAAAAGATGCTCCAGATTTACCGAAATTTACGTTTTGTAGGTTACCTTTGTGTTTGGTATCAATTTTTACAGTTTTTTCCCCCTTTCCCATACCTAAAATGAGCTTCAAAGGGGAAGTCAAACAACAAAAGTGGTATTGAAAAATCTCAAAATTATAAATTAAAAAAATTTTCTCACTTTAAATTTATAAATTTTTTTTTGTTTTTGTTGTTTTCAAATTGTTTTGAATTTTTTTTTCCAAATTTTACCTTTTTTCGCAAAATGGAAAAATATAAAATAATTTGAAAAGTTTAATTTTACACGACTTGAAGAATGTCATTCGAACGAATAAATTTCACCATCATCGTTAAAAAACAATTCAATCTTATGTATCTAATTTAAAATGATTTACATATACCAATCTATGGGGAATTTTTCCATAAAAAGTCCAAAAACGTACAAAAACGCAGACCAGAACGCAGATCTCATTTGAAGATTTCGCCTTTGCGTCATAAACACCAGGCGCATTAACGTATCGAGTCACGTTTTACATGACCATATTGATTCTTCGGCTGTTGAGGTGCGATTTGTTATCCGAGTAAAAAGGCAGGCCCTTTTTTAAAATTAGAAGAAAGTTTTTTTTCCGAACGCGTTTTAATTTGCAAAGTGTTTTGTGCGAAGATAAATCCCCTTTCGAAGTATTTTTTACGCTGACACTTTACATTTTTCAAAAGATACCGAGAACCTGATAAGTTACGCTTCCGTTTAATCTTTGAATGAGATTGGTATAACAAAATACTCGACGAGAGCTGCGGCTTTTATAGCACAACGATAGGACGCGATCGACGTCGTAGCACTCTAAAGCACGAATTTATCGACGAAGAAAAGCGCATATTAAAATGGAATAAACACCGCGTATACATGTTAAGTACACGTATGTAGATATAGCCGGGTACCGTCGTCGATATTTCGTTCCTAGTACGTGTACATTTACAAAGGAATGCCTCAGGCGAGGTGAAGCTAGAGGGTGTTTGGAGTTGGTCGAATACGTAGATGGCAAAGGGTTATACGATGAAACGTCACTGCCTTGCTCGGGGATTCTCAATACGTCTCGAATAACAGGAAGAGAAGCCCTATCATTTACTCATTGAAATCTGGCGTTTTACATGTGAAACACCTTTTGAAACGGTCGTTACTTAATACCATTCTTTTATTTCGATCCGGCAGCGCAATATGCCGATGGTATATGAGATTGCATTATACGAGGTTGCTCAAACTGGCGCAATAGGGTTTAGCGAATGGCGTCCTTTTGCAGAGCACAAATCGCATAGCAGCGTCGTTTTTGTTGTTGTTGGTGTTCGACTTCGATTTTCGAAACGCTATTTCTATGTACTTTTTTGCTACCTCTCCTCTGCTCCTGTCTGAAAATACCATCTCGCCATCGCAGCGAGCACCGTTCAAGCAGGTATTGATTTTGGGTATGCACCAACTTTGGCCATTTCGCGGTTGTCGTTTTAATACGTAAACCGAAAAGGCTGCGAAGTATCTGTGCAACGTTTATGGTACTGCGTTTCGAATGTTATTGCGTTCATTTCCTTCGGGCTGCTCGAAAATTACGTCTAATTTCAACTTAACCGTTTTCTAGTGTAACTTTACTGCGGATTGCGATTGCCAACCGTGTGCGGCGAGATTGTATTTAAGATGGCGAGCGTTTTAATGCGCCGCGTGATGGTGCAAGGAGTCGTAATTTCCATTTCAACTTTGCCGGTGTGGTTGTGTAGAGTGTTTGGGGTGGGGAGAAGAGGGGTGTAAAAATTTAAGGGTTAATGGAGTCGTTTTCGTGGGTGTTGGAAATGGAATCGTGGAATTGAAATTTTTTCAGTGGATGGGTGATTTTGATTTTTTGTTGAAATGTTGCCTACTCGTAGAAGTATTCAAAAATAGTTATGAATATTTAAAAATGAACGATGATGAAAAATTTTGCGAAGAAGCCCCAAAATTTTGAGGAAATGTTATGCGAGCGTATTTTCAATTACAAAATTTTCAGGTATTCTTGAAATTTTCAGAAAAATTCAAGTGATAATTAATTTCTCAAAATCCAATAGGTATCTATCCGTTTCGAGAGAATACTTTTTTCTGAAAAATATGGAATTTTTTTTATAAAATATCGATTTTTCGTGAAAAAAGTGAAAATTTTTTGTAGAAAAATTTAATTTTCCAATGAAAAAACTTTAGAATTTTTTCATTGAGGAAACTGAGAATTTTTGCAGAAAAATTGAGAAATTTGTAATGAGAAAATTGAGGATTTTTTATGGAAAAATTGAGAAATGTTTAATGAGAAGAATGGCAATTTTTTAGAAGAAAATTGAAAAATTTTCAATGAAAAAATTGGGAATTTTTCATGGGAAAATTGAAAAATTTTCATAGACGGAATTTTTTGTGGAAAAATTGAGAAAATTTTTATGGGAAAGTTGAAAACTTTTTATAAAAAATTAATTGAGAAATTTCTAATGAGAAAATTGAAGATTTTTTGTGGAAAAATTGAGGATTTTTTATGGAAAAATTTAAAAATGTTTAATGAGAATGGTAATTTTTTAGAAAAAAATTGAGAAATTTTCAATGAAAAAATTGGGAATTTTTCATGGGAAAATTAAAAAATTTTCATAGACGGAATTTTTTGTGGAAAAATTGAGAAATTTTTTATGGGAAAGTTGAAAAATGTTGAATGAAAAAAATTGAGAAATTTTCAATGAAAAAATTGGGAATTTTTCATGGGAAAATTAAAAAATTTTCATAGACGGAATTTTTTGTGGAAAAATTGAGAAATTTTTTATGGGAAGGTTGAAAACTTTTTATAAAAAATTAATTGCGAGAGAATTGTTGATTTTTTGTGGAAAAATTGAGGATTTTTTATGGAAAAATTGAGAAATGTTAAATGAGAAGAATGGTAATTTTTTAGAAGAAAATTGAGAAATTTTCAATGAAAAAATTGGAAATTTTCTATGAAGAATTGAAGAAATTGTACGGAAAGTTGAGAAATTTTAAATGAAAAAACTGAGAATTTTTTCTGTGAGAAAACGGAGCATTTTGTATGAAAAAATTGAAAAATAAATTTTTTCATTTCGATAATTGAGAATTTTTTTCCCAGAAGATTAGGATTTTTAAACTAAAAATTCGCATGTAGGTACTACCTGCGTTTTCAAAAAAGCCAAAAAATCATAAATGGAAAATTGGCCTCCAATTTTCATATTACTCCTCCTCTTCCTTTCTTCATAATATGTAGTACACCTATACTTATAAAAATTCACTTTTCTAACTCTGCCAGTAATTTCAATGGTGAATATTTCATATGCTTTTCAAGTAAAAAATTACACAATACTCCAGCGATAAAAATACTCGAGGGAAGTCTTTGAAAAAAACGTTAAAACATCAAGTTATTTGTACTTATTTGATGGAGGCGTATATTGATTTTTATTCTAATGACACATCATGACAGGAAGTCGATGCAGGTTTGTTGTTTCGTAATAATTCCATAGGTATAGTTTTTCTAAGGTTTCTATAAGTATCTAGGTGAGAGCATGTTTTTCTGTATGGTTTCCTCTGCGGTCGAGTAGGATTTTGAACCCTCCTAGAAAGTGTTTGGTTTCAAAAAGAGAATTTTGATTCTCAAAGGGCTCTTCCAACGTTTTAAATCATTTTAGCAAATATTCGTTAAAAATTTAACGGAAATTTTATACTTTTGAATCTTTTTGAAAAATGCTAATTTTAGCTGAATTTCAAGTAGATACTTATTTTGTGCTTTTTGGCTCATTTTCGTAAAAGAAAGTCCGTTGAAAGAAGAAGTGTTGCTGAATTGTGGTGATGAGAGGGGGAGGGGAGGAGGATTAATTTTATCAGCAAAAATTAGTACTGATTTATCAAAATAATTTGGTTTGTATTTGTGGGGGGGGGGGCGGCTAATTCGAGAACTAATTTTTCAAAATTGCACAAAAATTTGTTCTCTTATTTTAATACCCCTCATTTTTTTTCCACATAATTTGAAATGAAGAAAAAAAGTAAAGTCTTTTTGGAGGTCTCATTCTCCAGGGTGGTTATGAGATTTAATATAAAATAATATGCTAAAAAACGAAAATAAAAAAAATGGGAAGAAAATTATGCATAGTTTTCAAGTATTACTAAATTTTGATTTTTAAAAATAAACTTTAGATTCGAAAAATCAGCTTAGGAGATTTTTTCCTCAAAATTTGAACTAACGCTTCAAAGCTAATATCGCTCTCTTTCAAACAAATCACCATGGAAAATTTTCAAGATTTTCTTCTCGAGCTATTGAAAAAAATTAAATAAATAAGATAGGTACCAAACTGTTAAATACGCCACAAAATAAATGACCTTCACAATGACAAAAACTTTGGAAATTTTTCTCATTTCCTGTAGGTATTTAAAACTTATATTTACACTGTAGAATTAAAAAAGAACCCGTAGCCTACGCAAGTAACTTTGTTACTTTCTCTTTTTCTCAGTTCACAAAAATTGTATTCCGAGCTGCTTCCAGACACAGACACCTTTTATGTTGAATTTCGCAAAGAAATTCACTCCTTATTACTTTAAAATGAAAATAAAAACGATTTAAAAACCATCCAAGTTGGTCGTATTACAAGGTAGTTTACATCGAGTTAGAAAAGAGCAACAAATTTCGTCCAAAAAGTGAGAATTTTGTATTTGCACTAAAAAAAAAAGCATCTCTAACGTCGATTATTTCATCTAATTCTCCAAACATGTAAATTTTACATTTTAGATAGTTCGTCTGATTTTTCTGGGACGATGAGGAAAAAACTGATGTGTATTTGGAAAGGTTCGTAAAACCAAACGAATTGACCAAGTTCAGAAGTGGAAAATTTTTCTCGATTACAAAAATATCTAAGAAAAAACACGAAACAAAAATCAATTTACTGAGAAATTCGATGAACATTCAAAAAGTTTCAATTTTTCTATGAAAAAATATCCCAGTACCTTTTTGTATGAATTTTTCAATTACATTGAAACTTTTCAACTGATTCTAATTTTTCAAAAAATCAATTTATCGAATTACGAAACTCGTATCCTTAGGTCAAAAAATTTACGCTTCGAATACGATAAAATTCTCACATCTTATAATTACGACTCCAACTTTGAAACGAAACGCCCTAATCCCACCCCAAAAAATCTCAAGACGATAAAAATTGATGAAACGTATCAAAAAATACGAAAACTAAACCCCATCATCTCAACGGGACGTCGAAATAAGATGGAAAAAACTGCAGAGTGTGGCAGGAGAGTCGAAATAATACCGGAAGGAAGATCGCGTCGCAAAACTACGAGCAAATGAAACTGCTTTCAAATAAAAATAATGGCACCTCGAAAAGATAGGAAAAAATTAAACTTTTGTCGCGATGGCAGCTTCGCAGTGTAGTCAATTCTCGTCGAAATTTAGTTTCCAAAGTAACGACGTTTAAAACGATCGCGATAAATATTTTGAAATTTATTTGAAAAAGACCTTGACGTTATTTCCGGTATTCCTCTATTTCTCTCTCTTTTATTATACTTTTTCTCAGCGCAATTCACGCTATTTTCTATCTCCTCTCAACAATAAGTTCGCAGCAATCGTACCGAAGCCCGAATTTAGACGTTGCCGGTCAATACACCGGCAAGGTACGATGTCGATAAATCAATGATAACTCGAACGCTGTTTATGCCGAGGTCTTACATCTAAAACACATTACCCTTAATTTATACGCGCAACCATTTGCAGCATCTATTTTAATCCGAAGCTACGTACTGCACTCGATGGACGGGCCTAAATCTGGGTCAATGTGGGCTTTCAACCTTTGTAGGTTTTCTTCGCTGTGCCCCTCGATGGAACGTTCCGAGGATGTGCTAGACTCACATCATTTCAGTCTAATGATTCATTCGTTCACTCTTTCTACGACTTTGTTAAATCCTAGGTTCCTATCTCGAGTCTTGCAGTCTTGATTAGCTTTTTTCACGAAAAAAATTGTGTCCTTTAAAATTTTTAAATAGTTTATTCCAAGTTCACCTTTTTTCAATTTGTTTAATCCTGTATTTTTTCAAAACTTATCCGACTTCGATTTTAAAATTTTTTTTCGATTTCATATTTTTATTCCATTTTAAAATTTCTTTTAATCAAGTATTTATAGAGTTGGAAACATTTTTCAAAAACAGTTGAAATTTTTTATGAAAAATAAAAAAATATAAATTGGAAAATTTTTTTAAAAATTTTCAATTGGAAAAATGTTTTTGATTGGACAAATTTTAGAGTAGGAAGACATTTCAAGAATTGAATATGAAGTTGAAAAAAATTTGAAGAAGCAAATTGTGACCTGTCATACTTAATAAAAAGTGGCTTAGATCCAAAAAATGAAAATCGAGATTTTGATAGTTTCTGATAGTTCTTGACGTGTAGAATCCGGTGGTGATGTCGAAAACGTTCGCGAGCGATTCATTTCGTTGTTAATGGAGGGCCAATTTTTAGGGGAAGTAGAAAAATCGACCAAAACATTTGATTTTTTTAGTAAGTTAGAGGGTATGCCACGTAGTGTCTGTGTACCAATTTTCAGCTCAATTCGGTCATTTCTGTATGAATTATTGCAGTTTTCACGATTTTGCTGATGGAAAAATCAACTCATTTTTTAAAAATGAATGCTTTTTCTCAGAAAATTGCAGAGTTTTGGAGGGGGGGGGGGGTGAAAAACTGAATCAGAGACCGAACAAATAGTTGAAAATTCCATTCTTATACTACTTTTTAATATTTCAGAGATGGAAAAATCAACTCATTTTTCCATGAGATTCTCCTGATTTTTCCATTTTTTTACTAAAAAAATTGCACTTAGACGCTCATAAAGAAGGTATAAAAAAACAATACAGACTGGTAACGTATTATACGCCATTCTGCTCCATTTTACAGCGTTTTCCCGCCAAAAAAATTAGAATTGAAAAAAAAAGTATTTTTAGGTAAATTTTTATTTTTGATTTGTAACACTGATTTGAGAGAAAAATGAAAAAGAAAGATGATTGAATTCCCTTTCCTACCTACAAAACATATTCCAAAAATCACCTACTCTCTCATTTCTGAATCAGTGAAATTTATCAAAAATCACTGAAAAACAGTCAGAATTGCAGCACAGTGATAAATCAGTGAAAATTCACTGAAAACTCAGTAATATTTATGAAATTCACTGAAAACTCAGTGATATTTATGAAATTTACTGAAAATTCAGTGATATTTATGAAATTTACTCGAAAATCAGTGAAAAATCACTGATAAACAGTCAGAATTGCAGCACAGGAAAAATCAGTGAAATTCACTCATTTTCCGCGATTTTTCACTGGTTATTCAAAAAATTTTACTGATTTTTCAGTAAATTTCATTAATATCACTGAGTTTTCAGTGAATTTTCACTGATTTCCAGTGTTTTTCTTTCACTGGCTTGCTTTCAGTGAAAAAATTGTCACTGATTTATTACTGTGCTGCAATTCTGACTTTTTTTCAGTAATTTTTGATAAATTTCACTGATACAGAAATGAGAGAGTACTTTCATATCATTGGTTGGTCAACACTTCAGTTTGAAACTTGAAACTGCACTTCTGCAAAAACCACGTTTTAGATCTAAGCCACTTTTTCTTATGATAGGTCACATGAAAAAAATTTTCCAACTGTAAAATGTTTTAAATTTGAATTTTTTCACTTGAAATTTAAAATGTTTTCTTGCTTAATAATTGGAAGAAAGAAAATTTTAAAAATATGAAAGACGAAAATTTTGAGAAAATTGGTGCTAAAAAATTTATTGTTGGAATCTTGAAAAATTTCAAACTTGAATAGGTACTCTTCTCATTTCTGAATCAGTGAAATTTATCAAAAATCACTGAAAAACAGTCAGAATTGGAGAACAGAAATAAATCAGTGAAAATTTTTTCAGTGAAAGAAAATCACTGGGAATCAGTGAAAATTCACTAAAAACTCAGTGATATTTATGAAATTCACTGAAAAATCTGTGAAATTCTTTGAATAATCAGTGAAAAATCGCTGAAAATCAGTGAATTTCACTGATTTTCCCTGTACTGCAATTCTGACTGTATATCAGTGATCTTTCACTGATTCGGAATGAGAGAGTATAATTTTGAAAAAAATTAGAACCGAAAAAAATGAAAAAATGGTTCAAAAAACCAAAAAGTTGAACTTGGAATAAATTTGGACTTGAATCCTCAAAATCCCGTTTGCGGCAAAATTATTTATGAGCCGGTAGAATGAGCAAAGTGAATGAACCAGTGAATCATTAAACTGAAATAATGTGAGTCTAGCACTTCCCGATTTTTTTCCATGGAACTCGAGAACGAGCGAAATTTATTTCGAATATAACTCGATTTTCCACACGCAGGAAAAAGTAAAGTTTTTCAATCACGTTACGCAAAAGTTACATGGCCGGATCTCTTTGTATTCTGTATCTTTGTAAAGTTGGCCAGAATTAGACAAGTCGAAACTTTCAGGCCGAATCGCCGGACAACGGAGTCCATAAGTCTACCCGGCCGTCATAGATTTAACGCTCTCGGCGGAGCAATTAACAAGGTCAAAGGTTCCTTCGTCACGCAGATATACGATCCTCAGCAGGGGTGAAAAATCTCCCCGACAAGTCGACAATTAAAATATGATAATTTTCATCCTCTTAAGGCGATAAAAATATACACCCCACGTGCCTTAACCTTGGGTATCGATATCAGCACGAGAGCTAGTCACGCGACCACCCCTTCTGCTTCGAATCGATCCGAGTCCTCAGTCAGGCAGAATTTACACGTCGATAGACCTTATCCAAACACATCGTAATACGTGTACAATAAGAAACTCGGCGGTAATTTAAATCCCCCCCCCCTCGAATTCATTCCAAGGCTTATGGAAACCTCTTGGCGAGTTGTTTTGCTACGCACGAACGTTACACGGCTTCCTGCTCCTCCTGCTCCTTATCACCAAACTCGCCCCGTACTAAATCCTCTTAATTCTTCAAAATGGATTTTCAAAACGACACCTACCTTGTCCCGTGGCCCCCGCCGATCGTCTCCTCATAATTATATTATGGTCGCTTTTAAAGCCTTACAAAATAGTACACCTGCGTGTAAAGTTGAAATTTATTCCGGTTTTAAGAGCTTTTCCAAAACGTTCGCTATGCCAAATTATAATGGACAAATACACATATTCGCCTAACCCGAAAACCCATCGAGGATGGAGGGGGCCATAGCTTAGATGCCTGCATGTCAAGGGCATCCTATGGCACCGTTGTTTATTCTTAAATTACGGACTTCTTTTCAAAGTGATAAATTATTTGCTACGTACTCGCCAGATTTAGTATAAAGCCATTCCGAGCCGCCATCGTTAATTACCAAAAAAGGCCACGTGATGGGTTAAACCTCGCGTATGCCTCGACGTAGCGCGAACCGACGACGTAAACATACTGAGCCTTTATTCAAAATCCTACCATCTCGAAATACGATTTTCTCACCAACCTAGCTAACTTTTCCGCTCGGTGAGGAGAAAAACTTCATTAAAACCAACCACCGAGCGAGCCCTCTTCCTCGTTCTTCAACTTCCGTCATCTTTTAATTTTCTCCAAACATGGCAATTAAAAATGGCTCCGGGATGGAAAACTATACGACTTATTCAATACATTTTTGAAAACCGAACCGTATACAGAACGAGATGAAAGAAGATAGGAAGCAAAGGGGGGGGGGGGAGCAAAAAAATAATTCATTTAACTTTTCGCAATTTTCTAAATAACTCGAAATGAAAACCGTTTAAAATAAATAGCAACGGTTTTACGAGCTCCTCTCGAGTACTTTCTTCTCGTTTAATATCTTCACCCCGTATAGCTTTGTTCGTCGTGTACTGTTTTCACAGATGATTAAATAACCAACTTTACCGCCGCAATAATAAATCATCTCCAGCAGATCTGTGTCAAGCAGTTCGCATTTATTCTAGACTTAAATTTAATCCGCCCGAACATGGGAAGTAAAAAATTTCTAATCCTGTATGGCGTTAAATTAAATGTTAACCGAGTATCGTACATAGTGTTAGTTTATTGAAAACAAAAAATCATTCGTTCTTTGTAAACTATTTTTGGAAAAAAAAACATTATGCAAATTGTAATGATTCAACTGGCAGTAAAATTTTCGATTTTAACAAGAATTTATCAAGAAATAGTCCATAAATAAACCTTTATTCGAAATTTTAGGCACATTTTTTAAATTTCAAATGCCTAAGTCAATTGCCTTGCAAAAAAATGTGAAAAATTTGACCTTTTTGATGAAAAATGCTAAAATTTACTGTATTTTCTATTTTTGACCTCTCGAATCAATTGGAAGTGGTTTCGAGTCGATCTGAAACCCTCAAAAAAATTTCAGTTGAAAAAAAATCATAAAAATGGTTCAAATGAACTTAAGCACTTGAAAAACTTTGATTTTATTGGTATTGGTGATTTACTTGATCGATTGAATCACAATTATCCAAAATTCGTGGCTGTCAAGTAAAATCTATATATTTTTTTCTAGCAAAAATTTCTGGCAAAAATCGAAATTTGGTATTTCGTTATTTTCAATCTATAGGATGAACTGGGAGAATTTTTGAATCGATCCAAAGCCTTTTACTAATTTTTCAAGTTCCACGAAAAATGTATTCAGAAAAAAATGTAATTTGACCAGGCACTAACGAATTTTGAAAAATTGTGTTTTTATTGATCGAATAGGTCACCAGTATGGTAGTTCTCGCTTGAAGGTTCTAAAAATCACTTGAGCTCTTTTTATGACCCATTTTTTTCAAATCTGGAGAATGATAAACATTGGTGAACCCAGACATGACTTGAACAGGTGTGCCAAATAGATAATTTTTTGTAAAATTGACGATTTTTTTTGGGAAAATATAAGTAAAACATTGACAATTTCTCAAAAATTTGATAGTTTTTTCACCACCATATTTTTATATTTCCCAGGCCAATCTTTAAAAAAAAAGAACCCGAGAATTTTTTTAAATTTGAACAATTTATTAAAAATGACCTATAATATAATTTTTTTTAAAAATGTACAATTTAAAAAAAATACAGGGTGTTCCATGAATCGTCCATCAAACATATTTTTTTGGAGGTAAGTATCACTCAAAAATCATGAGATGAACATGTTGCCTATTTTGACAATTGAAGGGGCAAATGGTACTTTGAAAAAATCAGGTTGAAATTTTTTTCAAACATGGAAATTGATAGTACTTTGAAAAGTGAACAAATTTCCACTTTATGACGTTTTGCCTATCTTTAAAATTGAAGGGGCTACATAAAAATTGATCAAAAAAATCATCTAAAAAAGAACTGATCAAGGGAATGGATAGTACGTTGAAAACTGAAGAAATTTTGCTCTGTAGACTTTTTGCCTAACATCAAAAATGAAGGGGCTAAGGGTCATTAAAAATTGAGAAAATTTGAAAATTTTTTGAAGCCCATTTATTTTGAATGACCCTTAGCCCCTTCATTTTCGATGTTAGGCAAAAAGTCTACAGAACAAAATTTTTACAGTTTTCAACATACTATCCATTCATTTGAATAGTTTATTTTTTTAGAATTTTTTTTGAACAATTTTTTTGTAGCGCCTTCAATTTTAAAGTTAGGCAAAAAGTCATAAATTGAAAATTTGTTTACTTTTCAAAGTACTATCCATTACCATGATTGAAAACATTTTTTAACTTGATTTTTTTAGAAGCAGCATTTACCCCTATAATTTTCAAAATAGGCAATATGTTCATCTCAAGTTTTTTTTCAGTACTACCTACAATCTACATGGTTATATCCAAAAAAATACTTTTGGCAGACGATTCGTGAAACACCCTGTAAAAAATTGTCCTATAATCGGAAAATTCAACATTTAAAAAAAATTTCATAACTTGAACAATTTTTGAAAAATTACACAATTTTTTGTAAATTCCTAAAAAATTGCATAACTTTTTTCAAAAGTAGAAAATACTCCAACAATTGAATTATGTTTCAAGAACTCGGGAAAATCCCAAGGCAATTTCTGTTTGATTATTGTTTTTGAAATGAAAATACATATCTGGTTTGTAAACCTAAAACACATTTTTTTGGGGGGGGAGGGGCGAGAAAACGATTCCGGAAACTATCATGCTTCAAAATTTAAATCCATCAATTAACGTAATTGTTTTCCTGGATTTTTTATCAGTCTAAATTTTCAAAATTTGACCAAAATTCGAAAAATGAATTTTGGCAATGAAATTTCGGATAGGTAGTCTGTCGATATATTTTTGTTTCAAATCAAAATTTTACTGCCTGTAGAGATACTGAAAATTTCATGTCCGACATTTTGTATGTACTTGGCAACCGACAAATGGCTCCCCTCCTCTCCCTTCCCCACCCAAAAAAATTATAAAAGTTAATTTTCCAATCAAAAATTAACTGCACAGAAACCATAACTTTCGTTTCCTTCGTGCTATAATTTTTTATCCTAACATCTTTCATCGACTATATACGGCACACCAGGCGATAATTTTCTTAAAGCTTTTTATTACTCTCTCGTTGAATCAATTTTCGATAAATGTTTATAATGGAGTCGTGTTTTTCGGTATATTTAATGAAAATCCTACTTCTATACGACCTACGCCTTCCGTTCAGTTTACATCGCTGGCGACCGAAACTTTGCAACATTCAGCAGCATTTTGACGTTTATATTCGGTCACGTCTGATGCCAGAGCCACGACCAGTTACGTTGATTGAAAATTCCTTATCAAAGAGAAGTTTTTCTTTATTTAAATTTATAACAAATAGTCGACAACTTTTCGAATTCGGTGGGTTCTGGATTCAAAATGCCTTCGATATGATTCATTGATTCGTGTATACCCTTTTATACGTATTAAACGAAGAGATTTTAATGGAAGTTTTCGATAAGTGCAATATTTGAGGGACTTTGAATTCCATAGCATCAGGTTTTTGTTCGTGTATTTGTCGAACTGAACGACTATGAATGGCGTAGAAATTCAGCTATTTTATCTGGAGTTGACAGAAAGGGCTATTTTTGGGCAAAATTTTACCAGAGAACTTACTGAGGTGGCTACGAGTTTCGTCTTGCTCTCTTCCTTTTTGATATTGGCAACATTTTAGAATAAATTTTGCGATTCGATCAAGCTGCAATTTTATCATTTTTTCTGATGGATACAGAAATTGAATTTTTTCCAAGAAGAGGTCATCTCGTTTGCAAATTTTTTCACTCGGAATTGATTTTCTCAACTGAAAGTGTAATTTTGTCGGGGGGGGGGGGGGGTTGCTGTCCCTCGAAACTTTTCAAACGGAGTTTCAACTTTTTAAAAAATCTTCACGATTTTATTTCAAAAACATCGATTTTTTCATCATCACTAAACATTTTTGAATTAGAATATCAGCTCATACCCTTTCCCTATTCCTTCCCAACTAAAGCTAACGTTATCTAACAAAAAAAATGTTTCGTCGTCTCTTACCCAAAAATCAATCCTTTTTACGAATTCTAGTCTGTATTTTTCTATATCCAAATATAATATTCGAGTTCGCAAAACAACTATTAAAATCCACTCTCATGTTCTGCGATTTATTTATATTGGAAAAAAGAAACAGAAACAGAAAACGTGGCAAAACGTCGAAACTTTCGCAGGCGTACGTTTATGCAACTTATTTCACATTCAAAACACCTCTGAATTGTAAACTCGCAATCGAACACGTTGTTTGAAGAAAACACTCAGTCCTTGAACGTTGCCGGTGGTGTATTCGGTTCATAAAGAAGGAAAAAATCGTTCCATAGGTCGTATTTTTGCCTCGTAAAATTTCTGTTGTTTTCCTTCTTTTAATAAAAAAACAAACAACCGTCGCATGTTGAAAGACAGTTTAGGAAAGTCTTATTTATTAAACCGCGTATCCAACGAAAGTCGAATAAAAAATAAGGCAAGACGATTAAAACACCAATTGTGGGTTGGAATCGGTCTCTTATCATGGCTGAATTTGAAATTTCTCTTGCCAAACTGTGTTTAAAAAGTTCAAAAAAGTATTGCTTTTTGATAAAATTCGTGGGTATTCGCTATTCATGGATTTAATTCATCGACCTTCTTAAACGATTTCGTCTGTGAATAGAATATCTCGACTCGTACTCATCTTGGAAGAAGGGGGCGGGAGGATCCAAGGGCATTTAGCAAAACCCATCCTCGAATAGAAAAGGTATCAGGGTACGCAGGAGCATATGCGAATGAGGAGGCGGAGTGGAGTTTTTGAAAATGTCAAAAACAAACTGCGGTTTATTGATGATGCTGGGCTGCTATCGGATGATAAACCGAGTTCACGTGCGTTGTCATATACACTCACTGGTGGAAAAACCATTAAAGAGAACATTTTCAACTTATTACCAGTGTCTCGGTACCTATTGTGGGATGGTAGGCTTGACTTCTTGGTGTCACGTCGACCATACCGTAGGGGAAAATGGTTCGCTATGGCTTCTGCATGTGATACGAAAAGATTTATTACGATGGTTGCATTAGGTCGCGCGATGAGCTCGCAGCCTGTTTCAAATTAACGATAGGGTATGTATAGGTAAAAAGGGTTGCGTCGATGGACGTTGCAGGTCACATTTGGTCAGTTTGAGGTTTTACGCGTTATTTAGAATCGTTGTTAATAGTAACATCGGTATAGTGTTTTGCAATACGAGAGGAGAAGGAAGGGAGAGGGGAACTGTGAAAAATGTATGGATTTTCACCGTTTCGAATTCTACTCGTATGGTTTTAATTCATCTCGGTTTCCGGAGCTTTAAACGATGTTTGATATAGATTAACGAATTGTCGTCGAATTGGCAGCCCTATGAATAGCCAGGTAATTAGTATCGATCTGCGGATTCAATGGTGGTGTCGGTGGCTCGAATTTTATTCTGCTTTCTCCCTCGGATGATTGGGCTAACTCGATGGATTTTGTCAGGAGAGGGGCTGGCAGAAGAGGCGAAGAGAGATTAAGTAGAATATGAGACATTTTTTAGAAAATTTCGAAAAATTCAACTTCAGACCATGTGTTTGGAAATGGAAAGAGGAGATGAATCGCTCAGGTTTTTGGAAACAATAAAAATAGTATATTCAAATGTTGAAAAATATATCAAAATCTGACATTCCAGTAAAAATTCGATTGAAAAAATTTAATAAATCTTAAAAATGTTGAGAAATTACTCAAAAATTGAAAATTTAAGGAGAAAGCAATTTAAAAAATTTATTAATCTTGAAAAATGTTGAAATTTTTTTTTAATTTGACATTTCAGTAAAAATTTATCAGGTGTCTTAACAGGTCAAGCTGTCCTGATAAGCCGAGCTTTTTTCAAAAAGGTCATGTTTACCCTGATTTACTCAAAAGGTCAAGATTTTTTCAAAAATATAGCTATTAAAAATTACGTTTTTTTGAATTTAATGTTTCCATAAATAGCTACAAGCACACAGATGTGTAGATGGGGGGGGGGGGGGGGGTACTGTCATATAGACTCTTAACATTTTTGGGGGGGAGGGGTGTTGCTCGAAAAAGTCATTCCAAAAGGTCTAGCCAAGTCAAGCTTTTTGCTCAACAAATTTTGTTAGACGTCCTGAATTTAATTTTAAAAATTTAATATACCTAAATTTTGAACATGTTGAAAAATATCTCAAAATTTGAGAAATTCTAGAGAAAAATCATTGAAAAAAATTCAATAAAATGAAAAATGTAGAAAAAGATCTAAAAATTTGAAATATTCAGGAAAAAGTCCATTGAAAAACATTAATAAAGTCTTGAAAATGTTGAAAAATATCTTGAAATTTGACCAGTAAAGTCAATTGGAAGAGTTTGAAAACATTTTGAAAATGTTGAAAAACATCTTAAAATCTAACATTTTAATAAAAAGTCAATGAAGAAGTTCAATAAAAATGAATAAATTGAACATTAAAAAGTATCACAAAATCTGGAATCTTGAAAATGATTAAAAATATGGCAGAATTTGAAAATTCAAGGAAAGATCCACTAAAAAAATTCAATAAATCTTGACGATGTTGAAAAATTACTCAAAATTCGACATTTCGATAAAAATTCAATTTAAAAAAATCATCTTGAAAACATTAAAAATGGATTTAGGTATATGTAGATATTCTTCAAGGTGTCTATCTCGTAAGTTTGGATTTTGTCCTGTTTTTGCTAAAAATATCATAATGCCATGCTTTTTTCTTTTTTTTTTCAATCAAGCTTTAAAAATTTCGATTTATTCTCCTTTGTTCTCAGAATTTGAGAATTACCTCAAGTGAAATATCAAAATGATTTTTTTTCATCCGATGAAAAAATGTGATAAAACAAGGTGTCTACTAGCTAGAAAAACAATAAAACCATAAATTAGTAAGAATTTTGTTTCAGCAGCGAGAATATCAAGAATTTTGATAATTTTGCTGTGAAAAGCAGGAATTTTCAACAATTTTGCTCTTCCTTGAATTTTTAATCGAAGTATAAAAAAGGGTTCTAATGGTATGAAAATAGCAAAAAAAATCTGCTAAAATTTTCAATCTTTAGATCCAGTAGATACATTGACAGGGTGTCTACCGGTCGCGAAAGTCGCGAAAGTCGCGAAAAAGTCGCGAAATTGACCCAAAATTCATCAAAAGTCGCGAATTTTTCCGAAATTACTTCCATTTTTTTCGCCTTTTACAAAACAGAAAACGTAAAAAAATTTCACCTTTTTGAAAATTTTTTCTAAAAATTTTCGCCCTCGCTTCGCTCGGGCTCATAAATTTAAAAAACCCATTCTTAAATTATATACCTCTTCGTCCTCTTACCTTCTATTTCAGACAATGAATATTTTGAAGCGGAAAAATATGTTCTTGTGGGAGACTAAGTAGCGATCACGAATATCACGATTGGGAATTTCAAAGGTAATATTGTGTCCATTGTCAGGAAAATCTAAAATAATTGGAAAATTTTGGAATTTTCTAAGGGATGTTTTAAAGGAGAAAACCATTTGGAAATATGTCTTTTTCTGCTGTTTTTGAAATAAATTCTTCGAAAAAATTTCGCCCTCGCTTCGCTCGGGCCAAATCTGCTAATATTTCAAACTTTTCATGAATTTATTTCTCAATAATCATTTAACAATTTTATCCGTTCTAACATGATTTTTCGTAAAATTTTCACCCTCGCTTCGCTCGGGCAGTAACTACTTCTCTTCTTTAACATAAAATAACTCACTTTTGGAAAATTTTTGTGAAAAATTGTCTTTTTTCAAAATTAAAGACGTATTTTCTTTCGTGTATAAACTTTTTTCTATAATAAATTTGATCTCGTTGATTTTTTGGTGGTTGGGGGGGGGGGGTCGTCAAATTGAGAGGTAGATACTAGATACCTTTAAAAAGGTCGCGAAAAAGTCGCGAAATTTGATTTTTAAAAATTGGTAGACACCCTGATTGAGAACGGGCAACTTAACCCCCCTCCTCCCCCCATCTTGAAATTATTGAAAAAATCCTGCTAAATGTCTTGCTAGAGTCCTGGTTTTTCTTGACAAAATTTTTTCAAACCCCATGGCTTTTCAACTTAATTATCAAACAATATACTTTCATTTTTAAAAAAAAAAACATGAAATTTTTCTAAATTATCTGACATAATTTCGAGAGAAAATTAACTCAAGATGCATAGTTTCAGTTTCAATAAAGATTTAATTGTTGAAGAATTCGATGAAAAGTCTGCAATGTGTTTAAATGTCACATTTAATTTCATCAAAATAGTCGATGAAAATTTTTTCGATCTGAAAAATATGTCTTAGTCTGACCTCTCAATAAAAATAGTTGAGAAATTCCAACATTGAATTAAATGTGTGAAAAGCATCTCAAATCCTCACATTTCCATAAAAATTCATGTAAATTTAAAAAAATGTTAGAAGTTGGCATACAAGTCATTGAAATAGAAAAAGTCAAAACTTGATAATTCGATTTAAAAAGTCAAACGAAAATTTGAAAAAAATTGAAATAAACTGTTGGAGAATATTTTTATAAGTCCCAAAAACTTTTTTTTCATCAAATTAAACCTTTAAGTTACGTGAAAATACCTAACTAGAATTTGTTCAAAAATGTGTGAATTTGAATTTCATTTGTAAAAATTTTCAAATGTTTCATTTTATCTGCAGGTGTCAAATTCAAGTCCCCCCTACCCCCGCCCTCATAGTTTGTGTATCATCTTTTTTTTTCCTTTGTCTGAAATTATGCCATTTTTCTAATTTTTTCTGAAGGGTGGGGAAAAGGAAGGGTAATTTCGTTCGTGCCAGCCAACGCAGCACTTCGTGCTTCAATTCTTAGCCTTTTTTTTTTCATTTTCACCTTGGCACGTCACGTTATACTTTTTCTCTCCGGATATGGAAACCGTTCCATTAACTAAAAAAAAAGAAAGACATCCTGTGGTAAAAATTTTTTAAAAGGGTTTACCTCTCGATACTTCGATGCAGCTGTATTGTTGAAAATTTCCACCATGCATAATACAATCAATACCCTCGTGGTAACTTAGCCCATCCAAAGATTCATGTAAAAGCACCGCCACCACGAGGCATTGTTTCGTAAAAAACAATACCTCGAGTAAGTATACTCTCGAAAAAGTGGGAAAAAAGGAAGAGAACGTATTCTTACACTAGTCACGCTATCAATCGCGACAACTTGAAAGGCACTTTTATGTCGCTATGTCAGCTATACTTTACCCCTCCTTTGAATTGCAGACCAGGCAATTTTTTATACTTTACCGAAAAATATAAAATCGTTGGCGTAAAACGGCCGTATCGAAAATTTATATCGATGGTATTTATTAGCTGCGCAGTTACATTGTTTGAGATGTCACTGTCGTCTTCGTGTCGCATGGCGAGATTTTTTACGAGAATGAATCCCGCTATAAAAGAACAGCTGCTTCAGCAACCGCGTAGCACAGGTCTTTTTGTTTTTTACGAAGTGATTTTGTCATTTCGGTCTGTTTTTGAAAGTTGAATGAGTGAGAAGCTTTCAAGCTTGGTCAATTTTTCTACTCGAATGAATTAGTATATTTTGCGTAATTCTGTTATCGGTTGAATTTGCTTTTTTTTCAAGGGTGTTTTCGAGGTTCTGGTTTCTCTCGTTGATGAAGTTATTGTGTAAAAAATACTCACATTGAGATTTCCAATTGTCCTTGTTAAGGTTTCGACGACTAAAGTTATAAATGGGTGAATTGAGCATTTCGATACTTCAAACGAAACTGAATAATTTGCGAGCTGGAATTCGCCTCTTGTTCGTTTGACTATGAAACCTGAAAGGACATCAGTTCGTTTACTTTTCCATCGTGAATAAATATAGCGATACGATCCTTTTTGGTAGGTTCCTTACATCGAGTGTGTTTCGTAACGCAGTTTTCTGCGAATTTCGTTTCGGATCGTTTTGTGGTCTGTTGAATATATCCATTAAGGGACTCCAAAGTTGTGCGAGAATGATCAAATGTAGCGGAAAATTGTTTCACGAGTGAAATAGTTAACGATTTTCCTCGCAGGTTGGAAGGAGTTTTTTCATTATTGAAGGTTGGATATAGGTCTCGAAAAGTTATCAAAAATTTTAAATTGAGTGTACGTGAAAATTGGCTTAAATCCGTGGAATTTGTTCAGGCATAAGGAATGTGAGAAAACGAAGTTGATTAAAATCGTCGAAATAAAATACTTCATTATTATTGATTTTTCAATCTAATTTTGAAGTAGTTGGTAGAATTGAGAGCAATTTGACTGCGCTGTCATTCTGAATCCATGAAAAATCTGAAATGAAATTGACGTTACAACACAACAGGAAGAAATCAGTAAAAAATTTCCCGGAAATATATGTAGATATGTGAGAAAAATTGAAGAAATTCTTTGAAAATCAGAAAAATCAGTAAATTTTTTCATCAATCGTTTTTTTCACGAATTTTCAAGTAATTAAAATATTTTTGGGGAATTTCACTAATTTTCAGGAATTTTTATCTGGTTTTAAAGATCTAATTTTTGAAAGAATTTACATAATTTCCAGCAATTTTTTCAATTTTACAGAAAAGTTAACAAATTTTTGAAAATTTTTACCAATTTTTAGTAAATTTCACAAACTTTTGGGAATTTTTTCGATTTTTCGAGGGATTTTATCGATTTTTAAGGAATTCAGTTGTTAGCAAGAGATGTCAGTATTTCG
This sequence comes from Pseudococcus viburni, assembly GCA_033439095.1. Taxonomy (NCBI): domain Eukaryota; kingdom Metazoa; phylum Arthropoda; class Insecta; order Hemiptera; family Pseudococcidae; genus Pseudococcus; species Pseudococcus viburni. Next base: position 1,936,007 of record JAVBJF010000017.1, read on the forward strand.
CTAATTTTCTTTATTTTTCTGGGAAATTTCCTGAATTTCCAAAGATTTCTACCAATTGAAGAATTTTGCTAATTTTACTAGAAATTGCACTGATTTTTAATAAATTTGGCGTATTTCAAAATCTTTTGCCAGTTTTTTAAAAAAATCCACTAGCTTTGAGGATTTTTTTTTAATTTTCCGAGAATTTCCTTAATTTTTAAGGAATTACCAGAAGTTTTAGCGACCAATTTTAGTGTTTTACTAACTTTTGAGAATTTTAATCAAATCTCAAGAAATTACATCAATCTTTCAGAAAATTTCATTAATTTTGAAGGACTTTTTGTTTCTCCATAAAAAGTTTCCTCAATTTCTCGAAGAACTTATACGATAAAATTGAATGAACGTCATTAATTTTTGAAGAATTTCACTTTTTTGGATGGCTTATGTCTTAGTCTAGGAATTTTCAAAGTTTTAAAAAAATTCACTGATTTTCAAATTTTTACTAAATTTTGAGGAATTTTGCCAATTTTTATAGCATCATTTAGGTATTTTCAAAAAAATACGCTGATTTTTAGGAAATTTTGCTAACATCGACTTCAATTTTTTTCGGTGATGATTTTCATCGATGAGAAAGCATTTTATTGCTACATACTCCTCCCCCCTCCCTTCTCCCTCATCCAGAGAATTCAAGTTTTTTTTGTTTTACTATCATGGTGTCTACTGGCAAGAAAAACCAGAAAAATCAAGGAATGGCAAGAATTTTCAGTATTTTCCTCTTTTCTTGAATTTTTTAATGAAAGGACAAACAAGGAATTCTTTTTTTAGGAGAATTTGAAGCAAGAAAAATTACATACAAATATTTTTAAAAATCCAGAAAATAGCCAGAATTTTCAATTTTTATAATATGCAGTAGACACTACATATGTACCGTACTCTTATTCCGAATTAGTGAAAAATCACTGATGAACAGGCAAAATTGCAGCACAGGAAAAATCAGTGAAATTCACTGATTTTCAGCGATTTTTCATTGATCATTCAAAGAATTTCACAGATTTTTAAGTAAATTTCATAAATAGGTATCACTGAATTTTCAGTGAATTTTCACTGATTTCCAGTAATTTTCTTTCACTGAATTGCTTTCAGGGAAAAAATTTTCACTAATTTATTACTGTGCTGCAATTCTGATTGTTTTTCAGTGATTTTTGATAAATTTCACTGATTCAGAAATGAGACAGTTTATTTCAAGGTATTATTATTGCTTCTTATAATGAGTAAAATTAGATGAATTTTTTATACATTTTTTCAAGAAAATTTAATGAATACATATTGAATTGAGTCTCTACATAGGTATTCACAAATATTTAGAAATTTAAAAACTAATTTTTTGGGAAAGTAAATTATTATAATGCGATTTTATTGTGGAAGGGAAGAGTAAAAACTTAAACTAATTGTCAATGTCGAGTGTTCCACCCCCCTCCCCTCCTTGCTAAAAAATTCAAGTTTATTTCGTTCTGTTTGAGAAATATTTTTGAAAATTTATGACTTTTTTTGAATTTTGAACTGGAATAATTGTAAAAAATTTGAGTAAAAATTTGGAAAATTAAATTTCATAATGGAAAATACAGTTTTGATGGATATTTTCACGTTCTCTCTTTCTGTAATTTTTATTTTGTCGATTCCTTGCTCAAATATTTGTCCACTACTTCATCTTTTTAGATTTCTTTGCATGTTCAGTGTGTAAAGGGGGAAAGAGGGGGGAGTGGGTTTCAGTGAATTATCTTGATTCAGTTGTTCCTTAAGATCAAATTTTTTCAAGTTTTAGTACTCGATCAATTTTTCACTCAACTCCCTCCTCCCTTGCCAGCTAAATCCGCCACAAATAAAATTCTGTAAAATAAGCTTATAAAAATTTAAAATAAAAAGGTGAAAATTTACGAAAAAAAATCGCAATTCTATCTGCGAAACGGGCGAATTAAATTCATCCACATTTTATTTTATTTCTATCGAAGCGCCTAGTTTCATTGAAAAGGTGTATTATGAATATAGCTACGGGATTATTTTCGTTATTCGGTTGAAAATCCATTATTCTCAATTCCGTGTGTGAAAATCCGACGATATAACCTCGGTTGTCTAAATGAAAAATCAGAAGTTATTGCGACGGCCGAACGTACCATTTATCAAGTTGGGCTCGACTGATACGTTAACATTGTTTCAAAAAAATTGCTACCTAATTTTTCGTTCGCGTTAAGGGCATAGTTCGCATTTCTTTTTGCCTACACGCTCCCCTGCCAATTTACATTACGCTTATGGGAGTTCATGAAATATTACTTTACTCGAAATGAGAGTGATGAAATGGGCTCAAATTTGAAATATACATTTTTCGCGATGGTCTCTACAATCCTGTGCATGGATTGCTCGTTACATCGAATATTTTAGGAGAAAATTGAATTTGAAAAATCGGTGAAAAATCCACTGATTTTTCAAATTCAATTTTCTCGTAAAATATTCGATGTAACGAGCAATCCATGCACAGGATTGTAGAGACCATCGCGAAAAATGTATATTTCAAATTTGAGCCCATTTCATCACTCCCATTTCGAGTAAAGTAATATTTCATGAACTCCCATAAGCGTAATGTAAATTGGCAGGGGAGCGTGTAGGCAAAAAGAAATGCGAACTATGCCCTTAAATTGGATACTTTCGCATCACATTGGTAACTTTCGACACGACGTAGGTATAATCAAACTGTACGAATATTTTACCAGCGAGGCGAGGGCTTAAATTAAGAAACAAAAATGGGAAATTTTCATCAGACGTGTTTAACGTGATGGGAATATTTTCTCGGTTGAGATTCGCTCGTACATCTAGAATTTTCATGTAGGTAAGAAGAAGAACATTTCATCGCGATACTGACAACGAAGAATACTTCGTTCGAGGCCAAATAAAATACGCATTAGTTCTTTTCGCGAGATTGGTTGTTGGCGTTTTTCCCCATCTTTTCTCTTTTTTTACTCGGAGAAAATACTGAAAATAGGTCACATTTGTATATTGACTCGATAGGGCGTTCTATCAACCCGAACAACGAAGGAATTAAGAATGGAAAAATTTCACTGTGTAGGATTAAGAATACCTACGCAATGTGGTGGCTTTTTTCCTCCGTCGAATAAACGATTCGTTCGAGAACGTTTTTCGTCGTTAAGTCAGAAGGGCTTTTCCTTTATTTTCCGTATAGAGGATATGTCGCGTTGGATTTTTTGCTCGACGTAGATAGCCCTTTTGTACGATTCTGTGATGGGTAATTTTCATATAGAGTTGTTTTTATTTTAAACAGCTCTCGTGTTTCGCTGGTTAGGCACTTTTTTTTTACCTCGACGTGCGATGTTCGTGTGAATATGCGGATATGTTTTTTTTGTCGGGGCGAAATTTAAAAAGGTATTTGCGGGATTTACACGGAGTGGTGATTTTGGCCAGCGTTGGTTCTATGACGTTGTACTCGCTGTGGAAGCTCTTTCATACAATTAACGCGCGCTTGTGCGAATAAGTTATACGAATAATCGATGTTAAACTCCGTGTATAAAAGTTTTTACCTGCTTCGAAGCATAGTGGAATTTTTAAGTATGCTTCGAAAGTTGGCGGAATTTTTTGTACCTGGAGTTTGACGTGGATACGAGTACCCGGTGCTCGAATACTGAATTACCATACGACGGTTTTAGACGAATTTTCCCCGCGAGTGGATGGTTATTGGATGAGGTTGGTTTGGGAATAAGTTGAGGAGTACGTTTTGTATTCTTGGAAAAATATTGATATTTTTGGATGAATATGGTTTTCATGAGGAGGTGGACTCGAAATGAATGAAATTTCCATATAAAAAAGCCATAACTGCGAGAGGCAAAAATTAAATTGGAAAGTGGAATGCAAAACGTGATATGATATTTCTCAGGAGTAGAAGTGTATTCGTGATTTTGAACAAAACATTTTTTTTCAACTCTACACATTGAGATTTTATCATTTTTTTATTCGTGTGTTTTCTGAAGCAGCGATGGAAAATGAGCACCATGTAAAGTTGGCTTCATTGAGAGGGAGGCTAAAAATAGAAAAAATTCCGACTTTAATAGATTTTTGTTGATTTTTCTACCTCAAATTTAAATGTTTTCAATTTTTCCAAATCAAAAAATTTTTAATTTGAAAAAAATGTTTACTTTCGGGTCTCTTTGTCTCACTCCCTGTTTCCTCGAGCCTGGTACTGTGAAACTGAAGTTGAAATTGGAAACTAAAACTGGTATCGTTTTTTTCCCCCATCCATCATCAATTTTTCATTAATTTTCTATTGATGGCTCTCAATTACGAAGATGGCGAACTGAAACTGAAATTCTGAAATTAAATTTGAAATTGAGACTAAAATCAATTCACAGTACTTCATTATTACGGTGTCTACTGGCAAAAAACAAAAAACAAGAAATACCAGAAATGAGCAAGAATACCTTGCAGCAATGAAATCAGAAAATAGCAAGAATTCCAATAATTTTACTGTAAAAAGCAAGAATTTTCACCATCTTGCTTTTCTTCGAATTTTTTAATCGAAGGCTGAAAAAAGGTGTCCTTTTTTGAGTACCTTTGAAGCAAGAAAAAATGTTGGGAAAATGGCAAGAAAAATCCAGAAAATGACAAAAATTTTCATTTTTCAGATCCAAGTACTCTCTTATTCTGAATCAGTGAAAAGTCGCTGATAAATAGAATTGCAGCACAGGAAAAATCAGCAAAATTCACTGATTTTCAGCGAATTTTTGCTGATTTTTCAACGATTTTCACTGATTTTTCAGCAAAATTCATAAATTTTACTGACTTTTCATTAAATTTTCACTGATTTTCCAGTAATTTTTCTTACTGATTTGTTTTCAGTAAAAAAAAATTCATTGATTTTCTCCTGTGCTGAAATTCTGACTATTTCTCAGTGATTTTCGATAATTTTCATTGATTTATAATTGAGAGAGTAGGCACTTCGATTGTACATATGAAAACGTTTTTTTTTTTTTACTTTTTTTAACCTCTGAAAGTACTTTATTGAACTTACAATCTTATAAAGTTGGAATGTTTCAATTCGAGAATTCATACGTTGAATTATTGGATTATTGTGAGCATGTCATTTGGTAGTTTAAACATCTTGGTCAATTTCCATTCCTTTATTTTCTTGAAAAGGACCAATTTTTTGAAGAATTTCAATGTTATGTTTTTTTGTCCCCCTGTGATCTGAAATTTTTTTTGTTAAATGAAAAAATATCTTTTCGGATGTTTGTATCTTTTTTGAGAAACATTCCTCTTTCCAGTCCTGTTTTTGTCCTTTTTATTTTTCAGGGAAGCGTACCTACTCCTTGGCATATTTCTATGATTTTGAATCATTCAAGTAAACGCTTGAGTGACTTGATATTTCAGTATAGAATTTCATGTGTTCGTGACATGTTCATATTTTGGACCCTTAAAAGGTTCACCTGTGATCCATTTCAATTTTTTTAATGTTTTTTTATCGTTTTTTTCAATTTTGGATTCCGTCTAGAGATGAATGAATTTAATTGTAAACAGAGCTGTTCTGTTCATTGATTTTGAACATAATTTTGAGAGGTATTCGGGAACTTCCTCCGAATGTAATTTTCATACCTTTCTTATAAAGTTTTCAATTTTGCAGGAAATTAGAATTTTTATTTAGGATTAATGTGTTACATAAAAGCCCATTTCGAACGGTTTGTTATTCCCCCTCCCCCCCCCCACCAATGCGTGGATCGTGCTTCTCAACTCATTTTCAACTCTAAAATCTGAAATTTTTTCACAATTTTTTTCAAAATCATTTTTACTTTCATTTTTTTACAATTTTTTCCAACTAGGGATAGAATTTTCTCTCAGAATCTCTCACAACTCTTGTTCTCTATTCTTTTCTCAAAATCTTTTTCAGCTTTAAATTTTTTTCAATTTCTCAAATTTATATTTCTTTAAAATATTTTTTAAAGCAATCAAGAAAATGACTCTGGAGTTGAAAAAAGTTTTGAGAAAAAATTTTAGTTGGAAAATTATATAAGAAAAATTTTTGGGTTAAAACATTTTCAAGATTTCAAAAATGAAAAAAAATCAGAAAAAATTGTTGAAAAAATTTGTAAATTTTTGCACTTGGAAAAAAAAGTTAAAAATATTTTGAATTCGAGACTTGGAAAAGTCGAGGAGGTGAAGTCTTAATTTTTTTCAATTTTTCAGACTTGAAATACGATTTTTTCAATTTGTCAACTTTAGATATGAAAGTTTCGAATCTCACTTTTTCAAATTTTTCTACCTTTATTTAATTTTTTTGAAAAGAAAAATGCAATTCGGTCATTATTTGGAGCTAGGGTGAGCAAGCTGTCTTCTATTCTTTTCCTAGGTTTTCGATTTTAGTTTTTTTTTTCAGATTTTCTACAGAATTTTTGAGTAGGTACCTAATCACAAGAAAAGGAATATTCATATTTTATTATTGTCTCCCAAAATATTGACCGATTTTTTTTTCTCAACAGCCATTAAAAACTGAAATCAGTCTCCTTCATCCCCCCCTCCCCTAGCAACTTCCCTAATAAACTCAATTTCCATAATTTTCTTCGTATCATGCAACCTTTTTTGATCAAAAACTGTACAGAAAAATCTAAATAATCCACCACCGAGTAAATTCGCCCAACTCATCTTACCTGCTCACCTCGGTATAATTTCGCGTTTAAATTCAGGCAAACGAAAGAAAAAAAGTACGAAGGCATTCGTTGGAAAAATTTCCAACATTGTTTTATCGCGAGCCTATGGAAATGGATACACGCCGGAGTAAACTTTTACACGACTTTTCTCCGCAACTTTCTAATAACGTTACCGGGGGGCTGAAAAAAGAAGGTACGTATGAGGTTAAAGTCCTCCGTACGTTGGACTTTCGATACAGCAGTTTTGCTGGGCCGAATTAAGCTCACGTAGGATAGAATAGGATAAGGTCTCGTGTAGTATTTGTTTATTCGTAGTTCGTAAAATAGCCATAAAAAAATAATAACGTGAGAGTAAACGAGCTCGTAAAAGGAGCCCCCTTTTGCCTTGCCAAGGTTGTGCTTTTATATAGACCACGACCGTAAGAAAAACAACGCCCGTACCATTCGTTCGACGCGACAATGTCGCTGAAAACTCCTGCTTCGGGCTCCGAATACCTTTACGTAGCCGGATGCTCTAAAAGCGATGGTAATTTTGAAAATTTCTAGTCAATATATTTTTTTTCTTTGAAAAAGCACGCAGTAAAAATAACATTAAAAGGAAAGTTTTACACCGTAGAACGACCCGAGTATTTATCATCTGTATAAGTTTTTTCACGCGTGTAGTTCGAAAATTTTTAGATTTTTAATAAGATAATTTATATTGGAAATAAGTTCTATATACTTTAACCACCTTTTATTTAGGATAGTTTTAGCATTCTATAGTTGAAACTAATACGAAATATTAACCTAGATATGACTTTTTTTTCTCTTCTTTACGATTAATAATAACTTAGTGCACGTTTTATGTATTTCGTAAGTGTGTACATATAACAAAGAATTTTTTCTATTGCCAGATTCTATATAGTGTAGTTCCAAGACAATGTTTATTACCTTTGTAGTGTGTATTCTATATTATTTTTCTCCTAATTTTAAGTTTTTTTTAACCATGTTACACCTGTGTATGCTGAAAATTTTCGACGAAATTCGCTACGTGGTTAATAATTGTAAAGGTGCGTGTTGGTGATTTTTATCCGACGGTTTGACCTTTTTTTATAAACTTTCAGCGTCGGATTGCCAACGTTCGGTAATTTTTTCAATTAGTCTCTCGGTGAAGTTTGAAAGTTGAATGGAAAAAAGCTTTGTCGTTATGCCTTTGAAAGTTACCAGAGTGACATTCAAAGAGCCAGTTTCATATTTCGAATACCTTTGTTCGCGAATCTCAATGTGGGTTTTTTTCTGTAAAAAATACTTCTCCTTAATTAACTCGTACGTTTTTTTCGTTAAAAGTTTAAATTAACATTCGTACCTGGGAAAATAAATCAATTCGCTTATGTGGGTTTTGAAAATCGGACAGAAAATATTTTAAAAGTTTTTCAATCAAGGTGTGTCAAAATGATAAAAATCTACGTGCGGAGGAATCGAGTGTAGGGTTTTTTTTCGATATCCTGTCGAATAAAATAGTTGGCATTTTTACTCGTCGCGAAGTAAAGGATCGAATGTAATTTATTCTGGGTTCGAGAGGTTTAGGTGTTTGTTTGGGTTTTCTAACTTGCTCGAATGGAAAAAATTTCATGTGGGAAATATACCCAGCGGTGATCCGAATGCCTACGATGGGGATTTTTTATTCCGGTAGATTCTGGACGTGTGTTAATCTTATTTAGATAGCTCGTACGTGGGTGTATTTTGATATATGGTCGATAATTACGCACGTAGAAAGTTGCTAGGTTCATATGAGTTATAGTCCTGGTTAGAAGAAAATCAATATTGGTAAAAATCGTATTTTTCCGACGTTCCCAGCGTTTTAGTATTTTTGGTTCGTCGTTCGATAAAATACCTTGACGTATGGTTGACAAATGACAATAAAAAGAAAACGGTTTGACATAACGGAATATTTGTAAAGAAAATAGACATTTTGGGTAAATATTGGAAAAATCTAATACACTCTGTATTTGTCTTATTGAAAGGTAAAAAAAATACCCAATTTCGATTCGAGAAATTTCTCCATCAGCAATGAGAAATTTCCAAGATGTCGAATTTGATTTGATTTTTATTCGTTTGACGTGTTTTAATCCTCCGTCGATTTTCACGGTGTTGGTTCGATTTCAATTTTAACGAGGTATTTACTCGAAATTTTCCAAAGATGGGGTTTACAAAGGAGGAAAAAAGTTGAGAAATTACATCGGCAGTAATTTTGTTTTCGGAGTTAATGAGAGTGATCATTATTTTCGAGTAGGATTTCACGTTGCATAAGCTTTTTAATCTCTGTAATTATTATTCGCAGCGATAAAAGAGCCCGTTTCGACGACGATGAGAAAAAATAACGTATTAAATGAGGGAGTATTTTTGACGTAAATTTGCCTACTTTTTCGCTCGGTCGAGTTGAATTTGCGAAGCTGAAATTTTTCGATGAGATTTGCGGATAAAGATGGGAATGAAATTTTATCAGATTTAGCCGAGTTTTTTTTGGTGGATTTTGATATAATTAGGGTGTTTTTTTAAAAAATAATATTCGGTTGAAATTGTGCATTATTGGTGAGTAAATTTTTTGAATGAAAATTTTGGAAAAATGTGTTTGAAAATTCAAAAAAAAAACGTTGGTTATTCAATTGAAGTGTATTTTTTCTTCTTTTTTGCTGCTGTAAAAAATATTTTTTTGGGAATGCTGTCACTGGTCTTCTTCTCTTCGTTCCAAAAATTCTGATTTTGTATGAAAAAGAAAAAGGTATATCAATTTAAATTTTATCCAACTCTTGAAATAATCCAGAATTAGGTTCAAAAAAATGTAGAGTCAAAATCAATATTTTTTGGAGAAAATTTTGGTCATTAAAAGTTTTACTTTTTCGAAATTTTATGATCAAAATTGAGGGGAGGGGTAAAGGAGTTCAAAGCCCCAAAAAAGGTCAACTTTTTTTTCGAAAAAATATTCTGATCTAAAATGAGATTTTTTCTTCAATCCTCAGTTATAGTTCCAATTATCGATTAATAAAAATTTTAATTTCCTGTGCTTGGCAACGATTGGTTGATGAGAAAAATGGGGAAGGAGAGTGAGGTAAAAAAAATCTTCAAAATATATCCAAGTCTTGAATTTTGTTTAAAAAGATCTGAAAATTCCCCATTTCATTTTCACGTCTAAAAACTTTATTTTTTGATCTCTGAAAATTCACTTTCCAAAACTTCCTGGCAATAAGATGGTGGAAAAAGTAGTAAAGGAAGATGCAGGTGGAAAAAATCGTAAAAAATTCTCAGAAGTCTAAATTCTGCCAGGAAAGTTTCTGAATTGAAATTTTTTCTTTAATTTTCAGTCATAGATTTTTTTATTTTTCAAAATTGCACTTTTTCGGAGCCATGTGACGACATGGGTGAAAAGAAACCTCAAAAATATCCAGACAATCATTGTGAATTTTATTTATAAAAATACCAAGTCAAAATTTATTTGCAATCTTTAGTTTCAAAACGTTTATTTTGTGATGACTGGAAATTTATCTTTTCCAGAAACTTATGACAACCAGTTGATGGAAAAAATGACAAGGAGGAGGAGGAGGAGGAGGGGGCTGGAAGGAAGTCGTGAAAAACTTTCAAAATAGTCGTGATTTTTGTCCAAATAGATCCTAAATCGATTTTTTTCGATCTTCAGTTCTTAGATTTTTTCATTTCTACACTTTTCACTTTTTCAAATTTTGGAACAATTAATTGGTGAAAAAAGGGAGGATTGGGGGAGATAAACCTCGAAAAATGTCAAAAAAAGTTATGAAAAAATTGTAAATTTTGTTTGAAAATATTTTTCAAATTGATATTTTTTGTTCATTCTTGACTTTTTGAGATCTAAAAACTTGAATTTTTTGATCCTTGAAAAGTTTACTTTTTTAGAACTTTACGACAATCTAAACGGAGTGGGTGGAGGGGGAAGGGGGGGCTCGAAAAATTCATGAAAAAATTTTTGTTTTAGGGTATAATATTTTGAATCAAATTTTTTTCTCCAATTTTCAGTTCCAAAAATTTCAGTTCTTTTAGTTTTTGCTTTTTGAAAATTGTACTTTTTTAGAACTCTGCGACCCTCAATTAGAGGAGAAAATAGTTGAGAGGAAAATTAAATCGTGAAATTTTGATTCAACGATTTGGATGTGTTTTTCATTCAGTGGCGAGGGGGGAAAGGGGAGGGAAAATCCCATTAATGAAATAATGACACAAATTCTAAAAAAAAAAGAAAAAAAAAGTACATCTAAGTTTATTGTTCATCTTTGAGAATAATCTTTCCCATTGTTACAAAATAATAATCATATCGCTGCCTATAAATTCACTCAAATAGGTAACTCGATTTCACGAAAATTCATCTCCATCCGAATTTCCCCTCTTAGGAGAAAAAAAAAACAAAAATTCATAAAAAGTAGCAATTTCGAAGTAATATTACCTTCATAAATTGGAATTTCACGTTGAAAAATCCACTATAATAGTGTTGGTGTTAATAATCGTATGTAATTTATTAGACTATACCTTTGCAGCGAAAAAAACCACGTTAATTACTTTTCTCGACTAATTTTCTTCGCTTGGTTATTTACATTTATAGCAAATATTTATCTTAATTTGAACGTGAAAAAAAGCTTACACGCGAGATACTATTTTAATTTGGGTATTTAGCGAGTTTTTTTTCTCATACATTTTAGAATACCAAACTTCTATACTTCTTTCGCTTGACTTACGTTAACTTACGAGTCTGTGCGTTGTGATTTCTTTTCTTTACTTATTTTTCTTTCGAATGTAAATAACGTGACGTAATATTTATCTTGATTTGGTATTTAAATTGATTGTATTTGTTTATCGGATCGTATATACCTTATGGTGTGGGTGGACTTTGATTATTTTGAATCCTGAACGAGTAAAGTACTCGAAAATAGAGGCCTTTGCGATAAAACTACTCAGCTCGTTAAATTTATTTTATTTTCTTCGGATTATTATCCGTTTAACGTTTGAAAAAGAATGGTAAAAATTTTCCAAAACATTAGTGGAAAATCTCTAAATTTAAAATTCCAATTTATCTTTTGTTTGCGGATTAAAATCGTGTAATTGGGATTGTTAAATTTTTACGAATTGATATAAATGGAAAATAAAAACCACGGTAACTATAGTCGTATTTTGGTACAGGTTTTATAAAATAATTCTCTACCCTTATGCGAGCAGCAAAACATAAAAACGTTATTACAAAATTAATAAACGATCGGTTAAAATTATAAATAATTCGAGTCTGTACGGTTTCAATATAGGAAGGCTTCCCAGGCGCAGGCGGCGTATACTAGATGAGGTTTTTCCAAAGTGTGTAGTAAACCGATGGTGAAATGATGCGATGGCTTTAACGTAACTATGAATATGTCCCAAAACAGCAGTATATCTTAATTACACTACTGCTGTGACAGGACAATATCACAGTATATCGTATTTAACGCGTACATCTCCCAGATAGTATAGGTATTGCGATCACCTGCGACCATTAACCACGTACCTGTAACAAAATAGAGCAAAAATGAGTTTATACATTCTCATAGTATTTACCTAGGTACATTAGGTAATTTAACATATATAGATAGCATACACATAGATAATTCGTACAAAACCCACCTAAAATATAGATACCTAGGTGAAAATTAAAATCATCTTATCTAACGATCTCGATTTCGCTTTGTTTTCTATTTGCAGTATCGGCATGGACGGCGTAGCGACGCTCTCGGAACACCCGGACGCGCCGTTTAACGGATTATTGCCCGGATTAAATGGTATCGGTTTGGGCGTACAAGTGACAATGACGCCGCAGCACGCGGCAGCACTTATGCATCATTTAAGCGCCGGCGGCGGCGTACCAATTAGCGCGGCCAGTAATATTTTGAAACTGAACAATAAACCGATGACGGTGCGAGATCCGCCGCCACCGCCGCCGGTGCCCACCACCCAGATGAACGGTTCCAGTGGGGCTCTGGTACCTTGCCCGAGCCAGCAAAATACGTCGAACAATCAACCAGCCTGCGCCAGCCAAAATAATACCCTGGTTCCTGTACAGCTAGCTGATGTGGCCAATGGTACGAATAGCGCCGGAGGCGATTCATCGTCCGGTAGATCCACTCCTAATAATAATGATCTATCTTCGTCGGCCAAGCTGTTTGTCGGCGGGTTATCGTGGACAACGTCGTCCGAGAAATTAAGACAGTATTTCAGTATGTTTGGAAATGTCACCGATGTATTAATTATGAGAGATCCGCTGACGCAAGTGAGTTCATTGGTGATTTGGGTGGTGGGGGAACGGGTGTAGATGGTCAGGTATGGATGTATTGGCTTGTGCACAGTGATGTAAGTACGTGAAATGTATCGTTGTGCATGAAAAGTATACTCGTGAGCATCATTGCGCAAGAAATGTGCATCATTGTTCGTAAAATGTACATTTATGAGCAGCATTGCACGTGAAATGTACTCTCATGAGCAGCATTGCACGTAAAATGTACATTTATGAGCAGCATTGCACGTGAAATGTACCCTCATGAGCACCATTGCATGCAAAATGTACATTCACGAGCATCATGTGCAAGAAATGTGCATCACTGCATGTAAAATGAACACTTATGAGCATCATTGCATGTAAAATGAAAATTCATGAGTATTTCTGCACATAAAATGAACATTCATGAGTATTTCTGCACATAAAATGAAGACTCATGAGCATCATTGCACGTAAAATGTACATTTACGAGCATCATGTGCAAGAAATGTGCATCACTGCATGTAAAATGAACACTTATGAGCATCATTGCATGTAAAATGAACATTCATGAGTATTTCTGCACATAAAATGAACACTCATGAGCATCATTGCATGTAAAATGTATACTTATGAGTATCAATGTGCAAGAAATGTGCATCACTGCACATAAAATGAGCACTCATAAGCATCATGTGCCAGAAATGTGCATCATTGCACGTGAAATGTATATTAATGTGCATCATGCAATCATAAATGACCAGATAATATCCTTTTCTCACAAATACTCAAATATAATTGTAATTCGATTGAAATTCAATACTAATAATTTCTGTTTCTCTTTTTTTGCCCCACAGAGAAGCCGAGGTTTCGCATTCATCACGTTTTCCGACCCAGACACAGTGGACAAAGTGCTGCAAGTACCGATACACACTCTAGACGGTAAGAAAATAGACCCTAAGCACGCTACGCCGAAAAATCGCCCGAAAGCCGGCAACAAGACGAAGAAAATCTTCGTCGGCGGTGTCAGCCAGGACACCTCCGCCGAAGAAGTGAAAGCCTACTTTAGTCAGTTCGGCAAAGTCGAAGATACGGTGATGCTGATGGACCAACAAACCAAACGACACCGCGGTTTCGGCTTCGTAACATTCGAAAACGAAGAAGTGGTCGATCGCATATGCGAAATACACTTCCATACTATAAAAAATAAGAAAGTAGAGTGTAAGAAAGCCCAGCCCAAAGAACTGATCCAACCTAGTCTGCTGCTCGGCAAACGTATGATAATGGGACCGCTAGGAGTCCGGATGGCGACCCCGACGCCGACCGCTACAGCCGCCGCCATTACACCAGTATCCCAGCTTGCTGCCGTTCAGGCCCAGGCCCAAGCACAGGCCCAGGCCGCGGTAGCCGCCGTCGCCGCCCAGAACGCCGCCGCAGCCACGTACGGTAAGCTCTTAGGCGCCTATCCGGGTCTCGCCAGTTATAGGTATTCGCCTTACCCGGTCGCCGCCATATCGGCCGCTCCTACAGCCCAGACTGTACCAACTACTGCCTCCGCGGCCCAGGCCGCCGGTAATGCGCCAGTTGCCGCAGCCGCAGCGTTCCCAACAGCGTATAATTTGGCCAATGTCGATATGTCCAGTTTTCAGGGTATCGATTGGACTTCCATGTATGGTATGGGAATGTACGTGTAAAATCTCAATCTCTCTTTATTCTCATGTCTATGTCTGTATTCTCGACAAAGGCCGAGACGAAAAAATATCTCGACGGTGTCGCTTCAACTCTCTCTATCTCTATCTATTTCTATAATTTTTTTCTCGTATTATGTTCTCGGATGACATCGTCTAGCGAGTGTTTTTTCATCTTCAGTCAAATTTCAATGTACCATTTTTCATTGTACCCAGTTGTTGCCTTTTTGACACGGTTTTTTCCTTTTATTATTATACGTTTTTTTTTTCCTTTCTCTTTTTTTATATATATCTTAGTCAATGGGAGTTGAAAATGAAAAAACCAAACTAGTTTGCTCATCGGTTTCAACTTAGTGCTATTTTATAATATGTATTACGTTTTTATCGCTCTCTTCCATTAAGCAATAAGCAATAAATCGCACTCAGTATTATTAAAATTTATGTAAAGTTGAAAAAATTTTATTATACGCGAATGTGTCACTGTGTATTTTTTTCTCATCGTTTTTTTTTTGACTATAGTCAATTTTTTTCCTCTAATAAAAAAAATTCGCAGGTGATTCCAAATATTTAGTGCCATATTGAATTTTTTTTCTCGTTTTTTCATTCTTTCTTTTTCTATTATTATTTCGTGTATTCCAATTCTCTCCGCTTCTTGTTTATATGAATAGAGTTACTCGTGTACGTTGTTTTTATTTTATTTTTTTGTTCGGATAAAAACGTCGGATATTGATTTTACTACTTTAGAATTATATTGTGTATTGATCTCGTCACAAAATTATCAATTATTCCTAAGTCGGATTACTTTCAGATCACTATTCTAGTTTATAAAAAAAATTTTCTCGCGGTATTGTTTACTATTTTGCCCCTTTACTACGAAAAATTTTTTCTAGTCATTAATTATACACTTAGTTCCAAACTTATTTGCTTAATTTTTAAGGTAGTGGCTAGACGGGATGGTTGCAAGAGCCTGAGTCATTGATCACGGGGCCTGATCATCCTGAAGGTGATCTGTACTGTGCCGGTCAAGCAAATCACCGCTAGCGCTAGGATTTTTTTTTCTTTTGTTTTGTTACTATTTTTGTTTTCAATTTTTTTTTCTTTTTTTTTAATTTGAAAAATTTTTTGTTGGGAAAAAATTATCGATTGTTTTTTTTTACTTGTAAATTTCTGGTTGCTGGGGGTGTATTGAGTGGAACCTCGTCACAGACAGAGCTGCCTCGAAGGAAATATCAATATCGTAATGTTCCTTTAAGAGTAGATTCGAATTTGCATTTTAATTATAACGTGTGTATAATTTATTTACTTATTTATACTTAATTAATGAAAAACCAAAAAAAATCAATCTAAAAAATTTAAACATTCCAAAAGCCTTCAGTCTACAAAAGGACCAATAGTGATTCATCACATAACATGTACACTGATCAGTATATATGTCAAGGATTCCGATTTTTGAGACAGCTGTAATAACTGTCATCATATCAATACATGTGATTGTGATGTGATTTTTCCTTGTGTAAGTTTTGTTGTTATTTTTGTTAAAAAAGATAAAATTTAAAAAAAAAGTAAATTATGTTACGTATACTTTTATACCGATCGATTATATTTTGTATCTTAATGTACAATCGACTTCTATTTTTTCCTCTTTTTCTCTTTTTTTTCTCTTTTTTTCTTTTTAATTTACTGTTACTTACGCGAAATTTGTGTAATTTTTAACAATACAGAAATTTTTTGTATTTGAATTTCTTTTTATTGGAGAAAACGGGCCACATTCACAAATTTTACATTGTAATGGACGAGGGAAAGAACAAAAAAATTGCCAACAGTAAAACTTTTAAAAAAATTTGATAGTCGCACTTCGTATAACGTGTCGCACTGAAGGTTTTTCGTAAAAAAATTTTAGTGATCAGATTAAATTTATTTTTTTTTAAATTAAACGAGTACATAGCGAGTAAAATTTGTGATTACCAGTCGTAGCTAGATTAAGATATATAGTGTAGTGTGATTGGCTAATTTTTAGATTTAATGGAATTTTTTTTTGTATTAGATGACAATATAAGAAAAGCAATATATTTAAGATTTTTACTGTATTCATTTATACAAAAAAACCCTCTTTTTTTTTGTACTACAAAACAAGTAAAGAAAAAAAAAACAAAAAATAAAATAAAGCGAGTTATTTATTTGTATAAATTTGTTTTAAAAAAAGCTTCGTTCACAGCGAGAGGGTTGAAACTTTTTTTGGGTGTTTAATTCTTAGATTTTACTATTTTTTCTCTTTTTTTCCCTTTTTTTTCGTTTGTTTGTATATTGTCCGTAGTATTAGTTCTTATAATTACATCTGTTCTATACTTACGTTTTGTTTAGCATTTAACGAGATTTTTTTTTGTAGTTAGTTTGTGTAGTTGTGACCACCTGTAGCAATTACTTTGTATTTTTCCCAAATAAAGTAGATTTGAGTAGAAAATGTGCCTTTTTGCTGCTTTAAATGTAAATTTTTCATTAAAAATACTTATATTGCGCATTTTACCAGCTGAGTGTGTTCTGGAATAAAAATTTTTTAGAATAGGAGCGCGATGCGCCTTGTATTTTTATCTTATATGTTTCTTTCTTTTTGTTTACGTTCTTTCTTTCTTTCGTTTTTATATATTGGATTTTTTTTTGGAAATCGGTGGATTTAAATCCGAATTTCGGATATTTTTGGGTCCGAAATTCGGTACGAGCCGACACACTTGGATGTAAATATAATTTATTGTATTGACTAACAAACGAACGGTTCGATCCGGTCGAATTGTTATGGAGTTTTTTTTTTCATTGGTATTGTTTTCGTTTTAATTTCGTATCTTTGAGAATACTTATTGGAAAATTCACTCTTCGTAACTCTGTAGCATTTCGCACTAACATCTTTTTATACTGCTGTTATATTGTTAATTTCTTTTGTTGTAAAATCTCACAGGACTGTGCTTAGATAATTTTTTGTCCGATGTGATGGGATTTGGGGATCACGCTGACGTAAGGGATACGTTCGCAGAGGCTAGAATCGTGGTGATGAGTAGTTTGTGAATATGTTGGTGGTTGAGTATTATACGAACGTGTAGTATTTGATATTAACGTACATGCAATGTACATTTTTTAGTTGACAATAGACAATTAATTCAAAAAAATGAAAATTTTTGGGGCAGCTTGTAGATTTTTTAATCATAATTACAGAATAAATATTTTCTTGTTTTTATTTTTATTATTTTGGTTAAATAATTCTAACTTGTGCAATTCAGCGTTTTTTGAACTTGAACTTTGATTTTCTTGAAAAAAATTACAAAATAGTGTTTTTTTGTAATTTTTTTACAAAAGTGGTTTGGTATTGATATTTTTACCTAAAAATACCGTCGGCGTGTACTTTTGACCTTGACTCTATTTTTTAGGGGTATATTTAAAAAATCACTTTTTAATATTTTTTATGGAAAAAATTATTTTTGAGGAAATTTTTCCTGAAATGGTCTACATGCGAATATTTTTACCCTGAAAAATCATTGCTGGCGATTTTGAAGAATTATTCTCAATTTTGAAAAAAAACAACTCATAAATGCATTTTTCTCCATTTGAAAAATCGTCACATTGAAGAAACCTCTTTTGGTGAAAATATTCATAACAAGATCATTCAAAAATACATTTTGTTTCGTTTTTTGTTTGTTTTACAAATGATGGAAAAACAAGTAATTTTTTTTAAAATATACCTCTGGAAAAAAAGGAAAGGTAAAAAATGGTCGTCAAATGATCGGTACCCATTAAAATTGTTTTCGCCAAAAAATTTTTTTAAATTGATTTTTTTGAAAAAAATAAAAATTTGAGTTCTAAAAACAAAGCTGACCTACGTTAAAATATTTATACCGAGAAAATAATTTAAAAAACGGAATCATTTTATCCACATGAGTAAAAAATTGAGCGGGAATTGGGGGGGTGAAATATGTATATGAAAGTATATTTGGCAACAGGTTTGGCCAAAGAAAGTCCGTGAAATTTGAAACTGAGTAGAAACGTGTAAGTCGTACATAGAAAAGAGTCCATGAGTCTCCTATGAGCCCAGAGTCGCCCTCGAGTAGTCTTTACGATTTTGAAAAACATTTCATGCTCACTACAAAATCCCCTGTTTTGTAAATTTTCTTAAATTCAGTTATTTATTCACTTTAATTTTTTTCCATGATCAAATGTTCTCAAAAATTTAAAATCTTTTCAACTAGATGAAACGTGAGGAAAATCGATAATTTAATGATTGAATTGGCAATATTATCATTTTTTTTTTCTTTGGCATCTTTTCAAGGTAAGAAAAATTTCGAATTAGAAAGATTTGAGAGAATTCAAACTTTGAAAAAAATTAAAAATTTAAGAAAATTAAGGAATTAAACTTGAAAATTGTTGAGAAAAAATTTGGAATTTTGAAAAATTTTTGTTGAAAAAATTATACCTAAAAATTAAAACAATAATTACAGTTGAAAAAAATAGAAAAAATTCTAATTAAAAATAAGTGGGTCCCTAATAGAAAATGAGATAATTTAAGAAAATTATGAAAATGTGAACTCGAAAAATTTTGATAAAAATTTAAAATTGTGAGTACATTTTCTGCTAAGAATAAAATAAAAATGAAACAATTGAGAAAAATATGAAAATTTAAAGTAAAAAAATGTCAAGGTTGAAAAAATTTGAACAAAAAGATTGAAAAATTTTGTAGTGGAGAAAAATGGAAAAAGAAAATACGAAAAATGTAAATCAAAAACCAAGTGCAGAAGATAATTTTTCATTTTTCGAACATCGATCAAGAGAAAAATCTCTTCACAACTTTTTCAAGTTTGGTTTCTGATACATTCGCCGTGTAAATTCAATTTTTAGTATCACAAATTTCTTTTTTTTTCAACTTTTAACATCAACCACTCGTGCATAATAGAATAATAAGAAGAAATAGAGACTCGAACTGGTAGAAAAAAAACCTGAAGTGGCTGGACATCGAATCTCTGAAAAAAAGACTCGAAGGTTCTTTTCGAGTCGACTCCGAGTCTGAGTATCCTTTCAGAATTTCAATTAAGAGAAGACTCTGGTCGACTCTGCAAACCGCAGGTCTCCACCTTTAAGTAGACAAAAATTTGCAGACTTTTAAATTGAAAAAAAACAACAAAATCTGCTGCATTCTTTCCCTCGGTCTATCTGTGATTTAAATCATAATTTATCATGTTCAACTAATATCCTCATACTTATTAAGAAAATTTTTTTATAAAAATTTATTGGAATTAGGCATCTCTACGTCATTATGTCATGCAATAGGTACTTTTTTACAGAAAATTTCCATTCGCCCAGACAATATGATCCGTTTTAACATTTTAGTGTTAGTTCTGTAAGGTGCTATTGAATTGTTCAGCTGGGTCAATAGACCTCGTAGTCTGAACCTATTAAGAAAAAAATTGTTGCAATTTTTTTGTTTTCGTATTAAAAAAAAATATTTTTATGGTCGAAAATTTTGTTCAGTTTTAAATCCATGGTCAAAGATTAACTTGATTCGTTGAAAAAAAAACATGTAAGTAGGTACCTATTTCGAATTATTCCAAGTCTGAAATAGTTTAATTTCAATTGTGTTATCTTTGGATTTAAAAAGAAAAAAAACACTCAATCGTTATCATTGAAATTTAGTACGACTCGGATATTCGAATGTGGAACTTGAATCGTCAAGATTTGCATTTCAAGAGAAAAGAGAAAGGAAGAATGGAAGAAATGGTTGAATTATTTTTCAAAATTACATGGCATCTTCGCTTCTCATTTTTCTATCAGATTTCAATTTTTTATGGAATATATTTTGGAAATATTCGAAATAAAATAATGATGCAAACATGAATATTTTATATCGAAATGAAGCAAAAATATTCGAATTTAAATTTTTCAATCAGCTCTCAAAGAAAAAAAATTAGTGAGTTGTCTTTACTTATCCACCTCCCTCCCAATGAAATTGACAGTCCCTTGGTCGAAAAAATTATCTCAAAGTACTTATTGCCTAATTTAATTCATTAAAATTCAACAATATTGAAAATTATAGAAGTTAAAAGTATCATACTCAATTACTCATGAATAAATAGTTTTCATTTCATATTTTAAGGAAACGAAACAGTATTTTTATATTCTTTGATTATTAATTCGAACATTGATACCAGAGCTGAACCAAATAGGGGCAAAGAGAACAGTTTGCCCTCTCCCATGGAAAAATTACATTTCTAATCGAGAAAATTTTCAAAAGTGATAGCTATATCTTTGAAAAATGTTTGTGGTAAGTTGAAAAAAAGAAATGAGAAAAATCGTACTCCAGGGTGGGAAAAATCATTTAAAAAATAGCTTTTCTGCAGATCTTTGTTCCCTGATCAAAAATACTTCTAAATGTGAAATTTACTCATGGTTTTGATTTTATTGAAAGAATTTTAGATGGGTACGTAAATAAGAATGACGTGAGATTCTTCAATCAAAATAATTCATTTTCAAAGTTTTTTTAATCAACATTTTTTGAAAATTTTGTCATTCTCCATTAAGAATGTTGAACTGAAACTCACTAAACTCGCAATCATTTCATCAACCCTGTTTCATTTTGTTTTATTCATTTTTTTCGAGTAAACTTCACCTAAATGAAATTTTTTTGCAATTCGTCGATTAAAAAAATTCGTTTTTAAGATTTTTCCAAATGAATTATTTCATCTTCGATCAATCTTTACAGCAAATGAGCTGAGAAATAAAAAAGCAGTCGAGCTTTCGAAACAAATTCTCAATAAATTGGGTCAAATATCCGTTCATCTTCGATATGCCATTGTCACCGTTACACAATTTTGTAACAAAAAAAAAAAAAACCGTTCTTCAAGAACAACAATTTTTTCCTCATTACTGAAGCTGTCAAGGATGAAAAATGTTTGTAAAACCAGAATTTAATCATTTTTTCAACGTTGTCGAGTCGTTTAGACTAAGAGTGGTTCAACCCCTCGAACCTTCTTTAAATACATTATTGATGCTTCATATAATTTAGGTTAAAACACCCCTTAAAGTTGTTCTACATTTTGAACGTCGATAAAATATTTCCGAAGCCATGTTTTAAAATTTTCATTATAACTATCTACTTTTGAATAAAGTTTTGTATTTTGTATTGAAATTTATAATTATAATTTCAAATAATTCGGAAATTACCCTATTTTTTGGAATAATTGAAGGGATCATTTTTTTTTTGCCTTATTTCTGATCCAATTAATTTAATATTTAACGATGCTTCTTAGGTAACTCAAGCACGAATCACGCGTGTATTAAAAGGTAAGTAAGTGATATTTTATCTATAGTATGCAAGTGCATGGGGAAAAATAAGGGAAGGGCGATTTGATAATACTATTTGAATTATTTAAGACTTAGTATATGTTCACGTTCAAATAATTAATTACGTACGTAAAAAAACATCACTCTATGAAACACTCGTATATACCCACGCGAAAAAAAATTACAGCTCAAATTTACTCATCAAGTATATACCATTTTCTACTATAGCCATGAAAAATACCATCGCAGAAAACCTACTGTAAGTACGTTTCAGTCTACCAACCATTTTATAGATACGTATAAAACTAGGTATTAAGTATATGGTGTATGTTAAAAATTCTTTTAAAACGGTGAATTGAAAAAAAAAACAATTCTAACGTAATTGCTGCTTTATGTTTAACTTCAACTTACAACATTTCAAAGTAGCTACGAAATTTTTAAAACTTCTAAGATTCTAGCTACACCAACAAAGACGTAATGTTTTACCAATTCAAATGAGGTTTAGGTAGGTCGATTGAATGGATTCTTCTGGTCAGCTGATGGTTCTTGGTGGATTTCTAGACGGATAACTTGTGTGCTCGGATAGGTTGGCATCTGTGAAAAATGAAAAATTTGAGTTAACGGGTTGAAAAATTATTAAATTACACAAAATTGAATAGAATGACAAAAAATTCTAAAATAAGCGTATGAAAATGAGCAAAAATACATTTTTTTTTTAATAACAGGAGTCAAACTAGAATAAATTGAAATTTTCCAAATTGTCAAAGAATTGCTTAGAATTGTGCAAAATGTGATATTTTTGTGACATTTATTTTATTTTAAATATCAAATTTTTATACTACAGATTTTGAATTATTTTAAGTGCTTGTAATTTCCTAGCTACGATCTCCTTTTTTCAGATTTCTATCTTGGGAAAAAAAGACCAAAGGATTACTTGTAAACACTCCATTAAAAGTCACCATTCAAATTCAGCTCCTATTTTAATCGAGCAACGCGTTTAAAAAAATCTAACAGATTTTCAAAAACAGTTGGTCGTTTCGGACTTGAAACGTAAATTTAATCGTGTGACGTCACAATTATTCTTCTTGAATTAGATTAATTTTAAATTTTTTTTCAATGTGTAAACTTTTGAGTTTTTCATAAAATTTTTTGAAAAAAAATTTTCATGCCAATTGCTCATTTTACAATATTTATTAAATAAATACCTATGCAATTTTTTCCAACAAAATTCATTCTATTTAAACTCGAAGGGTCTTGGAATAATGACGGTTTAATAGAGATAGCCCAGTTTTCCATCATTGTCAATTTGTCACCACCGGTTGTAAAATAGGTTGTGGAGAAGGGTGCTTAGGAGGGATATTTTGGGTAAATTAATTATGAGAGTGATTTTCTAAATATCGATGTGAAAAAGTGAATATTTATTATTAATTTTTTTTGAAAAATTGTAACGTAACGCTTTTCAAAATTTTAACCCCCACCCCTAAGACATATCAATGTCAAAATTTGCCCTCGCTTCGCTCGAGGAGTATTTTAAATTTTATTACTTAAAAATGAATGATTAATCATTCATTTTGCAGTCAAAAATCACTGATTTCTCAATCAATTACCAGTTTGTCATAAAAAAATCAATAATTTTGACTGAAATATCAGTGAAAAATAACTGAAATTCCGTAATTTTTCAATTTTACTTGGCTCAAATCAGTTAATGAATTATCAATCTACTGAAAATACCCTGACTACGCCAGTACCACTGAAATAACAAGTTACTGAATTTTTTCATTGAAATTTCACCCCCACCCTATTTTCCCTGAATTCTGAGCCTCTCCCTTAAATAATTTATGGGTGCGTTTATGCCCCTTCCCTCCATAACATCGACAATAGGCAATCTTATGTGTAATCAGAGAATAGTTACCAGTATATTTGAGGTAAGTACCTACAAAGAAAGAAATCCAAATTTATGAAATAACGTACTCTGCGCATTACGATATTATGATGATTTATAAAAAAAAAATTCCAATCGTTACAGTACATGTAGGTAACTTGAGAAGGAAACAATTTTGTAAATTTTTTCGCAATCAATCGTCCAAAAGAGGATACAATAATTAGCTTCCAAATGATATGATTACTTTTTGATTACAAGCCGATTTCATAAATTATTAATTTTTATCGTGATATTTTCACAAAAATGAGAAAATTACATGAAAATTAAACATATTACCTATTTGAAAGCTAATTTTATCCATTTTCAAACAAATTATCGTGAAAATTTCCCCCATTTTTGCCTTCTCGAGTTATACATACCTATGAGTTTAAAAATGAAAAAAATTGTAAAGAGTCACCATAAATAATCTCACGACTGAGAATATTCTTAAGGCTTGATCTAAGAATTTTTAAAAATTTTTAATGATTGACTTGGAACAAAGGTGTAGCGAGAATGAAGTAATGAGCTTATGAGAAGGGTTTATGTTCGATTTCGAGGCAAGAAGAATTTTCAATTCAAGAATAATTTCATCTGCAACATGTTTGCATTCAGCTTGAGTTGGAATAGGTACCCAAATTGGACGTCATTTCAAATAAAAACAAAGGCCAGCCAATCAGATTTTTTCGTTTCTGACAGATTTGATCGATCATTTTTTCATCCTACTAAAATTATATGGCTTTTTCATAATAAATCAAGGGGTAAAGATTAAAAGAAATGTGCTAACCAGCAATTTTTGAATTTAAATGAACGATTTTGCATTTCAGAAAATCAAAAAATATATTTTAATTTTTTTGTTTGATTAACCATTCCACCTCTCACTATCCAGTATTGTCCAGAAAAGACGAAAAATTGCTACCTGAGCAATATAAATGCAATTAGAGGGGGGGGGGGATTATAAAACGAATTTTACTTAGCAGGCAAGAAAATGGTTAATCAAACAATAAAAAATTAAATATATTTTTTGATTTTCTGAAAATTAGACCAGTTGTGAAGAGGAGGGGGAAGGGTGAACTTGTGAAACTCTTGCCTATGTGGCCAAGATACAGACTTGAGAGCTCTTCTCCACCTGACAAAATTTTCTGAACTGTTGCAACATGAAATAGAGGGGAAGGGGGGGGATAATAAAACGAGTCTTACAACCGACTTTACAGGCAGGCAAATAAAAAATTAAAATATATATTATTTTGATTTTATGAAAATTTGAAATTTCTTTACGTTATTGCTAAAATTTGTTGAAAGTTATTTTTTGGAAAAAGTTTAAGTTGCAACATTTTTAATGAGACATAAAATCAATTTTTTGAAGCTACAAAAGTGAGATCAGTTGATCAGTTCGATTTTAGCTTAGGTCTCGAATAGGTTTCTAATATTTTGCCTGTTACTGCAGCAATCCGAATCAAACTCGAGTAAGAAAATTTGCCAGCCCTCGGAATTGAAGGGGTGATCTGAGAACCACTGAAATAAGTAGGTATCTGTTTTCAAAGTACTGTAACTCAAGAGGGAATAATATTGTCTAATTTCAAATTGAAAGGGTTAGAAACTTCGAAATTTTACTAATTAAAGTTGAACGGAGTTGAAAATTTTCAAATAAATTTTGTTACTCAAAAATCCTTCAAAATTGAAATTAAAAGTACTGTAAAACCTGTCTGCGAATTTTCAAAATTTTACGCTTTTGTTACAGCTCCTTAAATTTTGAAAACGAGCAAAATTCTTGCAGGATTGAATTTACAATAAATTTTCCCCTGGAAATCAAGCTGATATTTCGCAAGTTACAAATATTGAAATGCCAACATTAAATTTTTTTCTAGCACCTTCAATTCTGAAAATAGGCAAACTTTCATACTTCAGTTCAATTTGGATTGCTGCTTGGTTAAACCAAACGTTTGGAAGAGTCAACCAGGGAACCTAGCACATCATGGATTAATTTTGAGACCTCTGCTTGACCTTTAGTTTATTTCATTCAAAAATAATAAGTAAAGATGATGATCTTTTGCTTGAATTTAAAAACAACTACACATAGTAAAACCAGAATTAAAACTATTTCATTGGAAATTATTTCAATTAAAAACAAACCGAAGATTGCTTTATTGGAGGGGCAAAAATCGAAAATTTCCTATTAAAATCATATTTTTATAATTTTTCCTACTCAAAATTCGATCTTTTTCATTTTTTTTGACACAAAATAAAAATTTTGTCCTAAGGTTATCCACTTTTGCAAATTTTTTGAATACCTGATTCTCTGGACTGAAAATGCAATTTTGTCGTTATGAGGGGATGAGCAAGCTGCCCTTATTACCCCACTTTCCCCGTTTGATCAACTTTGATCCTAATAGCCCAATTTTTAAACTCTCAGCAATTTTCCCCAGAAACAAAATTGAAAACAAATTTTACATTCGAAAAACTGAGAATATTCAGTCATTAAAATTAAAACTTTCAATGTTCAAGGTTGAATTTTTCCAATTTCTGGGCTTATAATTTAAAATTAAGTTAATTTTAAAATTCATCGAACAATCCCCGAACAATTTTAAACCATCCTCTTTCAATCGGATATAAATTTAAAATTACCTCATAATTGAATTTTTTGCCTCTCAATTTTAAAACTCATCCAAATTTTAACAATCACTACCCCTAACTTCTTAGAAAATTAATAATTCTATTTTTACATAATTCCAACCCAACCTCAACTCGAATTCCATCCTACCTACGTCGAAATATCACGACGAAAATATTCAAATCAATTTTCCATTATAAAATCGACTGCTCGATATTACACTCGACCCGAATCTTTATTTATAGTCTGATTTAAGAACCCTCTCGAGTGGAAAATTTGCACAAAATTGCCATAAACCGTCATCATTCGTTGTTTATTTCAATAATCCTGCCTATCGGCTGATTTCTCCTTATAAAAATACTATTTACGAACAAAGAACTTTCACATCACATCCGATATAAGTGCAAGTACGAGTAGGTATCTACAAGTAGTAATTATACTCACTCGATAATTAAAACGCTGACGACGATTGAGCTGCAAAATACCATCTAATTCATGACTTATCTGGCTGAATGTCTCGTATTGGCCAAATTACAATATGTCGTGCTTTTCCGCTTTTTTCATTATTATTCGACTGAAAATTACATTAAAAGAGTCGTTTTAATACAAATGTGATGCGTGTGGTATCTGGATAATCTCGCGTGACATTATCATACAAAACCCTTATACATTTTTCACTTTTAATTATTTTCGCCACAGTGCATCGAGCACAGCAGCGAAAAAAATTCTGTCGTTTGCTTTCTTTTGGGAGTTACACGCTTGTGCCATGTAACAAGATACATTCGAAATTAATATTTCATCGAAAAAAACTCGGCTCTGGCAAGTTCCAAGGTTCAAATTATTTTAACGAGGGAAATGTGTTTTTTCGAGGATTTTTACACAAAATTACCTCCAGAGGTGTTTATTTGAAAAAAAAATTGTAATTGGGATCCAAATATTGCCCCCCCCCCTAAAAAAAAGGTTAAAAATGTATAATTCTCTCGTAAAGAATATCACATCTTTCCTACAACTCCTTGACCAACGACCAGAGCACCCAATTTTCAAACCACTCGTCGCCAAAAAATAAATCAATGGAAAATTACCCGAAAATTTCGACAAAAAGGTGAACCACGGATTTGCTCGGTTCAGATTTATCGTCACCGCTGATTACTACGAGCCATTAAAGATTCGACCTTCGGTAATAAAAGCCAATAGCTGTGAACTTTATTGATTTCCGAGCAAGACGTAAAAGTCTTCTTGGTATTTCCATTGCCACAAATCGGCTGAAATTAAATTCCACTTTATTGCCAATTCCATGTAGTTGGAATATGAGCCGAGCTGGCGAACGTACCAAGTTTCACTTTTTACTATGTCACCATCGCCAAAGCTACCCAAAAGTTATTACACGTACGGTATGTATGATTAAGTATTCAATTTTATTGGAATTTACAGCTTTCAGAGTGGAGAATTTTGGGCGACTGGGGAATTGGATCTCGAAGGGGTGGAAATTTCAACTGGTATTGCTCGAAATGTTTATTTGTATTTTTATTATTTAAAAAAATTAATAATAAAATTTCTGAATTGAAAATCGAGCTAATAAAAGCAATTCGGATGAATAAGTACAGAAAATTAAATATTTTCAAGAATTGCTTTTCATTGGCCCCCATCGAAAAATAGAGAATTATTTTATTACTTTTGGCTTCGAATAAATTCTTTGATGAAAAAAAATTAATAGAATTTGTTACTTACCGAAATTCTGACGTCCTTGGTCGTATTTGAGCAGCATTTTCACATTATTCTCATTTTTGATGAATATTCTTCGATGTCAGAGATTAACTTCATAAAAGATTCAGTTTCCTGTGAAAAAATTGGGAAAAAAATTATTGAAAAAAATTAAGTAGGTAGGTACATATTTTCAACTAATCTAGGTAATTTGGCATCTATTTCGTTTTTTTTTTTTTTTTTTTTTTTTTTTTAAATAAAAATAACACAGGTCGACATTTTTAAACTTTTGAAATGCTGTTTGAAGTTTAATAGGCGATTTTTAGATTTTTCACAATTTGAATTTTTTGTTGAACAGTTTTTAAGTTTTTTTTGATAACTTTTTGACACCTAAAGTCTATTTTCTGAAAATAGGAAGGGGTCTATCAAAAAAATGAATAGAACATAAATTGTAGAGCGTAAAATTTTCTTTCTGCGAAGCCCAAGTCGTTTTTCTCTTAGAAGACTTGGCTTTCGAGATATTGTAGTTGAAAGTTTAATTTTGCAACTTATTTTTTTGAATTGAAAATATTTCAAAAACTAAGCCTCACAAGGAAAAAAACGAATTGAACTATACAGAAAGGAAATTTTACGCTCTACAATTTATGTTCTATTAATTTTTTTCATAGAACCCTTTTTTCTGCCAGAAAATCGACTTTAAGGGTCAAAATTTACATTAAAAAAAGTAAAACGAATTTTCAACAAAAAATTCCAATATAAAAAATCCTGGCGTGATGGTGTAAAACTGAAATCATATTCGAACTCAGCATTAAAAAGTAGGTCAGGATCACCAATCAGAATCAATTATATGTGAAATAAAAATTGTTGATTTGCAGGCCTTTGATATTCCCATTGTTTCAAAGGGGAAATGTTAAAAATTCGGTTCATTACAAAAAATCGATTTTCTGGGAAAACAAAATCTCAAAAAAAAAATGAATAGAACACGAATTGTAGAGCGTAAAATTTCCTTTCTGTACAATCCATTAGTTTTTTTTTTTTAGTAAGTACCTAGTCTTAGTTCTCGAAATATTTTCAATTAAAAAAAAAAGTTGTACTTCCAACTTTAAACTAAAATATCTCGAGACCGAAGCATCCTAAAAAAAACTAATTGAACTCTACGGTAAGTAAATTTTACGCTCTACAATTTATGTTCTATTCATTTTTTTCATAGAACCCTTCCTTTTTTTCAGAAAATCGATTTGAAGTGTCAAAGTTATCAAAAAAAGTGGAAAAACTGTTCAAAAAAAAATTCAAATTGTAAAAAATCCTTGCCTGGTGGAATTTTTAATTCTTTTTCTCGTGATCAGAGCGAAAAATACTATAAAAATCACCCATTAAATTTCAAACAGCATTTTCCATGTCGATCTGTGTTTGGGTACCTACATTTGAAAATATTTCTTATCCATTTATTTAAAATCTTACTGAAATGTAAAAAATTCCACTATATTTAATTTTATTTCACTATGCAGCAAGCTAAGAAACCCATCTTCAGTTGACCCAATTAAATTAAATTTGCCAAATTCGAGAGCCAATACTGAACCAGAGAAGCTCGGCTAACAAAAAATGAAAATAATTGGAAAAAATTAGGTAGGTAGGTACATACCTTGTACTAATCTAAGTATAATTTGACTTATATTTCGTTTTTTTTTTTTTTTTTTTTTAAAATATAAATTAATTGGCTAAGTAAGTCTGAGTACATTTGAAAATATTTTCTATTCATTTATTCAAAATATCACCCAAATGTGAAAAATGCCACCATTTTAAACTTCATTCCACCATCCAGCAAGCTACAAAACCCATCGAACCGTTCAGTTGACCCGATTAAATTTAATTTACCAAATTCGAGAACCAAAACCAAACCAGAGGAGCTCGGCCGACAAAAAAAATGATGAATTTACTTTGTAATCTAAAACCTCGAAAAAACCACGTAATTTTATAACATTGGAAATTCGATACTTTAATAAGATTAAAAGAAAACGATATAGTTCAGGATTACCCGTACTAAAACCACTTACACTAAAAAAACCAACCGAGTTCTTCGAACTGGACGAAAAAATTGCACTATCGCGAACGAAAAGATGAAATTATTTTTAAAAAAATGATAGCATCGTTTACACACAGACATTTCACCCTTATAGGTGAGAGAAGAAAACCTGGAATGCTGGAGCAGGCAGAAATAGCAACCAGCTAGGGCACAGTATTGATTAACCGAGTTTGTAGGTGGCGTTTGGAAATTTCTAATCTTCCACCCTTTTCGTACAGTTTCCTCATTTTTGAAGCTACTAGGTACTCTCCATTTTCATATAAAAACAACCTCGCGCCTTGTAATTCTTTTATTAATCCCACTTCGCCGATTATTTCTAATTTTAGGTTTATTTTTTACATATATTTCATTTCTTGACAGCCAAGTCTGCGAAAAAAATCACCAGTAATATGAGATTTTTTTCCAATTTCGCCATATTTTCGTCAGCAATTTAAATATTTTAACGTACCCGAAGGACTATTACCGTTCGATATTTTACTCTTTTCAAAAGTCTAATTACTTATCCACAGTTTGCCTAAAAAAAAAAAAAAAAAAAATGGAATTCTACGAATTATTTCTCGACTTTTTTGTACGACCTTTTACTTATTTGTTGGTTTTTATTCTTTGTTAGATAATTACACGATGCAGTCATCCATACAACTTGTTTCGGGCTACAAAAGAAATTTCATTATATTTGATTTAATATTAAACCAAACACAGTGGAAAATTTCACAACGTAGTTGAATTTTAGGTACAAAATTTAAGATGCTGGCGGTATTAAAGCACCGAATGAAAAATTCTATTCGGGTTGAACTTGAAAAAAAAAAATTAAGTAACGTTGTTTATAAAATGGCGAAATTTGCCAATTAATATGCATTATAATATCTTTTCGAGATACCTCATCATGGTATAGTTTCCATCAGTGACCATATTACAGAACGATTCACGAGGGAGTTGACCTTTTTTTTATTCATAGAATGGTTATTTAGAGGTTCGAGCTCGACGATGGGATGCTCGAGTACAGATGAGGATATTTTTACATGACGTTGAAAGGATTAAAGGACAGGTTCAAATTTCGTCATTCTTTTCACTGAGAATTGCTTTCTTTTGAATGGCACACTACTGATCTAGTTTCATCTCGTTATGACGCTAACGCCCCGACATTACAAGCGTTTGATACCGTTGACGTTGTTAAATTAATTTATCTGCGTTTTTTTTTCTCTATTTTTATATCAATTCTGCCCTACGTGGTTTCTTTTTCTTCGAGGTAAGTATGAAAGATGACCCCCGAACCGAACTTGCGGTGTTATTTTTAATCCCGGTTCCACCTTGTATTGTTTTTTAATCTTTGTTAAAATTGAAAAACTTTTTTCCTTCGTTGATCCCGTTTCAACAAACAACACGAAAATTCCAACCGAGTAACGAGAATTCATCTAATATAAGACTCGAAAGATTATCGTGTATTTGTTTTTTTTCCTTTACCTGGGTATTGTATTGTTTTATTCGATGAAATTGCGAAATTGATTTTTTGCCGGAATTGGGCAAGTTTTGGTTGCAGTTCGAAGTCGAGTAGGTACGTTGGGTAATGGAAAGGAATTTTGTAAGATTTTTCAGAAATTAAGTTATCTAATTTGGAGTTTAGGTATGTAGGCATGTAGGTGGTTGCTTTTGTTTGAAAAATTCATTTCGAGGGAGATATAAGTATTTCAAATGGTAATATAATTTTGACTTGAAATAAAGTTATACCGAAAATAAGTCCGAAAAGAACCGCCACCCAAAAATTTCAGGGACTGAAGTTCATTTTTCGAGTATTGGAAATTTTTTGAATATTCAAAGTTATTCAATGGCCCTGCAAAATACTTATTAAAATTTGATCTAATCAAAGTAAGAAATTGAAATTTGGGAATTTTTTTTCACCCCCCCCCCCCCAATCAATTATTGGAAGAGGTTTTGAGTTGATTTGGAATTTCCAAAAATTTTGAAAATTTCTAGTTTTGGAAATAAAACCTTTAGAAATTGTGCATACGAACATTAGCACTTGGACAAACATGGATTTATACCCTTATTAGTGAATTATTTGAGTGATCAAAATCAATTTTCCAAAATTCGGTACTGTTTTAGGTCAAATCTACATGTTTCTCCGGTAAAAATTTTCGGCAAAAATTTGTATCGAGGCGGAGAGTCGAGATTAGGTACCTAAGTAATTATAAAATA
Source organism: Pseudococcus viburni (assembly GCA_033439095.1). NCBI lineage: Eukaryota > Metazoa > Arthropoda > Insecta > Hemiptera > Pseudococcidae > Pseudococcus > Pseudococcus viburni. The sequence continues at coordinate 1,968,475 of JAVBJF010000017.1, forward strand.
TTTTTGAACTCTGGAATTGTTTGAAGACGGTTTCGACCCGATGTGGAATCTCCAGAATTTTTAAAGATTTTCCAGTTTTGAAAAAAAAACTTTTTTGCTGGAGAAAAATATGGATTTGATTCGACGGTCATATAAACCATTTTTGTGTTTTTTTTTCAATGCTGGAGAGTTCCAAATTTTTCTAGAGGCTTCAAGTTGACTCGAAACCGTTTCCAAGCGATTCAAGAGATCAAAAATAGAGTATATATATTTCAACCTTTTACCTTCATTACATCAAATTTTTTATTTTTTACTTTAGAGATACTTAATGGACAATGGGATAACCTAATTTTAAATTTTTGAAAACTACCTAACCAAAATTCGAAAAACGAATTTTAGCACCTGAAATTTTGGATAGGGGATTCTTTTTGGTACATTTTCGGTATAGGTATTTCAGTTTAGGTCCAAAATTTTACCGTCCTTTTAACTTGAAGTGACAAAATTAGATTCAAGTAAGAAAATTTCCGAAAATGATGAGCTGATGGTCTTTTTTGAAATAGGTAGTATAATTTCGAGTCAGGAAAATGGAAAAAATTGTATTTTGAAGCATTTATGGAAAAATCAATCTGAAATGAAAATTTGGAAACTTTTGATTTCCTACCAACTCTTCCCCCACCCCTCATAATGTCCCGTTGGGTTTTCCCTGAAATAAAACATAAAAATTGTAAGTATCAGATTTTTTGATTTTTTTTACACAGAGTACTGTTAAAGTTGAAATTCATTCTCTCGATCTTCAATCCTCAAAATCAGAGCTAAAGATTTTCAAATTAGGATCACTCCCGAAAAAATCTATTTTTTGTATTCCCCCTTCTCCTCCTCCCATTACTAAAACTCAAGTAACCAGAAGCAAGAAGAATTGGAGGCCTTTTTTTTTTTTTTTTTTTTGTGGTCCCCATTCCACATGGTGGGGGAAATTTATTTATTATTTATTTACAGAAACCTTATGCAATTAGTTTTTTAATTAAAGTCAAATAAAACGATCCTCAAAAATGTTTTTCATTTTTAGCAATTCGAAACAGTTCTGATATTTTCATTTGATAATTGTCAAATTCTGATAGTTTTTTCGCAGAAAAAAACGATTAAATGTTAAAACTGACGCCAGATTTATTTTCAGGTGGCCAAAACACCTCGATAACACAATTTAGGCAATCGTTGTGATTAAATTCTCAAAATTTTCTTTTTCTGCCTAAATTTTTTTCAAAAATTGATGAAAATGGTGGATGAATTTGATTTGATCCTAAATAAAGTGTTAATGGGGGTGTTTCTAGCAGCTGAACACGAACCCACAATTAGTTTCCTAATTTTCTGATTTATCTTTTCGCTAAATTCTGAAAACGTGTCTTTGCGAACTTGAAATTCTTAAGTTGAAATAATTTGAAAGATTTCGTAATCATTTTGCAAAAATGTTATTTTTTTGAAAAAATACAAAAATATGGAAAATTTCCAATCAACATAGGTAGGTTACCCAAGGGGAAGGATCTGGGGGCTCGAGGGCCTCCCTCAGCCTCATCGAGGAGATTTTTTATTATGAAATGTCAAAAAGAAGATAAGTGCACTTTTTTTGCTTTTCAACTATGATTTTTCAAAAGATTTCATACCTTTTTTAATCTCATTCAATTTCCAATTTACCTAACAGAAAAATTCAAATTTTTAACTGAAAGATCACTTCATTAGTTCAGAAAGCTAGAATTTCAATAAATTTTACCGATTCAAAATTTAAAAGTAGGTACCTATATTCATTGTTTGTTCCAAAAATCCCATAATTTTTCAAGTTTTCTTAGTTCAAATCTGTACATGTATCATCCGCTTGTTGAAAATATCCGAACTACGTCCTTGAAATAAAGAAAACTCAATTTTTTCAATGAATTTCAACCCCTCCCTCATTTTTTCTCTAATTAAACCTCTCCCTTACGTAATTTCTGGTTAGTCTCACACTATTAGACCCTTTTTGGGATATTTTTTCAAAATATCTACCTATCTGCAAATTTGGAACGCCTTTACAGAATTTTAATGTCTCTTTACAATTTCAATGAATTTATGAACGTTTACAAAAAATTGACATTTTTCAAAAATACAAGCATCTGGGAAGTGCCAATTGATTTCGTTCAATTTTTTTTCATTTTTATGAAATGTTCGAGAAAAAGTGAAGCAATTCGAAGAATTCTACAAAATGAAAAATCATCATAGGTACCTATTTATTGTTTGAAAGCAAAATTTATCCTCTTTCAAATTACTTAGTAAGTAAGTTATTTCCTAATTACCTTGAAAAATTTCCAAAATTACTTTTTTCCATGTAACATATTATATTTGGAAAAAATTGATAAGAAGCCACCAATAACATCAAACATAGTGTGTATGTAATCTTTAGTTCCTCACAACCGTGAATGCCTCGACAAATCCAAAGGAGGGGGAGAGAAAACAGCTTACCCCTTTAATAATAGCCAAATCGAATTTTTAGTCGAAAAAATGAACTTCTATCAAAAAAATTTTGGAAGCTTTTTTTTGTAAAATTTTTGTTAGAGTTGGAAAAAATGAAAAAATGATACTTCTAAGATTAAATTTTCAACCCCTTTTCCCTTCCAAAAACAAACTACAAATCATTCTTGGACAGAGCTTCAATTTATAAAAAATTTTAACCCGTTTCCACTGAAATTGTATACAGGGTGTCCTACTTCATTTCAACGCCCTAGGACTAAAATGGTCCAAGTGCCAAATTAATTCTTTTACAGGAAAGCCAAAAAACGTAACAAAATTTGCATTGTGCTTATGGACTGCAAATTTTAAACACTTTTTTTTAGGTTTAAATTAATTATATTTACGTTTTTTTTATATTAATCGATGCAGCTTGATTCACTGAATCCAAAATTATAAAAACCTCATTTTTGAAAAAGTCGCACTTGGACCATTTTAGTTCTAGGACGTAGATTTTTGCATATAACCAGGTACCACAAAAAAAGTTACTAGATGAACAAGTTGCATATCTTGAAAATTGAAGGGGCAAATGGTGTTTTTCTAAAAAATCACGTAACGTTTTTTTTAAACTATGGGAACGGATAGTACTTTGAAAACTAAATAAATTTACATTGTCTGACTTTTTGCCTAACTTAAAAATTGAAGGGGCTACAAAAAATTTTGTTCAAAGAATGTTCTAAAAAAATTAACTATTCAAGGGAATAGGTGGTATGTTGAAAAATGAACAAAGTTTGTTCTGTAGACTTTTTGCCTAACATCGAAAATGAAAGGGCTACGAGTCATCTAAAATTGAGAAAATTTGAAAAATTTTTGAGACTCACTTATTTTGAACGACCCGTAGCCCCTTCATTTTCGATGTTAGGCAAAAAGTTCATGGAACAAAATTTGTTCATTTTTCAACATACTTTCCATTCCCTTGATTAGTTTATTTTTTTAGAACTTTTCTTGAACAAAATTTTTTGTAGTCCCTTCAATTTTCAAGTTATGTATAAAGTCATAAAATTAAAAAATTTTCAAAGTACTATCCATTCCCATGGTTGAAAAAAATTACGTTATTTTTTAAAAAACAGCATTTGCCCCTTCAATTTTCAAGATATGCAACTTGTTCATCTTACTTTTTTTAGTGGTACCCGGTTATATCCAAAAATGAAGTATGGCGGACCGCTCACTGGACACCCTGTAGATCTTCAGTCGAAGTCAAATTCACGAGGCTCAAAGGCTCAATAATAACTCAATTATTGGCTATCGAACCAGGCAAATATGTACCTATCTCATTAAAACCACAAACTACCTCAATTTTTCATTTTCTATGAAAAACACCCCGAATAAAATTTCAGAAAGCCGCAATGATTCACCTCTCAGACGATCTGGCTTCTACTACGAAAACAATTTCTAAAAACGCCCTTGCACGAATTTATGTTAATACGAAATTTCGAGGTAAAAATACCAAAAGACATTTTATGAATTGTTTAAGCGATGAAAAATACACGAAGGCTGATTTCAGCTCAGGTATGTACGTAGGTAATACAAGATTCGAGATACTTGGAGATAAAAAATGGTTATAAGAGTAATCACAATATTTTGAGATGCGTTTCTCTTGTTGTTCCGTTTAATGGGTTGAAATTAATTTTTATATTTTGCCAAGACGAACACGCACATCTTCGAGATCAATTTCAGAATTCCAAACACGTAGGCAAGTTCGCCATACCTATCCGTTCGTACCTACACGTTTTTGTACCACTTTCACACGTGCGAGCAAAAAATAAAAAAAAGAAGCTGCGCGATGGTTAATTTTTCTTACAAAAAAACAAAGCAATCAAATATTTTTGTCGTAAAGTTAACGTGGTACTTACCATATCCTTTGATTCATTTTAGTCCTAAAACGACCACCGTAACCGCAGAACCGAATGTCTTCTCTACTTTGCATAAAAGAATACTCGAGTACGAAGGGTGGCAACATACAACCGGAGGGCACCATAATCCCTCAACGTTCAGGATAATCATTTTGCCGAATGAAACATGCAAAATAAGGGTGTGGTGTTCTGCAACAGTCGTTTTTCATCGTCCAAACGATACTACACGAATGAGATTTACTGCCAAGATAGAAAATTGCAATTTTTACCGTTCGTTAAAGAGATCTCGTAATGAAACCTTTGGTTTACACATTTCACCAGATAGTTAAGAATATGGGTACCGAGCCGAACATCGAACGTGTTTTATTGCTGATTCTGGAGTGCAAAGGCCATCCAGGTCGTTTGTATCTCCATCAAGTACCTCGCTGTCGATATAGGATTTGGAAATTTTCCACGCTATTTGAGCTCCCTTTTTTCCAGCGATAAACCTGTAGAAATAATATTCGAATTAATTACGAAGCATTTTCCTAGCAGGCGAAGTTTCTACGACTCGTGTGCCTTGTCGTGATTGAATTTCATATAATTTGAAGATGCGACCCTACAAAAAAGCTCTATGGTCTATTATGCCTAAAGAGTCACAATGTCGACGATTTTTTCCCATTCTTAACCATACACGTCTGTTGCGACTTGCGAGCTTTTATTTGTGTGCTTTAGTCACGTTAAACGAAGCTACTGTGTTAAGTAGGGTGCTTGTAATATATTTTTTTAGGCATGAAAGCCATCGTGCTATTATCAAACGTATAACATTAAATACCAATTTCCTTTATTATTTTTCACCCGAAGTTATTTTTAGTTTCGAGTATTTTCCGTGTGGTTGGGGTTTCAAACCTTTGCGTAGAAATAGGTTAATGTGAAATTTTTCAAAATTTAAACGATTGGATTATTTATCGAAATAGGTACAGGTACATGGATGTTGATTTTTTTTTTCATGGTATGTTGAAAGGAAGGTAAGCTTAATTTCCAACTCGAAGTGAAATTTTGTGTAGAAATAAAAATAAATCTAAAGTAGGTACCTACATCGTAAAAGGACTCCATATCCAAAATTTCAGATGCTAAAGATCATTTCTCAAATTCTGACGAATTTTTGAAATTTTTAAATTACCTCATCCCCTTGCAAAATTTGATCTCATTAATGAAAAAAACTGAAATTTGGTATATATCCTATTTTCGACTTCTAGAATCGATTGGAAGTGGTTTCGAGACTTTTGGAGCCCTCTGGAAATTTTGAAAATTTTCCAGCATTGGAGAAAATTCCATAAAAATGGTCCATGTGAACTTTAGCACCTATATTTGAGAATTACCCATATTGTGGGCCTATTTGATCAATTAAAGTAAAATTTTTCAAAATTCGTAACTTCGAGTTCAAATTGATATTTTTTGGCAGAAAATGTTTTTACTTTCGTTTTTTAATAAGACTTTATATCTTCTGATTACAAAATAAACGACTGTTGGTGAGTTGATTCCCAACGAAATATATGTGAAATGATGGGCGAATTGATTCCCATTTTTTCGAGGTAATGCAGGGGCGGAGCTCCTATTCAAAAAATGGTTCCCTTCTGATATTTCAAGTCTCCATATACACTTCGCACCCTCTCAAAAAAAGCTTCTGACGCCAATTCTTGGATTTGTTAGGTATTTTTATTGGTTTTAAGGCTAAAATAATAAGTACCTATGTAAGTTCTTTGTTCCAAAATTACGTTTTCATCAGTTTTTTCCCTTAAACATAAACGTGCTATGCAAATCGCATGAGAACTTTATAAAGTTTGAATTTAGTGTTTTTATAGTAAAAGAAAATTTGATGGGGGGGGGGGGGGGGTGAACTCAGAATTCCTCAAAAAAATTAATAAAATTTCGGACCCCTTCCGTGAGAAATTTTAAGGCTACGCCACTGAGGTAATGTGTATGTATTGATTGATTCCCACTTTTTTTCGAGGTATTTACGAATTGATTCCCACTTTTTTTAAAAGTAGGTACAAGCAAATTGAATAAATAGGTACCTAAGTATTCAGTATTGAGTACCAAAAATCAGTAAAATAAAATGGAAATTTAAAATCGAATATTAATCGTGGGGCATGCCGATTCTAACTGATTTGAGGGCGTAGAATTCGAATATCAATTTACTTTTTGATACGACCCCCTTCCCTTGCTCCAAGCTCCAACTGACCCCTTCATCCAGTCATCGATGATCAATATGGAATTGAATATTTCAAAAAATTACGGGAAGTGGGTTGAATCAAAAAGTAAGTCGATATTCGAATTCTACGCCCTCAAATTAGTTACAATGATATTTTCGTTTCTCAACATAGTTTTTCCCAAAATTGGGGGCTAGAGAGGCACCAAAGGGTCAAATCCAAAAAATAAGCAAATTTTCGAACTCAGCATCCTCAAAAACCTAACAAACGATAGGTCACACGTCATTTTTCATTTTTTTGAATTTTGACCCTATCAAGGAGGCTAATAGGGGGGTTCAAGGGGGTCGAATGAAAAAACCGAGTACATATTCGAAATCAGCGTCTTCGAATTAGTAGTAATCGATGTGTTACTTTACTTTTTCGATTTTTTTGAATTTTGGTCAAAATTGTGGACCCTCTAGCCCCCAGGGGTCTAGAGATCCTATCTTGAAAATTTTTTGGTTGAAAAAAGGGTAAAAAGGGCTCTCCACTGTAATTATTCCAGATTTTTAAATGGTAGCTTTCATCTTTTGTTCTTATCATGAAAGTTGAGCTTTCACCACCAAAGTTCAATTTTGAGCTTTTCAAAATGTGATTACCGTTTTTAAATCTCCTATTGATTATCTTTCATACCTCGCAAACAGTTTTTCCCCAAGTACAACCTATCTCGAGATACGAGCCTTCAAAGTTTGATAATTTGGTTAAAAATCGTAATTGCATAAAAATTTCAAGGCTCGCCTCCCCATCCCTTTGAGGGTTAGAAAAGAACTGATCTTGATTTTGTAAATAGACCACCAAGGGGAACTCGTAAAAAAAATTCCAGTGAAATCGGAAAACCTGACTTCATTTTTGGTCTGTTTTAGTATGGAATAGCCCAGATATCAAAAATCAAATAGGTTGGTACTCAAGGTGATAGTTTTACATTTTCTTTTCGAAAGTTGAAGAGAATTGACAGCTAGAAAATTATGCCTTGACCCCACACCTCAAAACAACTAGGTAAAAATTTCACCCCCTAACTCCACATTGCCCCTACCTACCAGACCCTAAAATCTGACTAAATATGTTCAACAATGATTTAGTATGGATGTCTTTACTTAAAAATACCATTAGCATCAATTTTTCATCAGGGGTTTAAAATTAATTTCAATTTGTTCACGTTTTTTCAAAATTTAGTGAAAATGAAAAATGAAAAAAAAATGGGGAAAATTTTTCTCTAATCAGGCAGTCATACATATTTTTATTTTTTTTTTATGTTACTCTGTAACCATATCATTCGTCAATAAATAAGCATTAATTTTTCTGGCTTTTTCCTCCATGGATTAAATTAAAATATTCATTTTATGTACTTTCATCATTTCGAGAATTTTTTTTCAATTTTTTACCGAATATTGAAAAAACACAAAAAAATTATATTTTTTAAGGTCGCCTGAAAAATAGGATTATGATTAAAAATGGATGCCAATGGTATTTCTAGGTAGGTGAAGAAAAAACATCCATAGGTACTTTAGCATTTTTGAAAAAAATCATTCAAGCCTACCTTCTCGTGGTAACGCTAGTAGGCTGAAATTCGGAATCAACTCGTACATACCCCGAACAAAAAATATAAATCAATTCGTACACATCCCGAACAAAAAATGGAAATCAATTCGTACATACCCATAAAAATTTGAAATCAATTCACACATTTCTGAATTCAGGGAATCAACTCACCAACTCCCAAATAAACACCTATACCTACTCATTTTAGATCGATTTTTCTCATTCCCATATATGTAGGTACTAATCTACTTACACGCCCAATTAAATTAAAACCTCATCAATTGAAAAATTCAACTCTTAATTAAGAAAAACTATAAACCGAAATGAGGACCGAATGCGTATTCGTGCTTGAAATACATTTTTACAGCAAAGATATAGATCAGCGCAGAATCTCTTATAATTCCCATAAATATATTTTTAATTAATTTAATTACTTTTTCGTACGTATGTATAGCCGAGTGTAAATTTACTAGGAACGTTGTATCAAAAAAAAAAAAAAAAAAAAAGAGTAAAAAAGGTATAAAACATGATGTCCATTCGGATAATTAAATTAGCAATGAAGAGATAAAATGCTGTCTCGTTTTTGATAATACTAAAAAAAAATTGGTAGGTACTTAATGTAGTTGACAAACGAGGATTATATCATTTTTTTAACCTGTATCAGTCATTATTTCAATTGTTAGGTATTATATAGGTCGTAAAATTTAAAAATTCGCAAAAAAATTAGACAGCTGTCTTTTTTGCAGAAATTTTTTTCTGAATAAAAAATTAATTCAGCTCAAGTTCTAAAAAAAAATATAAGTACTGTGCGATAACAATATGATGAGTCTGTTTCACCTGTAATTTTGTTAAAAAACTACCGAGGGAAGTATTTCAACTCAAAGTAAAATTTTGAGCCGAAACAAAAATGAATCGAAAGTACATCGTAAAACAACCTCATATCCAAAATTTCAGGCGCTAAAGTTCATTTTTCCAATTTTTACGACTTTATGAAATTTCAAAATTACCTCATCGCCCTGAAAAGTATGAAAATTTGATCCAATCAACGAAAAAAGCTGAAATTTGGTATATACCTACCTATCCTATTTTCAATTTCTGAAATCGATTGGAAGTGGTTTGGAGACGTTTCGGAGCCTCTAGAAAGTTTTGAAATTTTCCAGCACTGAAGAAAAGTTCATAAAAATGAAGTCGAATGACATGAATTTTTGAAAATTATTTTCCTTAATTTTTTCAAATTTTCCACACTCAAACATAAAAAACTATGCGGAGAAGAAAGCGTACCTACTTTTATTTTTACCATAATTGAGCCTCAGAAAAAATATAAAGTAGGGACTTTTTTTCTTCTCCCAAAGGACATAAGCATTTATAGGGGTTCGGAGGGTATATTTATACCTTACCTAAAACAATTTTCGATTTTTTTCAGGGTTTTATTGCTTAAAAACATTTTGTCAAATCTTCCAAAAGTAGCAGTTTTTGTCTTTTAAAAAAAATTTTGTTCTTGCTTTGCTGTAATTTGAAAAATACTTCCAGAATTTTTTTCGAACTTTCTTTTCTTTTCTGATTTGTAGAAAAGTATTTATTAAAAAATGTATGAACATGAGCAATAAAAATTGGATGGGTAATTGAAATTATTGGAGTCACGAAGTGAAAAATATGTCTCATAATGCTCTTTCTGTAACTGAAGTATGTGGAAGGGAGGGGAGAATTGCGAGATCTCGATCCCTCCCTAGATACTGAAATGTTGGAAAAAAGTGATGAAATTTTGGATTTTAATAATACCTTTTTTTGCCAAAAAAAATTTCTATTCCGTCTCAATAAAATTCCTTATTATTTTTAATGAACAACAAGATTTTTCAAATTTTACACAAAATAATGTTTTTAAATAACCTTTCCTCCTTGAATAACTGTCTGGTTCAATTCCACTTTTAAGGGAGGATTTGGGGTTATCCCCCCATGGTGAAAAATGACTAGTGAACAGTTGAAAATATAGTCACCATTTTTTGCTTTTCAAATGTAATTTTTCAAAACATTTTCGCTCTTGCTCGTCTTCATTTAAATAAATATTTCTCAGATTCGGAGCACTCTTTCATTAAAAACCTTATTTTTCGATTTTTAAGTGCACCAATCTCGTTTTTTCTTTATTTTCTGACTTCAGCATGCTACCAACAAATTTTGTCTCCTTATTGAGGAAATGCGAAAAAATTGCCATAAAAAAATGCTGAGTCTAGTTTAACCCCCCCCCCCCCCCCCGAGGAAAACTCCTGCCACTGGCACTGATCTGGCTTCGTATTTGTCTATCAAGATAAATCAGTGTAAAATCATGCTGACTTTTTCAAAAAATGTATGCAATTTTCTGATTTTTCTAAGATACCTATTCCATTCCTTCAGCTCAAAACGCAATTTTTCTCATACAAAAAAATACCCAAAAACGGTCAATTTTGCAAATTTTCTGGATCAAATCTAATTTTTTCGGCTGAAATTGAAATGACAATGTTTGGGGAGAGGACGAACTGAATGTCCTCCAGTTTAGTCCAACTCTGATCAACAGTGGCGTAGCCAAAGAGAATAATAGAAGAAATTAGCCTAACTTAAAGTCAAAGGTAGGTAACTTATTAGATTTACATGTCCAATAAATAGGTACATTCATTTTTAGATTTTCTGCAAAATTTTAAGTACTTATCAATTTCTCCAATCATAGCAAAATTTTTTGATTTTTTGTAGCTTCAAAAGTACATGTTTTTCCTCCTTCTGCTTCGATGCACTGAAACTGTCAAAAACCCTGCAGTAGAAAAATCGTACAAATGCCTCATATGTACTTGAAATTAAATTTCCAGCAGTAAACTGTGATGCAGAATTCGAGTAGGTAAGCTTGTATAGGTATTACCACAAAATTTCTTCCTCTACCTGGGATTAAAATTATCTTCAGTCTTTAGAATAAATGAAAAATTTCCTAATTTTATATGTAAATTGGCTGCCTCTATACCGCCCCATCATACTTTTGAGAAAAATTACTAGCTAGAAACATTTTTAAATGAAAGAAACTTTTTTTGTACTCTTTTCTTTTTTTGGGATTAGAAAAGAGAATTTAAAAAATATTTTTTGGCCAAAAAACGGAATTTATTTAAAAGGGAAATCGCAAAGAATGTCATATCTAAATATGTACAAAGAAGAATTTTAAGACGGATAACTGGCTCCTCCAATCCATAGATGAAAATTACTCACTAACTTCAGAAACAGATTTGTTATTTTTTTTAAAATCAATCACACAATCAGTGATGGACAGTAAAGAATCATAGGTGGTTGGGGGAGGGGGGCTGAAACTCGAATTTCTAGCCTGGAGTGGAATTTTTCCGATTTTCCAACCAAAAATAGGAGTTTTTCAACTTTTTCCAACTCGGCACAAGAATTTCCTCAAAATGCACCGAATTTCATCAAAAGAAACGAACATGAAACTCTTAATTTCACTCTGCATGTACAGAAAATGTCAAAATTCTGTAGTAAAATTTAGATTCAGACTGCAATGTAATTTTATCCACTGAGGTAAAATCCCATGCTACACAGCTCATACTTTTTTAGATGGGTGAAAAAGTTCACATTTGAATTTCATGATAAATGAAAAGGATTTACTAGGTACCAACTTTAAAAAAAAGTAAAAGTGCAAAAACTGAGATGTAATGAGAGGTTTTAATAAGTTATATGGGTTAGGACTGTTTTTACTAGCGCCAGATTGGTATAGAGACTTGGGAATATCCATAATACGATTTTTTTAGGTTAAATCTGATTCAAAAACTTCATTAAAAAGATCTGCAGTTATAGTTTTTCTCAAAGAGTAAGAATAAACAGAATACAAATCAATATCATGTTTTGTAATAAAACCATTCAATCTTATTTGATGAACAGTTTTCATTTTTATTGTACAGAAATTTGACACGTTTTGATTCAAATTTAAGAATAAGTTCGCATCGTAAATATAGTCAGCTTTAAGTATACTACTCGTAATAAATAAAAAGAACATTTGACATGAATCAACACTCACCTCAAGTTCAATCCAATTCCACTCCTACCAAAACATGCAGTTGCGTGCACCATTATCCTGCAAATTGAAATACAAACAATTTGATTATTTTTACATGCTGCAGTATTATTATTAATACCTAAGAAGTGAAAAAAACAAAAAAAGGCAAAGACCGGTGATTTGATGCATGAGAATATTGTAGGTAGGTACTTAAAAAAAAAAAAAACAGTAATCAATAATTCACAAGACGCCAATATTTTTAAACTCGCGAATAAAAAACAATGACTGAAATAGATATCTGTTTTCTAAATTTGAACTTCACCGAAAACTAGAAAACTTTTTGACTAGCTAAATAAAATATAATATATATCGATTAACAACTCACATACCTTGAACTTTCCTCGGCCCAGCGTAGTGAAAAATCGATGACAGATAAAGCCATTAGAAAATATTAAAAAAAAAAAAGAATTTACAACAGGAACAGGTGGATTATACTTGTACAATTATTAATCCAATAAAGTAGGAAATATTTAAAACCAAAACGAATCCATTGCTGAAGATGTTTGCAGTTGTTATGGAACGTACAGCAGAGTCATACACCGTTTTTTCACAGTATGCAGACGTAGCGGGTGAATTAGAAGTAATCGATAAAATTGTAGGAGGGTTAGCAACCCCAGTTTTTCACCCTCCGAAGGGCGTAGACCTAATCATATTCCCAAAAACCATGAATAACTGCACCTATTAGCAACATTCAAAATATTTCTCAGATGACATAACGTCCCGGATAATTGTTTGTATCATATTTTTTTATTTATTTTTTGCCATAGATGTGAGATAAAAACGGAGAGAAATAAAGTTTGAACGGATTTTAGGGATTGGAGAAGCTGTACGGCTATATCGTGGGAATTAAGATCTCACTCGTGTAGCAGTCATTCAGCTCGAGCGGCTGGGGAATGAATGAAAGTGCAAGAACCTACTTATTTCGGTGCCATTTTCAAGTGTTGATTTGCTGAAGAATAAGTTGTGTTTTTCTCTTACAAATGTTGAGTAAATTAGGATGATGATAAAAATTCACTTACTCGAGATAGGTACTTGAGAAAACATTTATAGTCGCAAGTCATTTGATTTTTTTCTTTCCAAACCTCATTTGCGACGATTTAGAAAAATAATAATATTTCGGCAAATCTTTAAAAATATTTTTTAAAAAACATTCTTAAATTTTGTGAAAAATAAGTTGTTCTTGAAAATTTTTAGAGGAAATGTAGAAAAAATATTTTAATTTTTAAAATTGTGGGTAAGTAAATTTCCTTTCATTTTTGAATTTTTTTCAAATACATAATTGAAAAAGTTCTACTTAAAGTTTTTTAAATTCTTTCTTTAAAACTTTCGACATTTCCCCCTAAATTTCAATCATTTTTTTACCTAAAACCTAAAATTAAAAAAAATTCTCAAACATTAACCCTCAAACATTCTCAAAAATTTCAAGAATTTCATTCTCAAAATTTCAGAAATTTTATTCCTAAAAAATTTGAAAATTATGTATACTTATCTAAAACTTTTGAAAACTTGATTCCTAAACACTGTATGATTTTATTCCTAAAAATTTTTAAACATTTAAGTACTTACCATTCCAGAAAATTAAAAAAAATTAATCCAGGAAGTACCTATTTGAAACCTTTTCCCTTAACAATTGGAGATGAAATTCTTGAAAATTCGGAGTCTTTTTATTTTTGGAATTTTTTACTGCATAACAATTTTTGCTTCAAAATTTTGTTTTTTACCTACAAGTTAAATAAGTAAAGGTGTTTTCAATCTCAATTAAGTTCCCAAAATCCTACACAAGTATTCGATACAAACCTGTGCAGTGATGAAAAACCTAAAAAACAATGCAAGAAGGAATTTTTATTCAAATTTGAAAAAATTTGAACAAACGAATAAAATACAGAAAAAATGACAAAAAAATTCCGTGAAAAATGAGATAGGTATACTTGAGCGTGCCCAGAAATTATATAAAGGAGGGACTGAGGATTCGAGAGAAAAAAAGGAGGCAGTCAAAATTCGATGAAAAAATTGAGTAAGTAATCTGTTAATTTTAAAACATTCATGATTCAAAAGCTTTTGCAGGAAAGCAAAACTTTTTTGACACACATTTTTCCAAAGGTTTTATGCTTGATACAACATTAATAGGCAAGGACCGGATATGTATCCTCTAAAAAACGCAAAATATGTACTTACTTACAAGTAGGTGCATTATGTGTTACAAATAGGGTAAAATATGTAAAAAATGCGGTAAAAAGTCAAAGCATGTCAAACTATGCAACCATAATATGGGATTGGGTATCAAAATACAGAATTTTTCATGGTTTTCTGATCTATTTTAGACAATTCTAAACAATTTTGTGTTTTTAAAAAGTGGTTTTGCAGTTGTCATTTTCATTTTTTAGTAAGAAAAACTTAGAAAATTTGAATTTTACAAGGTAAATGTGAAAAAACGTGTAAAAAAAATATGAAAGTGTGTAAACTGAATGAATGCAAAATCAACAAAATATGGTTAAAAAATGCATTGTAAAAATATGCTATTATAACTGAAGTAAGTACCTACCTATGCAAAAACATGCTCTGATATGGGGCTTTGTTTTGTACTCAGTCTTAAAGAAACCAAGGATATACGTGATAGGAATACTTACAGAAGAATAGGTACATATGTTTTTTCTTTTTTCATTAAAGTCTGGTTGTTGTTGATAGGTACCTATATACACCATTATACAAATGTTATAATCTAACTCTGGTTGGCTTGAGCAATTTGAATTTTAGACCAATTAACGAGTTAGATTAGATTGTGCTTTTTGAATTAGATCAGATTGGTAAACAAATCGGACAATAAATTTAAAAATGTTACTTACTCGGAAAATTTCCAAAAAAATCATCCATTGACGTTTGAAAATTGTCCAGCAGTCGGTAGATTCGTGGTCACTTATCACGTATCTGGAGCCAAATTTTTGATTTTTTTCGAGGTTTCCCATCAAGTGTATCTGTATGAAATGAATGTATGTACTTATACTTACCTATTCAACACTGAATCGCAAATAACTCGTAGGTAGTGAATTGTTTTCGTAATTTATTCTCTTACGTGTAGGTACTAGGCTAGGTTGATTAGTTGATCTACTTTATAGTTTATTTTAGTAAAATTATGTTTCTAGTTTCTGCCCAAACTTATAAAGAATTTTCAATAAATTTGCTTGACGTTTTGAGGGTTACTTAAATTTTCTGATTTTCACATACGAAAGTATTAACAATTGTCATTATAAGTACTAAGTAGATAATCATGTAGTAGGTATAGGTATAGTAACAAAATTTCTTTCTCAAATCTCGAAAAATGTAACTGAAAACATTTTTCTTTTAGCATAAAAAAATGGAGATTATGAACCATGAGAAAATGAAATTGAAGAATCGAAAAAAGGAACTTGGAGAAAAATAGAAACAATTAATTCATCTTTTTGTCTTTTTCAAAATTCAAAAATTTTTAAAAAATGAAAAAATTAGTATTAGTAATTAGTTTAACGATCGCTAGAGCTCAGCCACAGTATTTTTTATCTGTGATCTGACCTTGTTACAGCTTAGATTCTCATACTATTAATATGTGGTTACGTTCCCATTGGTTAATTTTTTTATTTTTCTCATTTCACAGTATTTTGAAAGAGAATGATAGAATTGAACATGCGATTGTACATTTTCCCGCTTTGATGTCGTTTCTTCTCTACTATGTGCTGTCTTTCACGATCGTAATAACAGATTCTTGATTCAAAATTTATATTAGGTATTTTACTTGTAAAATTCACAATGAGTGTTAGAAGAAGTGATCGTATGCGAAAAGTAAGTTCTATCATGCTTTCATACTTCGTTCACGTTCATCTCAACTTTCACGTTTTATTATTTTTCCATTATACAGCCACCAGTAGAAGTCTACACACCGGATGATTTAACAGTAACACCTCGTATTAAACTCCGGCCGCGAAAGGTAAAGACTCAATTAACCAATTCTTTTTATTCGTTTACGTGGAATTCTAATTCATACTCTGATATTGTGCAGCAAACAAACTACAAAGTAGAATCTGATTCGTTCAATGGTTCGATCGTTGAAGACGCAGATGATAATTCTTACGATAAAGATTACACCGGGAAAGCCGAAGCCGATACCGATAGCGATTCGAATTACAGCAGTGGCTCCGAGTTGTTTTCGAACAAGGCGAAGAAACGTAAAGTGACTAATGCTCGTGTTATTAATAGCTCGCTAGTCCGGGAAGTATTATCAACCATCGATCCTACCGAAGAAGAAAATGAGTATCGGCTTCAAAGGCAGAAAAATATGCAAGATCGTTTCAGAATTTTGGGGTATTTATCATATTTTTCATTTCTCCACCGTGATCTTATTATACAATATCGTTTATGTTCTGCAGCGAGTTAGAATTTGATAAGGATATCGAAGAATTGAAAGCAATAGTTACCCCGATTCGGAAACCTGAGAAACCCAAGAAACCAAAACCAACCAAGTAATTATCTCTCTATCTTTATCATTTCTCCTCATTATTAGTTATTAACCAACCTAATTTTCTAGACCTACTGAACCTGAAATCAGAAGATCGTCGTTACGTTTACTAAACAGATCATTGAATGTCACGTTGACGGATATAGCACCAAAGCTACAGTTCGGTACTTTATTTGTAGGGGACGACAGAGAAGACAGAGGCAATCCGAGAATCACAGACGGTTAGTTTCTCATTCTCCATCGGTACTTTTTCTGTTACTTTATCTAATAAGTATTTTATTACTTGGCAGAAAATGTACCTTTCGCCGAAGAAGACGATGAAAGTATGAGCGAAGTTCTACAAACTCTTAAAGACGATGTCAACTTATCCTACGAAGAAACGTGTGGTTTTACCTCCGGTGATTACGACCAGTAAGTCAATTATTCATTTTATCGAACAAATTTGTTTTTTTTATTAATTCTGTCTGTGATTTAGTTATTGCGAAGTTATTAAATCTTGTCGAATGCGTTACGAACCGTATAAAATTATCAAAGAAAGAATCGTATCGATGGATTTTCATCCTTCTGCCAAAAAATTAGTATTGTTGGCTGGCGACAAACGTGGCAATATTGGTAAATTTTGTCGTTTTATTCTTGTAATTTTTTACGTCTTTATTACAATATTTTTTACGTTTTTTTCCTCCCTAGCTATACAAGATATTGTAAATCACGATGTTGGAATCCAATTCAGACCTCACGCGTACAACGTAAACTGTGTCAGTTTTAGCACTCAAGATCATTCCAAATTTTACTCGACTAGTCTCGAAGGAGTCACTAGACAAGGAGATATTAACAGTTCTCAATCTACACTGGTACGTAGATCGAATTGAAATAAAAACATCTATCGATTTGAGTATAATTTTAACTTATTTTCAACAGGTGTATCAAGCAGATCGCGATGAACACACAACTTGGCATCACGAATCCGGTCATTCGTTATTTGTTGCCGAAGGTAAGACAAAATCGAATTAAAAAATTGGAAGAAATATTACAAATGTTATTTTCTAGGCGATGGTGTGGTCCAAATAGTTGATTTGAGGACACCTGGCAAAAAATGTGTTAGTTTAAAATGTCACACCAGATCGGTGCGAACTGTTCAGGTGCATCCAACCAACGATAATTATTTTCTTACTGGATCTGGCCATGGGTAAGTTAGCACCGATTAAAATACGACGGATAGATCGACTGACTGAAAATTCGTATGATTTCAGAGAATTTGGTATTTTTGATATTCGGTCATGCAATTCGGATGAGCCAAATCCGGTCGTATTGGAATATTTCCCTAAAGCTTTGACCAGTGCCTTTTTTTCTGCTCAAGGAAATTATGTCGTGAGTACTTGCAATGACGATACAATCCGAACATACGATGTTTCGAATTTGAAAACGTCCAGTAAGTTATTTTTTATTTTTTTACTTTGAAGCAAATTTCTCTTACTTTATTATTATTGTTTTTTTCCCTTTTTTTAGAGGAACTATGCAGAATAAGTCACAACAATCACACCGGTCGGTGGTTATCTGTATTCAAGGCAAGATGGCAGCCTGGACGAGAGGACGCTTTTCTTGTTGGATCTATGATGCAGCCTCAAAGGGTATATAACCAGTAAATAAATTTTTCGATTTTGTTACGGATCGATTGATATTATTTTTCTAACCACAGATGCAAGTGTATCATCGCAGTGGCAAAGAAATCCATAATTTTATGTCTTCTTCGATGAAGACTTATTCTCCGGTCATTGCTGCTCATCCTTCGCAAGCTATTTTTGTCGGCGGTAACGGTTCCGGTAGAATTCACGTATTTTCGCCTTTCGCGTCCTTAGAGGAAATTTATTCGTAATTTTTTTACAATTCCGTTCACCAATTTCGTTGCTATATATTTAAATGTTGAATTTCATGTCGTATCGTGATTTATTTTCGTTTCGTTTAAAAAATTCAGTTCTATATGTTCGTACGTGAGTGTACTTAATTTTAAAAATAGTTGTAAAAATTCAATAATTTTCTTATCAAAATTAAATCGAGATAACGATCTATATTATGAAATAATTAGTTTTATTGTGCTTTTTTTCATTCCGAAAAATCATTCGGTATTTTATATTTTTATCCATGACTTCTTTTATTATACACAAAAGAGTACAAACCAGTATTAAAGTAATATTTTAATATTTAAATTATAAAGTTATATATTTTTACAAAAATTTTATTTTTTTTGAAAAAAAATCACACTTCTTCCGCGATCAATGGAGTTTTATCGACGTATTTAGGACATCCTAAGCACTTCCTTTTCACCACGAAGTCCCAGCATTGCTGACAGTAGTATAAATAGCAATTAAGAGAGGTGCAACGGTTTTCTCCTCCGGATTTTGGCTCTGGCTCGTTGCATATTATACATTTGCGTCGTCCTTGGCCGAAGTATAATAACCAGGAAAATAGTCTCGGATGTTTCAGCCTCAGAACCAATAGAAACGTTAGAGCTTCCTGTAAAACGTGGTGAATACATGTTTGAGTATTTTATTTATAGTTTCGTATTGCGTTTTTGGTGTGGGTTTTTACTTACTGGGATCTTTTTCTCTTGAGCTTGCCTTCTGACCATATCTAATCTGTAGTTTAGATAAGTTACTCGTTTTTTAAAAGTTTGATTGTATAGAAAAATTGTACGTTTTTTTTCAACCTGTGAAATTCGCAAAAATAGTTAGTTTCTTGATAGAAGTCAACGAGAGTCAGTCCTTGTTGGATTTGTGAGCCTCAGTTTTGATAGGTGCGAGTATTTTTTTTCTTTTTATTTGTCAAGGAAAAATGGGCATGAAATTTTTGGAATGAGCATCTCCTAAAATATAACTTGAATTTCAGCTGTCGAAATTGATTTTTTTATTTTTGGCCAATTTTTGAAAATCCAAAAATCGTCATTTTTTAGCCAAGTGTTTTTTTTTCAAAAATCATATTTGGTATCTTCCTGATATCGACCTCTTCATACTGTCATTAAATTTTACCTTCTCAAGGTATTTCAGAATTTTTGAATATTATTTAAAAAATATTAATTTTTTTTTAAAAATTTGATTTCCGATGAAATTCGATGAAAGTCAACTTGATACCTCTATCGTGCCGAATTTCATCGTTTCTGCGCATTCTGGAGCCCCAAACATTTTGATTTTCTTTACCACTTTCGTACTTTCCCAGGAGTGAAAATCAATTTTGGAGTTCTGGCTCCAGAGTCTAGACCCTCATCTCTGACGAAGTTTAACAGATTTTCTGACTGTTTTGAATTTTCAAGAAAGCAAAAATATTAAAAATAATTAGATTAACTGGACTTCTATGTGAATGGGGGAATAATTATTTCATTTATTTATTTCACAATTCTGACACCTTGAATTCGAATTTCACTATTCCCAGACGTTTTGGAGTCCCCAACGATATTTAAATATCTCCAGAAGACGTAGAAATTGACTCGGACAGGTGATAATCGAGTTTCCGTTTTTTTTCTCGAGTATTTCCAATTATAAATTCCACTTTTGTCACAGTTCCCATGTGGGTATTTCAATAACGTATTTTTTGACCAGCTGTCAGGTAATAAAATGGAAGTGTCGCACCTACTCGTTATGCTTGTAATTGTCACAAGATTTGATGTAGGTGCATTATACGAGGGTTTCTCATGATACGGGTAACATGCCTATTTTTCAAAAAAGAATTGAGAGTATAAAATAGACTGTTCTTTAATGGTACTAAACCTCGTAGAAGGGTTGTAATTTCAGAGTTGAAGTGTCCAAAAATATTTTTAGTCACTGCGAAATTAGTGGACTAAGTCACATCTCAAGGTGAGACAATTTTGACAAAAATGGCCAAAAAACACGTTTTTAAATTATAATACCCCATTTTTAATTTTTTTTTGTTTTCTAGCGAGTACCTCGACCTACAGCTTCAGGTAGCAACTTTATTAACATTCACAAATTCACATTGTCTGTATATAAAAAGTTACAAAAATACGTTAGTTAAATTTGTCACCCCAAAAATTTTAAGTATTTAAAGAAATAACACGAGTTTGAAATTTTTTCAGAAATTTTATAATATGTGACCCGTGCAGGAACAGGGTACCTAAAGTCGGAAAACATAATTTTGAGTTAGAGACAAAAATATGAAAAATGGGAAATTTTTTTCAATTTTTTTTTTTTCTATTTTTTAGGTAGTTCCTACCTCCCCTGAAAACAACGCAGAAATCTTTTAAACGTGTTTTTTTTCGAGTCTTTTTTTTTTGCAAATTCGTGAATTTTTCTAATTTTTTAAATGTCTCTATCTCACCGAAAAATGACTTTATGAATCTCATCCGGTCTTAAAAAGAGTTCCACATAGTCTCCCCTCTCAATTTAAGCCAAAAAACTCATTTTGAAAAATCCCTACTTTAGGTTACCTTTTCACCTGGGGGGGGGGGGGGGGGGGGGGGGGGGGGGGGGGGGGGGGGGGGGGGGGGGGGGGGGGGGGGGGGGGGGGGGGGGGGGGGGCAACACGGGGAAAATTTTTTTTTTTTTTTTTTTTTTTTTTCACATACTTTCTATTTAAATTTCGTAGGAATGGGAGGGGGTCACACAGCAAAAATGGAGATTTTTTTAATTTTTAAATCTTTTTTGATCAATTTAGATGTCAAAAGGGGAGGGGGGGTGGGGGAGGAGGGAGAGATTCAAATAAACAAACACGTTTAAACCTTTTTCTTAACAACAATTTTAAAAATAAATTTTATTTTTAAATTTGGGACCTTATGGGCATTGGGACCCCTAACCCTTGAAATTTTGGGCCAAATTTAAAAATTTTATTTTGAGAAAATTTAAAAAAAATTTCTTTGAAAAAAACCTTATTTTTTTAAAAATTTTTCCAAAAAGGACCTTACCTCAAAATCGGGCATTTTAAAAAAAAAGGGGTTTTCCCTTTGGGAGTGGCTTTTCTTAACCCTCGCCAATCTAAAATTGAGATTGATTTTACATCCTGGAAAATGTTTGGAAAAATTTTAATTGGGTTAAAAAAAATTGGAACAAAATTGGGATTTAAATTTATTGAGTCAGAAATTTGAAATTTCCTATTTAAAAATTTTTAAATCTTTACTCTCAATTTTCAAACGAGCCATTGTTTTGTTAATTACAAAATCTTTTATGGGTTAAAAAAAAAAATTTAAACAAATTTTGGAATTGCTTTTAATTGGGTTTAACGTTTTTCCTTTAAAATTCCATTGTTTTTTAATTTAAAAATAATCCCAAATTTTTGATTAAATAATTAAATCAACTATTTATAAAAATTTTGAGCAGCTTCAATGAATTTTATAAAAATTTTCATTAAGTTAAAGAATTTTTAAATTTCATTAAAAAATTTGTTGCCATAATTTTGGTATTTATTTAAAGACGATTGAAATTTTGAGAAATTAAAAATTCCCCAAAATTTTTCCCATTCAATTTTTATAAACCCCTCGAAAAAATTTAAATTTAAAATTGGGTTTTTACAAAAATTCAAAACCCCAAAAAAATTTTTTTTCCGAAAATGATCTCCCTTCGTGTATTTTATTTTTCCCCCCATTTTGGGCGATGGGGCTTGGGGTGGGGGTTTTGGGTGGGGTTTGGGGGTTGTTTGGGTGGGTGGGGTTAAAAAGGAAAGGGGGGGGTTGTGGGGGTTAAATTTTTAAAAAGCCTTTCCCCTTTTAGAAAAATCCAACTCAATCCAAGACTATCCCCCCCGCCAATTCAGATCCTAATATTTTATTTCTCATGTTTGAAGTTTTTTAAAAACCTTTTTTTGAAAAATTTCCTCAATTTTTTCATAAATTACTTGAAATTTTAATGGCAAACCTGGTTGGAGGCCTTAAACGAAAAAATGGTAAAAATAAAATTTTAAATGGTTTGGAAAGGAATTTTACCCTTTTTAATTCCTTTTTAAAAATATAAAGATTTTGCTTAATTAAAAAAAGAAACCCTCAGAAAAATTTTAAATCGCAACAAAACAACCCGGATAAAATAAACTTTCAAAAAAAAGGAGATTTTTCCAAGGGATTTATCCGCAGATGAATCGAAGCCCCAAAATTTTAATGTTATTTTCACCCCGATCGGCTAAATTACTGTAAATTCCAAAATTTTGCTTCATCCCGTTGAAAGGGGTTTTTACGTATGAAATTTTTGAAAGAAAAATGTTTTTCCTAAAATTTTCCAAAACGGGCTTTTTAATTGGGTTAAAAAACAAAAAAAAAAAAATTTAAACCGGGGGAATTGATTTTGATTTTAATTTTTATAAAATTTAATTTAAAAAGTACCAAAAAAAATTTTGGGCTCGATTTGGGGTTGTTTAAATTTAGCGATTGAATTTGGGTTGAGGATCAAAAATTCCTAAAATTCCCGCGTCTGAAATTTTTTCCCAACCCCCCCTGGCAGGGGGCAAAAGTGGTACCCAATTTCAAGGTCAAGGTTCCCAGCAAGGGAAACTACTCAAAAGTGGCAAAACTCGCGTTTTTTCGAAAATGATCCACTTCGTGGCCTCCCACTTCATCTTCTTTTGGCTTGAGAAGGTGGAGGGTGGGGGTCAACCCCCCCCCCCCCCCCATTCATGTGTATGTATTCATTGTATTTTTCTCAGGTTTGTGAACTTTTTTAAATGTTTTTAATTTTGGCTTTTCATGAAAAAGCTCAATTTTTAGCTTCGATAAATTGGCAGCTTTGCACCTTTTCAAGATGGACAAACCTGAAAGTCTTGAGCGACCAATAATGGTCAAAAAGCTCACATCAAGTGTAACGGAATGACCCCCTACCAGTCTTCATCCCCTTCCAATTTTGTAAAAAAATATAAAATGATTTTGCATTAATTAATCTACATAAAAAACCTCGAAAGCCCTCAGAACTACTCTATAAATACCGCAACTAAATATTTCCATCACCTTCGGATAAAATAAGCTGCAAACATAACGAGATGCTCTTTTCAGAACGAACACATTCATCCAAGACAGCATGAATAGCAGAAAAAAGCTCCCGAAAATCTTGAAGTTATATTTCCCCGGCACAGAGGGGTTCGGCAGACAATCTGCGACAGATATAAAGTCAACATTCAGCATTCAGTCCAGCTTGACAAATGGTTTCTACGCTATGAAAAATCAGCCCAAATGGAAAAATGCCTCCATCGTTTATTAATTACCGCCCTCGGATCATTTTGACAATTGGGTTTTAATTAATGATCCAGCCGCAAAACCACCATAGACCAGTAATGATAATGAAAAAGGCGGACTGGAATTTGATTGACGCAAATGTAATGTTCAACAGTTCATTCATAAATCGAAGTGATGTCAAGGACGCTACGAAATATGTACCATTTGCCAATACCACAGAATTTCGGTAACCGGCCGGTAAATTAAAATTGTCAGATTCACGTGCACCGTGGTACGTTTTGGGTAAATTAATTCGTGCCAGAATAATGGAAAATCGAATTAACCCACCGTGTGGATGTGGAAATTGGAAAATAATGCAAATACCTTCGTTAGTGGAAAACTGTTTAAATCTTTTCTTAATGACGAAATTATGAGCTAACGAGCGTAATATTGAAGCGAGGAAACCGACGCCTTTGATCTCGAGAGACAAATCGTGGTGGCCTGAAAAATGTCAAAATTTTAGTAATTTTCTGCAACAGATCAATTTATAGATGAAAAAAACTTCAGGTAGGTACCTATTTGTTGGTAACTGATATTTCCGTGTTCTCTGATATCCTTTAAAATATTATAAAAAAGGTAATCGATACTGATGAATAGTATGGTAAAGAAGAACATCAGCAAAGTACCGATTATGGCATGAAGCTGTAATAAATTACAATTTCCTTTATTTAATAAAATAGAACTTTTTTGAGTATTCGCCTCATCGAAAACACCCACGACTTTTTCACAGAATATGCATCAGGTACGAAAATGAAAAATTGGTTGAAAAATCATGTATTTTTCATTGAAGTTGAAAGATTTCAGTGTTGGAATCCTGTTTGACTCATGCGGGTCTTCAATTACCACTCAACTCGATTTTTTTCCAAGTTCATATTATTTTCATAAATTTTTCAACTCTAGTAATCTTTTCCTCAAGAAATTTTTCAACCCTAAAAATTTTTCTAGAAATATTTTACAACTCTAAATTTTTCTCAGCTTTAACGAAAATTTTTCTAACCTCTGAAAATTTTTCTTCTAATTTTTTCTCGCGTCTAAAATTTTTTCAATTCTGGCATTTTTTCCTGTGATGCGTATTTTTTAACTCTCAAACTTTCCCCTCAATATATTTTTCAACACTACAATTTTTTCTCGAATCATTTTTCAACTCGTAAAATGTTTTCTCAAAAACTGATGAATTGTTTCATCTTCACCCAATTTTTTTTCCATTTCTAGTCTTTCAGCACTAAAAATTTTTCTCATAATTTTTCCAAGTTCAATGAAATTTTTTGCGACTGTGAAATGTCTTCCTGAAAATTTTTCTCGGGTCTGAAACTGAAAATTTCCTCTAAATTTTTCCAACTCTGGTATTTTTTCTCAAGATTTTTCTCAACTTGAAAATTTCTTCTATTTTTTTTTCAACGCTGAAATTTTTTCTTTACATATTTTCCCGGCTGTAGGTGAGTTGATTCCCAAAGAAATATTTGTGGAAAAATACAGGGGAATTGATTCCCATTTTTTTTTTTTGGAGATGTACGAATTGATTCCCCCTTTTTCAAGAGTGAATGTGCGAATTGATTCCCATTTCTTCGGCAGGGTATGTATGAATTGATTCCCACTTTATTTTCCAAAAAAAAAATTTTCAGGAGAACGAATTAATATGCACAAAACGTTTCTACGACTTAAAATTAGGTTCAGCAAATGTTTAGTGTAGGCGAATAAGAGAAAAAAAAAACATTTTTAGCTAGCCAAGATTTTATCGCCAAAAATTGTCGAGGGTGATCCCCTGACTAACCTCTAAAAAGTCCGCACCCCCTAGACCCCGTGCTAAATTTTTTATGGAGGCTCCACCCCCCTCAAAAATGGGTTTTCCCGAATAACTTCTCAGGATTTGGTTTTACGGCAAAAGTAGCTCAGTACTTTTTTGTTCTACACTCAATTTCCGACATTTTTTGTATGAAAATTTTTTTTGTACGACCAACAGCAGAGGAGATAGAGAGTCCGGAAGGAAGGGGGTTTTGGAAAATATGATATCATTTGAAAACGCGATAATAGGTATAAAATCGTACTAAACTGTATATTTTGGGTATGAAAATAGTAGTGTTATGTAAATTGATGGTATTAATACAACTTGACCCACCTTCCCCTCCCTATGTGCCTACACCCACCTTACCCACTTGTTTTTATTTAGCCTTAGTAATATGACTGAAGGGTGGGGAGGGGTGGACACATGGGATGGGGAGAGGGTAAAAAATGCTTCTTGATAATCTTTCCCCCCTCCTATATTGCCCACCCCCTCCCAACCCTTCAGTCACATTACTAAGGCTAAATAAAAACAAGTGGGTAAGGTGGGGTAGTACATAGGGAGGGGAAGGTGGGTCAAGTTGTATTAATACCATCAATTTACATAACACTACTATTTTCATACCCAAAATATACAGTTTAGTACGATTTTATACCTATTATCGCGTTTTCAAATGATATCATATTTTCCAAAACCCCCTTCCTTCCGGACTCTCTATCTCCTCTGCTGTTGGTCGTACAAAAAAAATTTTCATACAAAAAATGTTGGAAATTGAGTGTAGAACAAAAAAGTACTGAGCTACTTTTGCCGTAAAACCAAATCCTGAGAAGTTATTTGGGAAAACCCATTTTTGAGGGGGGTGGAGCCACCATAAAAAATTTAGCACGGGGTCTAGGGGGTGCGGACTTTTTAGAGGTTAGTCAGGGGATCACCCTCGACAATTTTTGGCGATAAAATCTTGGCTAGCTAAAAATGTTTTTTTTTCTTAAACTAGGGGGCTTCGCCCCCTAGGCCGCTTCGCGGCCCCTACCACC
This sequence comes from Pseudococcus viburni, assembly GCA_033439095.1. NCBI lineage: Eukaryota > Metazoa > Arthropoda > Insecta > Hemiptera > Pseudococcidae > Pseudococcus > Pseudococcus viburni. The sequence continues at coordinate 1,995,179 of JAVBJF010000017.1, forward strand.
AGCTCGCGCCCTCGCTTCGCTCGGGCTGCTCGCTCGCTGCCCTAAACCTGCTCACTTAAGCTGCTAGTGTTTTTCAACTTTTTTTTTGCCCTTCTCCCTATAAATGCTCGAGTTGGGAGTCCAAAATTGTTGTTGACGTTTTTTTTTCAGCATAGGCAACCCTTTGAGCGTACGGTTTAGCAGAGTGCTTTGGCCTTGAAAATCAATTTCGACCAGCCTTACGCTCAAAGGGTTGCCTATGCTGAATAAAATTTTGATAACAGTTTTGCACTCTTGGGTTAAGTATTTTTGTAGGAAGGAGCATGTTTCGTTTCATATTTTTCCCATTTTTTGCTCAGTTTCATGGAACAATGTATCAAATGTACCCCCCCCCCCCCCCACCCCCCCCATCACATCAGATAGGGATTTTTAAAAAGCATTAAAACATGAAAACGTCTTTCTTGGACATTAGAAGTCGTATTTTTTTTCAAAACTTCGCCCCGGTTTCGCTTGGGTACGAACAAAATCACGCTTCCAAGATCTGAGACCCCCTCCCCCTAAAATCCTCTGATATTTCAAGTCTCCATGCCCACCTTTTATACCTCCCCGCTTCCGACGCCACTAATCACTACCTCAAGGAAGAGTTCCATGAGCATATTGTTCTGATCGTCAACAACTCTCAAAAAACCTTATGTACAAAATTTCAGGTGCTGAAGTTGATTTTTAAAATTTTTAAAATTTCAAAATTATCTCATCTCCCAAAATATGAAAATTTAATCAAATTAACAATATAAAACTGAAATTTGGTTTAATGACCCATTTTTGATCTCCCGAATTCATTGGAAGCAGTTTCGACATGTTTCGAAGTCTCCAGAAAATTTTAGGATTTTTAGCAGTGGAGAAACTCCCATGAAAGTGGTTCGATTTCATAAATAATCTGTTTCGCGAGTGAATAACGTGCGCCCTTGCGCAGTGGGTGTGCATAGAGAGGTAGAGTTAGCTACCCCGATACAGGTAAATTTCACTGCACCGTCAAACTACCCTCACCAGTTCACCACTACAAACGCAACGCTTTACTTCTGGTTCTAAAACTCGTTTCAGCACTAACACAAAGACCTAGTTCGTGTAAATACAACACCAACACATCTCCGAGATCTCGAACACAGTTCGCGATCGTCTAGACGGTTTTGATTTTTTAATATAGAGAGAAATTGTGCTTATTCGCCTACACTAGTTGGTTTGTTTCAAAATGTGGATTTGGGGCCTACAGAGCAGGTTTCACTCCAGTTCTCAAAAATTGAAATGAAAAATTTTCCCATCTGGATGCGCTTATGCTTGGGAATTTTTTAATCGCAGTTTCGGAAATAAAATTTTACAAAAAAAAACAGTGGTGTTATTTATTTTAGATTTAAAAAATTATTTCAACACCTTTCTTGTGTTTTTTAAATAAAAAGCTCGAAAACTTCGAAGATCTGTGATTTAGAAACATATGGGAAAATTTTTCATTTCAATTCTTGAGAACTGGAGTGAAACCTGCTCTGTAGACCCCAAATCCACATTTTGAAACAAACCAACATTTGCTGAACCTAATTTTAAGTCGTAGAAACGTTTTGTGCATATTAATTCGCTCTCCTGAAAAATTCCTTTGTTGAAAGAGGTTGGGAATCAATTCGTATATACCCCTGAAAAAAAGGGGGAATCAATTCGGACATTTCAAAAAAAAAAAAATGAGAATCAATTAGAACCTTTTTCAAAGCTGGTAATCAACTCACTATCTCCCATTTTCCCATTCTATTATAAAATTGTATTTCAAAATTTTTTCAAGTTTCAGCTTCAATTCTCACTGCGATTTTTTTCTACTCTTAAATTTTAGAATAAAAAAAAATTTGGAAAATATGTTAGGTTGGAAAAATTTGGAAACAATTTTGAGTTGAAAAAAGTTTGAGAAACTCAGGATGAAAAAGTTCAAGAAAATTTTATGGAATTTTGGAGTTGTCAGTTGAGAAAAATATCAGTAAATGAAACAATTTTGGGGTTGAAAAAATTTAGTGAATGAAAATTGAAGAAATTGGAAAAAAATCGAGAAAGAAATTTTATAGTTTAAAAAAAATTATTAGATCTGATCAAAATTAAATTTTGAGAAAAAATCGTGAAATTAAAAAGAAAATCAAGAAAAAAATTTAGTAAGTTAAGTAAGTATTGAAAATATGTATTTTGGAATAAATACCAGAGTTGAAAAAATTTTAGATTAAAAAAAAGTGAAGCTGATGACAATTCGAGAAAAATAAAACATTTTTATTAGAGTTGATCAAAATAAAATTTCGAGAAGAAATCGTGAAATTTGAGAAGAAATTTCAAGAAAAAATTTTAGCGTTGAAAAATATATTGAGGGAACAGTTTTAGAGTTGAAAAATATGTAGGTAGTAAGTAAGTACATATATATTTTGGAAAAAATACCAGAGTTGAAAAAATTTTAGGCCTAAGAAAAAATTTTGAGAAAAAAAATTTTTGAGTTGAGAAAAAATATTCATTGCTGAAAAATGTTTTGAAAAAAAATTTCGAGTAGAAGAATATCTAGAGAAAAAGACACTTCGGTTAAATAATTCTGAGAAAAGAGAAAAAAATTGCAATCGAGTTGCATGGTACCCTAACTGAAGATGTGAAGACTCGCATTAGTCAAACAGGACAGATTCAGTCTTTCGCATGATTTTTTATTTTCGTACCCGATGCATATTCCATGTAAATTTTATTCTGCACCGAAAACTTACTAATTCTGCTTTATCGTAGGTCGACAAATGAAAACTATAGACATCAGTGAGTTCCCGTCGTTCGCCGGATTTCAAAGGAAGCAAGGTAAATTTACCTTTGGAATATCTTCGGTAATCAATTTTACGAAAATACCACGTTATGTAGGTATTATCCGCTTCAACGTCCGTTAAGTAATTAGAAATGTAATTATTGCAGCTGCAAAGGTAGTAAAATTTAGATACAGTCGACGAATAATTTGTCACCTCCTATCGTCAACATTCGCGAATTTTATGCGAAATTTCCCCCTCGCATTTGTACGGTACATATTTTTTTCGTTAAAATTTCGAGTTTATACTAAAAGCGTTTAAAAAAGACGAATTTTTAAAAAATTTTTATAAATTCTAAACTGGATTTCGAATTAGATTAATTTTTACATCGTTAAATTTTATCGTTTTCCAAAGCTAAAGCCGAATGAAGCTTTAATTTAATATGACGTCGGAGCTTTTAATGCGACCAAGTCGCGTGAGGTTTTCGCTTTATATATGGTGAAAAGGTAATAAAAAATTTTACGTGCGACATAATCGAACACCATTTTCGAATTAAGGTGTTGCAAGAAAATTTGCCTCGAGGCTAATTAATCATGGTAATTTAAAGTTTCCAGATTGAATTACGTCCTTTGAGAGTTGACGATATTTTACACGTACCCATCAAACTCGATTTACCAAAAAATTTTCTCGGCTAAGGTTAACCTTTTCAAAGCTCGTAATGTATTCGCCCTTTGGTAAGGGTATTTTTGGAAAGTTATGAGTTGAGTCGAGTTAGAGTGTTCTATGTTTTGTTGCTTGTAAATTTCTCATACCTACTAAAATAAGAGACGAGTTTTGGTAACGACGTAATAGATACTTTATTGTGTTTCGTACCAATGTGTAGGAGGTGGTTTGAAATGGAGTGATGATGAGATCCAAAAAATCAGAACAGGGGAATAACGTCGACAAAGCAACTGCCAAAGGTAGGTAAATTTAAATATTTATAAATTTTTATTTTATTTAAAAAAAAAATCCCACTGTAAAAGCCATTATTGTGGGAAGAATCAATTAATCAAATCTTTTTTGTGACTATATTAACTTACGTAATGTTTGTAAATGGTGAAAATTTAATTCAGGAAGTAAATGTAGAGCAGAGAGGGTTAATTAAAAATTCAATATACATAACATATACAGGGTGTCTTATTTTAAAATGAAATGGCTGCGATATTAGAAAATTAAAAAAATTGACATTTTCCAGCTAGATCTGGAAAATACCAATTTTTTTGGAATGGTAAGTATTAGGATGGAGTGAAAAAAAACATATATTGGATTTTGACCAAATTTGATGGGGTGGTTTACTTTGAGTAGTAGGTCTCCCAAAAAAAATTTGAGCCCCCTAGGGGCAAGGGGAGGGGAGCAGGAGGTGCTCAAAGTGCCCCTCCTTTAAAAAAAACGCTGTTTTTTTGTTTTTTAGTCAATCAAAATTGTGTCAGAAGCCATCGTAGCACTTGAAAGATGCGATTTAAGTTTCTACATCCCCCCAAACCATCGTCATCCTCCGATCAAAACTCACAGGGGGTTGGAAATTTGCAGATTGCAATATTCCAATAATATGCAATTTTCACCAAATTGGAATATTTCTTTTTCCATCGAGTAATTGAACTAAAAATTTTTTTCAACCACTGAAAGCGAATTTTGAAAAAAAAAATGAAAATTTTATACACGAGTGCAGCCAACAGCAAATCATAAAATAGTCCAGGCAAATAAGAGAAAAAATGTACCAAACTCCCCAAAAATTGAAGCCTGATTTTTTTTCGCGTTTTACGTTCGTAATAGTCCACTACACAACATACTAAAATGGACACCCCACAACCCTCCGCTACCCCCAGGGGAGGGGTAAACGTCCGCTGAAAACCGGGGTTTCGTGAATATCTCCTCAAATAAGCCTTAAAATTGAAAAGTAGTTATGAACAATCTTGTTCTACGCGTAATTTCCTATCGGAAGGGGTTTTTTCTTTTTCAAAAACACTCACTTCCTTGACCAAAAATTAAGGGTAAAAAACACCTATTTTTCAACAATTTACAGCATTTTTGGAAAAAATCGAAACTTTTGGGAATATCTCCTCAAAAAAGCCTCAAAATGGAAAAATGGTTATGAACAATCATGTTCTACGTGTAATTTCCTATCAGACAGGTTCGTTTTTTTTCGAAAACACCCGCTTCTTTGCCCAAAAATTGAGGGTGAAAAACACCTATTTTTCCAATATTTACAGTATTTTTGGAAATTATGGAAATACGAAGCTAAAAGTACCCAAAATGAGTATTTTTTTTATACATGCTGGTACCTACACTATGGAATTTACGTTGACTCAAATTAATTTTTTTATCGTTTGAAAAATTCACAACAATTTTGTTTTCAGTCATCAGAAATAAAAAATTTTAATTTTTCTTTGAAAATTTTGTGCGTCAGTGCAGCCAGTTGCCAATTGTGATATTCTGATGTCTTCACATTCAAAACATACGTCATGATGTCTGCTGATTGGGAGAAAAAAATGGTGCAATCACTTGACGAAAAAATAGTACATTCGAATTCATAATATCAAAATATCACCATTCTTTCGACTTTTGAGCATGGGAATTTTTATTCCATTTTTACACAACAACCTTAGTTCAAATTTATTATGATTTCCAAGTTCAAATTTTTTCAACTTTGAATTATTTTCAATTTCTTTAATTCTGAATTTTTTTCAAAATTGTAGCCAATTTCAAATTTTTTTCAACAATTTTCCCATGATAATTTAACATTTTTTAAATGTTATTCTTTTTAAAATTTCTGCCAATCTTTTGATCAAAAAAACGTTGAAAACATGAAAGTTTAAAATTCAAAATAGGAAAAAAACTTTGAGGAAAAATTTTTAGAATTAGATAAAGTTTAAAACATATGAATTAAAAAAAAATTAACAATCAAAAAAATTTGACACCTGGTTTGAAAAAGTTTCGAAATTGGAAAATTTTTAGTACCGATTAAACATTTTTCAACTTGTATTTCTTCAATTTTTTTTTGAATTTGTGTTTTTAAAAATTTCTTCCAACTCGGAAATGACTTTGAATTAAAAAAAAAAGTTTTCAATAAATAGGTAATTCAGAAGAAATTTTAAAAACTATCTGATAAAAAAAAGAAATTTGAAAAAAATCAAAGTCGGGAAAATTTTGAGAAAATTGACTTTTTAGAGCGAACAATACATGCAGCGATGCTGCGCAGTGCAGCGTAAGGAAAAAAACGTTTTTTTTTTTCGTTATTCATTACATTATGAAAATTTATTCCACGTTATTAAAATTTTTATAACTAACCATCGCCAGAAAAGAAAAAATTATTTTTTTGAAAGAAGACAAATTTTAAAATGTTTTTTCGATGTTCATAATTGAAGATTTAGAAAATTTATTTTGAAATGATATTAGTAGGTAAGTATGAGTATTTTTTGACCCACAAAAATCATCGCCACTAAATTTCCATGCTTTCCCAGTATTTAAAAAAAACGTATACAATGTTTTTTTCAGTTGAAAATATGTTTGGAGAGGGAGCTACCGATAATCTTTTTGTGTTAAAATATTAATTTATTTATATTATTTTTTTCAAGAAGAAAATTTTCTCAAGAAAGGATAAAAAATTATGTTTTTTAAGGATTCTCTAAAAAATGGGTACCAGTGGTCTTTTTTTTTTGGGGGGGGGCATCCACACCAAGTGAAGACCATTTTTGAACGTGGCCAGATTTTATGACCAAATGGGTAGGAGTAATTGTGGAGTCAGGAAGATAAAATTGTTACCTATTAGGTCTTTTTGCATCCAATTTTCAGAAAAAAATGGCAGAACGACCATACCATTGGTCGAAATTTTCCAGGGCATTCGAAACAAAACACGTTTTTTTACACGCTTGAAAATTTTTCTGCCAAAATTTTTTTTTTTGAGATCTTTTTAGATAATTATAATTAACCTTATTCGAAAAGTTAATCGCGGTGATTTTCCGCCTTTTCTTTCATTTTTGAAGGAGAAATGAGAATGCAAAAATTTATGTCTAGAGCAAACGCGAATCATGGTGGTGGGAGAATCCCTCCAATGATCTGAAAACGGCATGTAAAATGCCGAAGAAATTGCTAATTTTGAAAAATCCTTCCTAAAGTCACCTCCTTTTTCAATTTTTTAAAAATCACACAAACCCCGTTTTTTCAATTTTCTAAAATAAATATTTCGATCCCCTCCCTCCTCCTCCACCGGCTGTGAAAAAATGAAGAAAGTTGAAGTGAAAATTTCACGAACCTCCCTAAAATTGTCATCCAAATCCGATAAATTCTTAGTACCTACAATTTGGACAAATCCCTCTTAAATGTTCCGAATTTATCTTCACAGCAATTTTCAACTCTGCTCACATTTTCTAATTCTTTTCTACGATTTCGCACCAATAATTCAAACACATCCACACTTAGCACTTACAATCAATTCGCATAGGTGTTTTCGGATTAAAAATGCTTCGAAATATTTCATCAGTTCCATTTCGCCACCATCCGTAGGACAATGCCATAAGGATTCTCCATTACAAAGGTCTTTTATCGGCATGAAATCAAGTAAGTGCTCCGCGGTTAGGCAACATATCACTCGTCCGTCGAATGCTCTTTTTTTTAACGTGTCACGCACCACAGTAAAGCGTGAACTTGTAACGTTAATTAATTGCCGAAGTTCACGTGTAGAGTCAATGAACGAAAAAAAAAAGGGATAAAAACTCCAAGGGCATATTTTACAAATCTTTCAATTTACGGAACATTCACGTTCACCCACACGTTCGGTAGGTACATCCACGACCCAATGATATATTTACCGGAATAAATATTTGTGCGTAAACTAAATTAGCCGGAAATACATCAGACAATAATTACTCTAAAAGGTTTTTGAATTGTGAACATTTGAGACACGCGGTAAACTTTCCACTTTGAAATCGGGTCACTGGTGACGTCATAGACCCGAAGAAAATCCGAGAGGTGATTTTCAATAAGAATAAAGTTTATATTTACATTATTGCTACGGAACACAGCGACAAATAAAAAATAAGGAAAACCAGTCGTTTTAATGGTTTAAAAAAGAGTTCAGGGTAAATGAATTTTTCACGTGGGATTACAAAACACGTACCATATAAAATAACATTGTGGTCGAATGCAAAATGGTCTCTGACGTAACCAGCTCCTAATTATTTTTGCCCAAAATAGGATTTCGACGATCCTAGTCAAAATTCATGTTTTTGAGTTCAAATTCTTTCAATTTCTTTAATTTTTTTTAAAAGCTGTATCCACCTGCGAATTTTTTTCATCAGTAAATTATTTTAAAATTCAATTTTCTCAACATTCTTCTAGACTTTTACCTTTAATTTTTTTTCAATTTCAGATTTTTATTAATTTTTTAAATTTTCTTCCAATTACTCACTGAGCTGAAAGAAATTTTGAAAAATTCAATTGGAAAATTTTTTTAGAAATTTTTAATTGAAAAAATTTCGAAGTTAGAAAAAACTTGAAGAAAAATTTTAAAATTATTGGAAACGATTTTCGAGTTGAAATGAAAGAAATTGAAAAACATAATATATGAACAAGAAAAATATATTGTGAAGAAATCAAAGTTAGATAAATTTTTAATACCAAAATTTTTTCCAATCGTAAAATTTTTTCAAATTTAAATTTTCTCCGAATTTTTCTTACTTTGATTTCTTTGCATCTTTTAACATTTCTTCACATTGAAATTTTTTTCCAATTTCATATTTTTCAAAGTTTTTTCCAACTTAAAAATTTTTTCCAATAATTTTAATGTTCTTCCTCAATTTATTTCAATTTTGAATTACATTTTTTTTTTACTTCATGTTTTTTGAAATTTCTTTCAACTCAATAATTGGAAAAAAATATTGGAAAATGAACAGGGGCGTGAGCAACGGGTAGACCGGTTGGGTTAGGCCCACCTGAAAAATCATGTGACCTAGATCTGGCCTACCTAACAAAAAAATTAAATAAATCGACTGAACGTAAATCTACCCACTGAAAAAATTCCTTTAAAACAAACGTTTTTAGTTACATGGGACACATAATCTGTTTCTACCAGTGTTCAAAACCGATTGAAGTTCAATTGGTGGTGGTGGTTGTGGTTTTGGGATGTGTTGTTATTAAATGGTTCCTGGTTCTGGTTTTTGAATTGGTTTTTGACAATTGTCTGAAACGGTTCTGTTTGGTTCTGATATTTTCAGTTTTTGTAATTTGTGATTCTGATCTTGAAATGGTTCTGGTTTTTTATTTTTTGCAAATGGTTCTGGTTTTGGGTTCTGTTTCAAAAAATTTCATCATGTTGTTCTGGTGGTGGTTCCCAAAATTAGAGACTGTTACAATTGGTCCCGGTTCTCCCGGTTCCATTCGGTCTTTCAATTTCTTTTTTCAAGTTTCAATCAATTGGAAAAAATTCAAAATTGATATGTACTCAAGGTACTTGCTTTTTCCATTTTTTTTTTTTTTTGAATTTTGACCAGATTTGGAAATCCCTGTTTTCCCTTGGGGTGTTCAGATCTCATCTTGAAACGTAATTATTTGACAGCATGAAAATTTCTCTTTGCTGTAATTTTTTCAGATTTTTAAATTTAATGGTGGCCTACATCTTTATCTTTTATATTCATCATAAAAGTTGAACTTTAATTATGGAGGTTAAACTTTGAACTTTTCAAAATGTGATCATCAATTATTTTCAATCTCCTTTCATTGTTTTGTGCAAACATACCAATCTCGAGATATGAACCTTCAAAGTTGAGTCGTTTCACAAAAAATCTTAATTGTATGAAAATTACGTGGGCTCCCGGCTCTCCCACCCTCCTAAAGGATTTTGATCGAAATGATAATGATTCCTCGATTGTACCATTAAGGGGAACCTGTAAATAAATTTTGAGAAAAATAGGAAGACCTAAGATCAAAACCTGCTCGAGTTGAAATGGAACACGCCAAACGAAGGAAAAAAATTCAAAATACCAAATTACGAAAATATGAATTGAATATTACATTCTGTCATCCTCCACCAAATTGAAATACACTACACTACATACTTCATATAAAGATTAAAGAAAGGTGCCTACTCAATTGCCTAAAAAATTTTTAGAACCAATTGGAACCGATTCACAAATTGGTGGTGGTTGTTCTTGTACTGATTAGAAATTTATTGAAATGGTTCCTGTTGGTGGTGGTTTTTATCTCAAAATACTTATGCTTGTTCTGGTGGTTCTGTTAATTTACAAGCTTCAAAATTTCTTCTGGTTCTCCCAATTGGGAATTTCTCTTTTTCCCTGCTGAATTGGTCCGTTTTGGTCTTTTTTGGGAATATTTCAACACATCTTGGAACCGGTTCCAATTGGTCCTGGTTCCCATTTGAAAAATCGAAAATAAAGTGGTTCTGGTGGGTTTTGGTTCTGGCGGTTTTGAACACTGGTTTCTACTCAACACTCCACTTGAACATTGTCCGAATCCTGTGAACTTGTGTTTTTTGGCTCTGTCCATTACATGTTTGTTTTTTTTTCAAATTATTTCGAATTATTTTTGAAATTTAATCGAAGAAGTAATATTAAAAACAAAAATAATGTCAATCATAAAGGGTGGTTCATAAAAAATTGTGATTTTCTCAAGTCAACTCCATATATTCTCACCAGTTAACGATTTTTTGGAGCCTTTGAGATGGAAAATTTTGAATTATTTGCTTGGGAACCCTGAATTTTTCTTCAGCTGAAAAAATTTGAGGGCTATGGCCACAAAAAAAAATGGTCGTGGGAGGAAGGTATTTAATTGTAGGAGTTGGAAGCTTTTTTTGGGGAGAGCGCAAAGTGAGTATACAGACTTGGAATTACAGAAGTAGTTTTGGAGAAGGGGGCAAAAAAGAACCTTTTTTTGCATTGTTGGCTCAAATTTATTCATAAATAATTGTAATTTTGTTTACGCCCGAGCGAAGCTTTGAAAAAATTGGGTATTTAATGCCCCCAAAAAAACTTTTTTCATGTTAATGTTTCGTAAATCCTTATCTGATGTAATTGGAGGGGAGGGGATGCAAATGATACTTTGCACCCCTGTCAGAATTTTGGGAAGGCGCAGTGCACCCCTTGTACCCACTTTCCGACGTCACTGATTCTCAGGATTTTCATTTTTTCAAGTTCAATATTCTCCAATTCCAATTTTTTTCTCAAATTTAAAAAAAAATGTTTTAATATAAATTTTTTCTGTTGTTTCCAACTGCAAATCTTTTTTCAAATTTTTCTTTTAAAATTTGTTTCAACTTATATTTTTCCTCGAAATATAATTCAGCTCTAAAATTTATCTTAGATTTTTATCATATTATAATTTCATCTCAAACTTTTTGCCAGTTTTTAATTTTTTATTCAAAATTTCTTCAAATTCCAATTTTGAGATTTTCCTTATAGTATTTTTATCAATTATAAAATTTTATTTAAAAATGTTACAAATCAAAATTTTTCCAATTTTTTTTAATTAAAAATTTCTCGTACTTATACATTAGGAATTTGATCACTGGTATTAAGATTTAGAGTTTTGATATTAATTTATTTCTAGTTTTGATACTAAAGGAAGAAACGTGAAAATTTTGTGAATTTATATTTTAAAGTTTTATAATGTTCAGGATTCAGATTATTAACGTTCTTTTACGTTAAAGATACTATTAGCTGTTCGAGTTTTGGAGCATTCGCTCATTTTTACCACACACCCCCCCCCCCACATGCCTGAATTCAATTTGTTTTGCTCACCTAAAATTTGTTGGGGCTTAGACTGCGATTAAAATTCATTCCAAATTAATCGTAGCCCAAAAATGATCGGGCAAATCGTGGGATGAATTTTTTGGGATGAAAATCCATCCCACTGATCATTCCGGCCTCATAAACTATAAAAATGCCTGCGATTAGTCTGCCGCAAATTAATCGCAGCCCAAAAATGCTTGGGAAAATCGTGTGATGAATTTTTTGTTATGGAATTCCATCCCAATGATCATTCCGGCCTCATAAACCATTAAAATACCTGCGATTAGTCTACGATTAAAATTCATCGTAAATTAATCGCAGCCCAAAATTGCTTGGGAAAATCGTGTGATGAATTTTTTGTGATGGAATTCCATCCCAGTGATCATTTCAGGCTTAAAAAACCATAAAAATACCTGCGATTAGTCTGCGATTAAAATTCATCCCAAATTAATCGCAGTCAAAAAATGCTCGGAAAAATCGCGGGACGAATTTTTTGGGATGGAATTCCATCCCAGTGATCATTTTGGGCTTGAAAAACGAAAAAAGTACGTGCGATTAGACTGCGATTAAAATTCATCCCCCCAAAAAAATTAATCGCAGCCCAAAAATGATCGGGAATGGGATGAATTTTTTATGATGAAAATCCATCTCAATTATCATTCCGGCCTCAAAAACCAAAAAAAAATACTTGCGATTAGACTGTGATTAATGTATTTTTATGGTTCATGAGGCTGGAATGATCACTGGAATGGAATTCCATCCCAAAAAATTCGTCCCACGATTTTTCCGAGCATTTTTTGGCTGCGATTAATTTGGGATGAATTTTAATCGCAGACTAATTGCAGGTATTTTTATGGTTTATTGGCTCACACATTAATTATTTTCTGGTTACGCCTTTGAATATGAAAATAAAAAAATCTTAAAAAATCAAAATTCAAGTTTCTTATTGTTGAAAAAATTTTAAAATTGGATACAATTTTTTCAAAAATTGAAAAAATTTGGATTTGAAAAAATTTTAACTAGGAAATTAGAATAAATTTGAAGTTTGATCGTCGAAATCCCATTTGTGGCAAAAATAATTAGGAGCTGGTCTGACATAGAATCATATCGCCTTCATCAATGATGTGTTTGTATTGGCTTTTATCGTACAGCAATTTTCACGATCTCGATATGAGTGAAATTATCGTAGAATGACAATTCTAGCCTACATACGTGTTTTTATAATTTTTTATTTGTTTGTTGTCAAAAATTCCATCGGGAATAAAAACGAATATTTTCGACATAATTTTCCGACCGTTTTTTTCCACGTGAAAGCCGGAAAAGTACCTTTGCACGGAGAAGGCAATTTATTTATTTCGCAAAAAAGCCAGCTAACGTAAGGTTGATTTTTAAGCACACAATTAAGACTTCATAAATGATACGTCGTAAATAAACGCGCTCAATATTTTCAGCCTTGTTTACGATATCGCTTTTCGTTGTCGTAACTTGGACCTGTGCTGTGTGCTTTCTCGTAAAAGCCCTAATATAAAAACGACGCAGATATAACATTTGACAATGCGGTTATCCGCACCAAAGTGGCTCTGCTTTTTCAAAGTTTTAAATTCCTTTTAAATGGCAACCTTGAAAATTAGTACGTAGGGAATATGTCGTAAAATCCTTGTAGTATTATACGTCACCATCTCACCGACGAAAAGTGTTAGGAAAATTAATGTACTATTTTATATCTATAGATACCGATCGAAGTAGGTAACCGTTTAAGTATTGCTCACTTTTCCCCAATAATATTCAAATAGCTGGTGTAACAAATTGTAAAATTTTTATGGCATTTTACCCATCTATCGATATTTTATCCTTTTTAGAAAATTTGTTTTTAGAGGGTATTCGCCTCACGTGTTAATGAATTAGTGTGTTTGGATAATTGCATTACCTTCTTTACCTCTCCCAAGGACAGAAAAATTAATTCGAATACCTAGCCACCTCGCTTGATTCTATTTATTGCTAAAAAGTCGACCACGTCGTCGTTAAGTTTTCCAGTAGACAATTATCTATGCAAATTTATGGCCACACGTGTACAACAAGTTGTCTGCTGATGATTTCCCACGTTATTTTGTTTGGGGGATATGTGAAGCATTCGCTGATAGTTCGAAATAGGAATGTTCACGTAGTGGATTTGTAAACGTCAATTGCAGACTGACGCGTGTCTTTGGTCTCGTTAAAAAGAATTTGGGATACAAGTACTTTTCATATTTTTGTATTTCAAAAAAAGTGATTTTTTCATTGAAAATTTGTAAAATTTGAAAATTTGTTTATAAATTGTAGATGTATCTTTCCCAGATTTTATCAATGATCAATGATGACTCCAGTGTCCTGGAATAACCGAATAGAATTTTGAAATAAACCACTTTCTCATTTTTTTTTGGTTTTCAAAAAACGTAATATTTTCATTGAAAATTTATGTACCTACTTAATTTGCCTTCTAGAATGTGCTCCATAAACTACATTCTCATTTTCCAAAGAATTAACAAAAAAATAACTTCAGCACTCCGAAATGATCAAGAAACAAGAGGACAATGAGCACTACTTTTTTTCTTATATTTTCAAAAAAGAGACATTTTCATTGAAAATTTGTAACATTTGAAATACTGGAAAATTGTCAGCAAATTGTAGGCCCATTTCCCATAAAATTGATCAAAAAATTAGTCCAATGGTTAAAAACGACAATTTTTTCTATTCCTTTGTTTAAACTTTTAAAAATGTGACATTTTTCATAGAAAATGCAAAAATCAATTAAAGAAGAATTTTTTTGCAGATTAAAAATGAAAAATGAAAAAATTGTGTGAGATTTCCAAATGGAAAGGAAACAACAAGCATTATTTTTTTCACTTTTTGAACTATAAATTCATAAATAGCAAATACAGTGTACCTATTTCTTGGAAAGAATTTAATAAATTGTGAACCTTTTTTCCCACGATTTGAGGTGACTGAATGACCGCGAAGTCAGTATGAGGGTATGGTAGGTAGGTAAGTAAAAAAAAAAGGGTTTCAATTTTTATTCAAATCTAAAAAGAAGTTTTTCCTCCTTTGTTTCATTTTCTAGTTTCACTTTCTTTTTTATTTTTTAATGAGCTTTTTGGTTCTTACATAATTATAATTTAGGTTGATGAATCCTCCATAAATAAGCATGTTTTTTGTTATTTAAAAATCATCCTTTTGGATTTTCGGTACTTTATTTGATAATGATTTCGTTTTTTTCTCTTAAATTCTGTTTTTTTTTTAATTTTTATTCTGAAAATTGTTAAGGATTTTTTTCTCGGAACGATTTAGTTGATTTTAGTTTTCTTTGGACAACGATTTTGTTTTGTTTTTGTAATAATGATGTACTTTTTGTTACTTTTTTTTCCCAAGATGCATTGGTTGAGTTTCTGCTGAAATTGATTTGGATAGGTACATTGAGATTTCCTTTCAAATTATCAAATAATTTATAGGTATAATTTTTTTTTTCTTAAAATGATTTGGGTTTTTTGGATTCTTCGGTAAAATTTTAATTAAATTTTTGTTTTTTGTCTAGAAAAAATGTATTATTTTTTTAGGGTGGGGGAGGGGGGAAGGGTGTCTGAATTTTTTTCGGATTTTTAGACTAATAACCAAAAACAAATAAATGAAATAATTTTAGAAGAAAACCAACGAACCTGAATTAATTTAAGAGTAAAATTATAAGTAAGTATTAACTAAAAAAACCACAAAAAATCAAAATAATTTGCAAAAAAATTTTCAGAATAAAGCTAAAATAAAAGAGACTATTTTGAAAAACAAAAACCAGATGCAACTAAAGTTATTATTTTAAAAAAACAAAAAATAAAAAAAATTGAAGAAGAGCCACAATGAATCCAAATAAACTTCAAACTAATTCATCTTAAGAAAAAACGCCAAAAAACAAAACAATTTTAGAAAAAAATATATATAGGTACCTATAAAAAAATTGCCATGATATTAAAATAAAACCAAAATAAATTAGAAACCGTGTTAAAGAAAAACAAAATTCTCCAACATCTTAAGATGTTTTTTCCGCTTTATTCTGAAAACAACTTGTTTTTGTGTTTTTTGAAAAAAATCTGAGTCTTCTACTTTTTAAATTTTATGCAAATATTTATTTCAAAAATAATCCGGGTTCTTTGGGATTTTCTGTAAACAATTCGTTTGTTTTTTTTTCAAGAAAATGTTTACCTGTTTTTTAATTTTTTTTCTGAAAATGGGTTAGTTTATTTTGTGTTTATTCTGAAAATAATTTGGGTTCTCTAATTTTTTTTTGAGCATAGTTTATTGTCTTTTTTGTTCAGTTTTTTTTGACATTTGGAACACTTTAAAGATTTTACGCTTCAACTGTGATTCTGAAAGAAAAATTTATAAGAACCGAAATACTGCCTGATCATGAAATTTTCACTTCAGACATACCTGACTTTCATCACTATTTTAAAGACCGATTCAAAAAATGTTCACCAAGTCGCTTCTCAGAAACTGTGACGGTAGGGATTGTCCCACTTTTCCCATGAGTAACACTGACATGACGTCAGTGTGGCAACACTGGATAAAGCCTAGCCGGAGCTCTCGTCATTCCTACAGAATGATGAGATCGTCAGTGGCTTTCCAGATTGTTTACCTTGAAGGAAGTCACTTTGATACGTTCGTGCAGCTGTAATGTAAGTTAGCTCGAGTGGCCCTTGTGGCATAGTAACTTATGTGAAGGCCTCGTGCCTCGTATTTCACCTTTGACATAAAGGAAAGTGTGGGCACGTGACGAACTAAAAACAGAGAGCTTAGTCTGAGTTCCTCTAGTTTCCGGGTGAGGAACCCTTGACGGACTAACCTCTGTCAAAACCATGTAAGTTGTTCAACAGAGGGGACGAGAACTGGAGGGTGAGAGTTTGAAAACTAAAAAAAACTACAATTTTTGAAGAATTAATCCATTGAAAATCAATTCTTCCCTTAGAGGCCCTAAAAATATGTATTATTTGTAACTGCAGGTATGTATAAATAATTAGCAAAATCAAAGAACACTTCCACTTCCTTTCCCTTTCCCCTTCCCCTTCCCCTTCCCTTTCCCTTTCCCTTTCCCTTTCCCTTTCCCTTTCCCTTTCCCTTTCCCTTTCCCTTTCCCTTTCCCTTTCATTATAATGATTTTTAAATGTTCCGATTTTTTTCCTCAAAAATGAACTTATTAATAAATCATCCTAAGTTGTCATAGCAAGCTTATTACCTGATAATTATGAGAATAAAAGAGAAAGCTGCGATTCTTGTGATAACCGATGTAAAAAACTCCAGTTTTCCTTTCTCCTCTTTATATTTGTGGAATATGGTATGGACAGTTTCAGATATGTTATTGACTATTTTTTTCTGTAATAAGAATTTCACGTTTGCGGATATTCTGCATCAATACTCTCTCAATTATAAATCAGTGAAAATTATCAAAAATCACTGAGAAACAGTTAGAATTGCAGCACATGAGAAAATCAGTGAATTTTTTTACTGAAAACAAATCAGTGGGAAAAATCACTGGAAAATCAGCGAAAATTCACTGAAAATCAGTGAATTTTGCTGATTTTTCCTGTGCTGCAATTTTGACTATTTATCAGTACCTTTTCACTGATTCAGAATGAGAGAGTGGGATGGTATTGCAAAATGTAATTAGGTACCTATTAATTTTAATCATTTTTGCCATTTTTTGGGAGAAAAAATAAATAAAATTTAAAATAATTTGAACTTACTGCATCTTGAGATACTTCTGTTATTTTATAATGAAACTTGATTTGTTGAAATTCTGATTTCAATTGATCTTTGGAATCCTTCAAAAATGTGTAAGTTTTTCCAAGATCGGCAGGTACAACATTTTTCGGATTACATACATCGTCACCTCCAAAAACTGATACAAGATTTTTCATCAATATTCCACTTATAGATTAACCAAGAACCCGAGCAAATAGGTTTACTTACGTCTTTTAAAGTTGCATGCATCTTGAACATTGAGATAACTGCATGCAAACGTGAAAATAAACGTTTTTTCTTCACATGTTTTCTGCGTTTGTTGAAACGCTTGTTGACATTTCGTCGTCGCCTCGCTCACTAAACCTGGAATAATACGAACGAAAAGTTTATTATTTTGATATTTTCATAGGTAAGTACACCACTCGATTGCAGGTTTTGTGCCACAATTACGTACACAGAATCGTAATTCGACCAACGTTCGTAGTACCTACTGTGATTTTTCTCGCCTTTATTTTTCTATCTCGCTCTCTGCCATGAATCGAATTTAAATAAATTTCATATTCCGAGACGAAAATACATGGAAAACGATTTAATATAATTTTTTCAGTTTTACTAAATAGTCAAGATCGTGTTTAATTTTAACAATGCGGTAATTGAATGAAAGTGTTGCATCGTGAAGAATATGATTTTAATTCATTACCATAATAGTGAATGAAGTAATACACGGTTTCGTATTTCGTCGCAAGTATTAATGGAGTTTCGTATTTTTGTACGTTATTTTTCATCGTGGTTTGGGTTGTTTTCGATGAATTAGTTCACTGATGCAGGAATTTTCCCCAATGGGTTACCTACCTATTGAATTAAATAAGTGTTCTCAAAAGGTTAGTTAGAAAGTCAGAGGGTTATTTGTGTTAAAGGCAAATAAGCATCATATTGTTAGAGAACAAAAACAAAAACAAAACCAGACGAAATCCAGTAAGTGGAATATTGAGAATCGTCGAGACATTTCCCTAAACATTTTTGGTCATTGTATATTTGGGTTTGGAATAATCCTACATCTATTTTATTAAGCTGGAAAGCAGGTATGCGTATTTTGAAGTAGGAAGTTGAAGTTTTGACTGTAGAAAACGATTCAAAATATTTTCCAATTATAATGGAGTTCTCTGGGAATTTTAATATTTTCCCAAAGGAGAAATATAAGAGAGAAATTTAGATATTGAGAATTTTCCATAGATTTGAGATTTAAACGAAACTTGGTAAAAATGAAACGAATAAGAACCTAGTAGGTCAAAAACGTTTAATTTTGCAGAACTTGAAACAGTGCATTTTTTTTCAAAAATTGAAGATTTTTATATAATATTGATTTGACCTTCCAAGCACATATTTTACTTTTTCCACACATCTGCGCAGTTTTCAAGTAAAAGTAGACATTTTTTTCAACTTTTGGAAAGGCTCCACATAGGCGCACCCAGAACTTGTGTAAAGAAGGGGCTCAGATTTTGAGAAAAAATGTGAGGAGGGGGGGGATCAAAATTCAATGAAAAAAAGAAGTAACCAATTATTTCAGTAAGGATGGAGTAGTTGGGGTATTTTCGGTAGGAAAATAATAAATAGGTTGTAGGTACCTAGACCTACAGATTTGAGCGAAGAAAAATTGAAAATTGACGAGATTTAATGATTTTTTTTTAGTAAAAATTTTTGATTTTTCCTAATACGAGTAAATGGGACATTGACTGAGAAATTAGTAATTTTTGACTGAGAAATCAGTGAAAAAATACTAATTTTCAATGAAAATTGTTCTACTGATTAAAAAAGACAGAATTTTTGCAAATTCAACTGATTCAAATTTAAAGAGTGGTATGTTCATTAGAAATAGTTACTAAAATAATGGCCGAGCGAAGCGAGGGCGAAAATTTAAAAAAAATTCAACATTTTTATAATAAAAAAATCTCCTTGCCGAGATTAAAGAGAGCTCGAACCCCCTGAGCCCCCCTTGGGTACGCTCCTGAGGCTCTATAAAAACAATTTACTTAGACAGCTTAAAATCGAATCGTGGATTTTTCGATTTATAAGATATCAAAATTTTGAACTTCACTGGTGGTGGTGGTAGTGGGGGGGGGGGTAAATAACAAAACTTTTTGAAATTTTGAATTTAAAAAAAAAAAACGAAAGAATTATAGGTAGGTACTAAAAACCATAATTTTTAATGTATATTCCCCCTTTTCCTTTCAATGCTGAAGCATTAGAAAAATGCCAAACATTATTCAGAGAATATAGAACATTTTAAAAATTTTTAAAAATTATTTCTTAAGCCAAATTACGGTAGAAAAATATTTATTTTCAAAATTTTCACTTTGAATTTTCCATTTTCAAGAATTTTGTAGTACAATACTATAAATGAATACTTTGACTTTGACAAAAAAAACGTTCCTATTCTTAAAGATTTCACTTTTCACTGAAATTTGTTGCTAATAAATTTTTTATTCGAGATGTCAAATTCAAAATATACCAGAATTTAAATAATCTTACATTGCCTTTGAAAATACGATATTTTGTAGAGATGCGACTGAAGGGGGGGGGGGGAGTTAGATGATAGAGGAAAGAACTCGCTTTCTCACAAACGACAGATTTTTGTCGGGAGAATCAAAAGTATGGCCATGTTTTAGGAAATTTTCGTTTTGGGCCCATAAAAATCCCTTGAGGTACCATTAGTTCCAATGGATCCAATAGGTATAGGTCAAGGGTTGAAGTGGATGGTGTTGGGTGATTATTAATCGATTAATTGACGTAAAAAATAATCGAATCGATTATTCAGCACAAATAATCGCATCATTATTTTTTCTTCTTTCCGGGACAAAAATTTGAAAAAATAGGGCACAGTGTGATAGTTTTGAAGAAAATTTAGAAAAATAGGACTTTGACCTAAAAAGACGTGTTTTGGTAGAATTCTGCCAATTTTTCATGGTTTTTTCTAAATATTCCTTAAAAATTCCTCAACGAATTCCATAAAACTTTTTGCGAACCTCAAAATTTCTCTATTTAAAAACATTTTCCTTGATTTTAAGGAATTTGTTGAGGAATTTCACATTTTGAGGAATTTTTAAGGAATTTTGAAAAAAAATTCGAAAATTGACAGAAAAAATGCATTTTTTAGGTGAAAGCCCGAGCCCCTGTTTTTTATAAATTTTCTTCAAAATTTTCGCTCTTCGTCCTATTTTTTTTTTCAAATTTTTGTCCAATTTTGGTCCAAAAAATGTAAAAATTCTCTAGAAGTTTCTAAAATTCGAATTATGTCCTTCCCCAATCTCAAATGGCATTCTAAATTTTCTTCTACCTTCTTCGTAACATTTTGTAAAGACATCTAAAAAAAAAAAGTATAAAAAAGGGACATGCTATGTAAGTACATAAATTTGAGGTAAAAATAATTCAGTTTTTACGTTTTTTATTTCATTTTTTTCTGAATTGAGTGGCAGGTAATTTTATAAGTGACGTCATTTGTGAAAAAATAGGTTAAGAAATTTTTAAGGAATTCTGTCTAGGTGTATTTTAGTCATTTTAAAGGAATTTTCGAAATTTTGATTGGCAGCACTGGCGCTGAAACGAAGAAAAAATCATTCGAATTTTCTTCTTCGATTATAATCGATTGTCGATTATTTTCGAACAATCGATTTTACCCAACTTTATCGTCTTGCTGAACTGAGTTATGGTTCATACATGATTTAAAAATTCGCCGCGCCAGTCTCTTCCACCAAAAATTAATTTTGTTAAATAAATTATTTCTTATCCTGAAGTAATAGTACATACAATATATTATTCACCTAAGGAGATAATATGATTTTCGACGAGTTTTGAGGTTTATTGCCCGAGAAAAATACCTAACTCAAACTTCTTGAAAATCATTTGAATCCAAGTTGGAAAATATATTTTTCGTTAGCAAGGGAGAGAAACTCTTGTTTGTACTATCGAAATCAGCGAGAGGGAGAAAAAGTAGCACTTTTCTCAAGTAACGAAAACAATTTTTTGAAAAATTGATGTTTTTTTTGACAAATGGGCTTATTTTTTGAAAAGTTAAAAACTTTAAAGATGGAGAATTTTTTTAAAAAATGGGTGTTTTTTTTGAAAATTAGACAATTTTTCTGAAGACTGCCCAATTTAAAAAAAAAAAAAAAAACTAAAATGTATTATTAAAATTTTAAGTCCATGTCGGGAAGGGTAAAAATCATTTATGAGGACTGAAATTTTAACTACGTCTTTTTGATATCATTCGGCCAAAACTTTTTGCTACACATCACCGATTCCTCACAAAAGTCCAATAAAATTTTGTTTTGAAAATTCATAGTCATTTTGATTTTTCAAAAATATTTTCTGCCGACCTTGAAATTTCGCTCTCATGTTTTTCAGAAATCTCAGTGAAAATGACCGTATTCAAAAATACCTAAAATTAGAAGTGTCATTGGTTTCGAAATTCGATTGCTATTCTCTATTCACAATCCCACACGTTAAATAAGTCAAGTAACCTACCTTAACGCCGCAATTCAACAAACAAATTCATATTTACGGCGTCGAGTTATGCAAATTAATTAACACCGCATACGAAACATCGCGCAACCAACAAACCCCCTTCTCTTCTCGTCACCACCATCCTACCAACACTTCAGCATCAGTACACCCAACGAACCTAATCTTTTCAGTTTTCGTTCTTATTTGAAGACATCGTTGGCGTTTCGACTTTTGAAAAATGATATTTGGGTAATTCTACCAAAACTGTCGCATTTCCAGTATATGAAATTCGAAAAATAAAAGTTGAATTTCTTAATTTTTTTTGATTGAAATCTAAAATGTATACGTTCGAGACACCATTTTTTGTATTTGGCTCAGTTCATAGCCCCCAGGGGAGGGTGTGGGGCGATTCAAATTTTTGGTATCCACTACTATGGAAAATCTATAATCGTGGGTTCCATGACCATAGAATTTCCTTTGTGTGGTCTTTAGTTCCATCGTAGTGGTACCTAATTCATTGAAGGGATCAAGCCCACTGGATGCAGAATGAATTATACTATTTACATGTTCAAAGTTCTCACATTGCGGAAAAAAAAATCCTTCGTCGTGGATGCAAAAATCATCTTCGCCACGACGAAGGAAATGAAAGTAGTAGCCACGACGTAAGAAAAAATCTTGAATATTTCCCATTTTTTCAATTGCGAATTGATTTTTAAAGTGCATTGTGATGAATTTGTGTTGATATACTTGCTTGTGGAATATATTTTTTCTTATTTATAGCTCAATACCATAAGCACAATTCGAAAAAATTGATAGCCACGACGATGGAATGTAAAAATTGTAAACACAAGAATTTTCACAAATTTTCATTTCAAGATTGACCAAGTAGTCAGGAATTTAAAATTCAAACCGATAAAGGTTGTTCCTATTACACCCCTGAATCAGTATTGTGATTGAAAAAAATTAAATACGAAGTAACAGAGCCAGAAAAAATTAATGAAATTTCGCCACGACGATGGAACAAAAACCTAGTAACAGAGTTTTGGCTTCGTCTTGAGGTCACCCAGTGCCCTTCTGGCGACCCTCGGAGAGGTCAACGTGTACCCCAACACTCTACCAATATCATGTTTTTAAAATTTTTCAAAAATATCAATTATCTTCAGTGCTAGGGGTAAGTAAAGTTGAAAACCATGAGTGGTAACAGCCACGACGATGGAACTTTTGACCATTAAAATTTATGCAGGGGGTGGTGGGGGAGGGGAAAAATTATTTTTTTCCCTGGAAAAGGTGGGGGAGATGATATCCAATAAAACAATGCAAAAAAAAGCACTCTAGCGCATTTAGTACTCGAGAAATTTATAAGTAACTTAAATGCGACAGTTTTGGTAGAATTACCCATTTATCATTTGTCGAGCCGTAATAAGACAAGAGGATGTGGTTTTTTGGCGTTTAATTTTTGACGCCGCGTAATAAATCACATTTTGGCTCGTACATGACGTCATCGTACATTATTACGACCAAGTTTCGTATTCCTATTATATCACGATAATAACGTTGTTAGAGAGATACATGTAATTATCACCATGGCACGTTGCGGATTCACGAGTAATAAATTCCACTACGCTTATGCTATTGACTGAGATTATCTGCTTTTGAATGGTATACCTATGTAGCTGTTTCATTACACACGTATGATTTATACAAAATAGAATCATTCGAAGACTAGCTCCTAATTATTTTTGCCAGAAATGCGATTTCGACATTGTGAGTCTAAATTTAGTCCAAGTTCGGATTTTTTTCAACATTAAATTTTCCAATCTCTTAACTTCGTTTTTTTTTCAAAACTGTTTCCAATTTTAAAATATTTCCAACTGAAAAATTTTTTTAAATCAAAATTTTCTCAATTTTTTCAATTTGTATTAAAAAATTCTCAACTTCGTCTTTTTAAAATTTTCTTTCAATTATTAAATTGGAAAAAATTTTGAAAAAAATGAAATCGAATTTTTAAAAAAAAATATTGAGAAATTTGGAAAAAATTTTGAAAAATTTCTCTACAATTTGAAAAGAAATGAGGAAAAATTTTAAAATTATTGGAAAAAATCGTCGAGTTGGATAAAGTTGAAAAAAATTGAGTAAAAATAAAAAAAATCAGGAAAATTTTTGGAAAAGTTGGAATTAAATAAATCTTATCGTTGGAAAAAATTTTAAAATTGAAAAAATTATTTAAAAAATCAAAGTTGGAATAATTTTAAAAAATTGAAAAAATTCAAAGTTGAAAAATTTCGAACTTTTCGAACTCGAATCTTCGAAATCCCACTTTTGGCAAAAATAATCAAAAAGTAGTCATTCAGGTTTCTTTTTACTTTCACATCGATAGTACAATTTTCTGGCATATTTCTTCCCAATGGCAGTGCTCGTGTTATCATTTGGTAGTACTTTGAGACGTTTGTCAATTTCTTCGCTTCTTAGCGACTGTCCCTGAAAACATTTATTACATCCAAGTATTAAATCGTACATCGAGACATCGTACTCGTGAAGGAAAAAAAAACGAGAGAATAAAACTAAATCGAAAACACATATGATAATACGTTGAAAACCCCCCGATGGGATATTTTTACGATTTTTTCGAATTCTCGACGTTGGAAAAAGTAATTCGAAATATTAGTTTTTCTCTTTCATCGCCTCTTCCAGAACTGTTTGCGATTCCATTTGAAACCCCGTTGAAAAGTTTTAATCGCCTGAGAACACCAGAGTCGTGAAATGATAAAAATTGATGTTAAAATTTGAAATTTTCATCTTACATCATGCAAGCGAGTAAAAAAGAACGAGAAACTGTAACTTAAATACTCCAAGTATTTCAAGGCGACGAGGAATATTTATTTTAAATTTATCCTTCGCCATGCACATTTCGTATTCCCAATTGCCTTATTGTCGACTTATAAAATAAAACGGACAAAAAAACGTTACGATTCTTATTGCATCATATACGGAAATTTTATTTTCAACATGGCCAAAGCAGCAAATTAATTGTACTGTTTTGAGTTTTTACGAACAAAGGCAAATAAAAACATCTCATTATTTTTAAAGAATCCTTACAGTATCGTCGTTTTTATAATTACGAATTTTTCGTCGCTACTCTCGTGTCGCTCATTGGATAAGATAAATCTGGCCGAAATCTTTTTATGTTTTAACGAGCGCCAACTCTTGTTTTCGGGATTTTAACGTTGAACGATTGTGAAAAATGGCACATAGTGGCTGCGAAAATGTTACTTCGAATAAGCGTTTTGAGCGTTTCCGTATTGTGCGGATTGTGCCTTCGTAAATCCGCATTAAAAACTAGTCGGAGATTTGTTCGGAGGTTTTTGTCGCCGCTATCGCTGCTCATTCTACGTAATAAGTATAGCGATTTCTATAATTTGAAGTTATGGCTTCGTTACGTTCAAATCTGCTTCGTCGATGAAGAATATTTTTCCAAAGTTTTATGGGTCAATGAACGTTGCAAAACAATACCGTCCAGGAAAAGTTGAACTGATTTATGGCTCGTTGAGATTTGCATTTAGAGCGAAATTTCGATACTTCCCTGTTTAGATGGGAGAGAGGGGCAATTAGGAAATTATCGTTTTCCAAGTACTCGTTTGAAAGTGTGCCAATAGTGGATGAAATTTTATCTCGAGAAAGTTTTTCTGCGAGGGTGATACGATTGGATTTTTTAAATAGAGGGTTCGTATAAGTGACAAGAGGAATTTTGGCGGCAAAAAATTCGTACGAAATTTTACTAACATTTTTTCCAAGGGTATTGACCTTAAAATGTTTATTAATTTTGATATTTTTCAAACAATTCTACGTATAAAATTGAGATTTGTTAAATTCTTAAAAAGTTGCAATTCGTTAAATTTCCCAACAAAATTCAAATTGTTAAATTTTTATTTAAAAAATCCATATTTATTATGTAAGTATTAAGGGATCCATCTTTATTAAATTTTTTAAAGATGTCTTCAATTGTTCAAAAAATTACAATAATCGTCTACTTAATTTCTTTTTTTAAAAAGTTTGTTAAAATTTTTAAAAATTCCTAATTTTTTGATTTGTTGAATTTTGTGAAAAAAATCAACTTGCACTTAGATCTATCCAATAAATTCAATAAATCCATTTATTTTTAATCCGTTAACTACTTATGCAAATTTAAATTTGTTTAGTTAGGTACCTGTAATTTGGTTATTTAGGTCTCTAAATGGGCCAATTGAAACCGGTTTGTTTTATTATTTTTTCTAATATTCATATTTGTTGGATTTTTTAAAAACTAAAAATCATTATTTTGATTATTTAAAAAAAAAAAATGGTTTGAATTTTTAAAAACTCAAGTTAGTGAATTTATAAAAATAAGTATTGTAAGTACATACGTGATTAGTTCAATTTATCCAAAAATTCCATCAGATATCAAATCTGGTGGAATTTTTTAAAGTTCAAAATTCACTACCGGAAACATTCAAAGTTGAAAAAAATTAGGAATCTCACCTAAAAAATTCAAAATTAGAGGTTTTCAAAAAAAAAAAACGGCGATCAATTTCTGAAACATTTAACAAACCTATTTATAAGATTTCAAAAAAAAATTGGGACCTTTATGCACCTATTATTTAATTTAAAGATTTAAATTAGAGAAAAAAAGTAAGGATAAGTATGTTTGATAGGTATTTAAAAAATTACGAACGACTCCTCACAATCCCCCACCCAAAACCATACCTATTATTGAAAAAATCAGAAAATTTTAGAAGAAGTAAAACAATTGAGGAACATAATTTTTGAGCTTGAAAACAAAAAAATCGTATAGTTACGGAGAAAAATATTTTTTTCAAAAAATTCTCCCTAAAATTGTTCTTTAAATTAAGTTTTGAATTTGTCAAAAAAAACCTATTTCAGAATGTTTCAAACAAATTATTCTAAAATCTATCAAGAATGTTCTAGAAATGTCCAAAAAGTTCTAGAATTGTTCAAAAATATTCTATAGTAAGGTTAGCTATCAGAAATTATTCTAGAGTCTATCCAAAAAATATTTCAGAATCTATCCAAATATATTCTAGAACCTATCAAAAAAATACTCTAGAATCTATCAAAAATTAAATATTTGAAGAGCCAGGATTGGGAGTAAGAGTGGGAGCGAGAGTGGAAAAATTTGAACAGCAAGCCAGGAACAAAGAGCAATAATCATTTTAAAAAATACAAAATAGAAGAGATATAAGAGCGAAAACACTCGTGATTGAAATTTTCAAAAGAACGAGTGAAGAGTGAGAGCCTAAAATAACAGAGAGCAAATGAGCAAGCAAGAGTGGAAGCGCTCTGAGCAAGGCTTTTCCATCACTGCGAAAAACATTCTTGAATCGCTCAAAACTCCATTACCCATTCTATACATGTTTGGATATTATCATATAATTTTTCAAAAAAAATGATTCTAAAATTGTATAATAATTTCCAATAAATTGGAATGAGCAATGGAGTTTTGAGTGATTCTAGAATATGGTTTGATAGATTCTAGAATATTTCTGATAGATTGGTTTTTGATAAATCCTAGAATATTTTTGATGTATTCTAGATTTTTGACATATTCTAGACCATTTTGGTCATAAATTCTAGAATATTTTTTGGTTGTATTCTAGAATATTTTTGGTTGTATTCTACAACTGGTTTTGGATATATTCTAGAACTTTTTTGGGATATATTCTAGAACCCTTTTTGGGGGAGGGGATGGGAGGGGGGGAGAGGGGAGGGGTATATTCTAGAACTTTTTTTTTGATATATTCTAGAACTTTTTTTGGAATATATTCTAGAATAATTTTTCATGGAATTTCCATAGAAAATTATGGCAGAATATATCAAAAATTATTTTGCAATTTTCAAAGAATAATATACCTATAATTTATTAGAAATTATTCTTTTTTGGGTGGATTATAGAATATTTTTGGGGAGATTCTAGAATAAATTTTCATTGAATTTCTATTCAAAAATATTCTAGAATGTTTCAAAAAATTAAGTACTTTGGGATTTTTTGAAAAATGTAATTTTATGGTAATTTTTCAAAACTATTTTATCTTTTTTTGTTATTTTTGTTTTGCAAAAGGTTCCAGTTTTGTGAACAAAGAATCAACAAAAATTGGTAAATATCGGACATCTATGAATGGCGCTTTTTGCAATAGAGCCAGATTTTCAATTTTCCATACCAAAAAAGTTGAATTCAGCATCCTGGGTTGAAAAAAATTCACCAAATAAACTGTTTTGGTAAATAGTTACGCACAATTTTTCAAAAATTTTCAAGTGTTTCAAACATATCTTAATTTTTTGTGATGTTCTTAGGTAAGTACTTCACTTTCGGACGATCTCATTGCCATACTCTTCCCCCTTCACCAATTTGATCGTATCCTTTAAAAATATTCACCTCACGATTTATTTAAACCCATCGCGTATAAAATTCTCAGGTAAAAATTCATAACATCCACGACCAATAAATCGAACAACAGGGCATAAAAGAAACGTCGCATCGAATTCGAAAACGTTTTCCAATTAAAACACCCGTCCCTTGGACCACTCGAATGAAACAGATAAAAGATAAAAGACTAGACCGAGTGGTTCTCACGAACCTTTTATTTCAATTACGAAAAGAAAAAATAACCAGTCGAACCAAACGAAAAAAGGCTCAATAATTTGAAAACTTTCAATTTTGAAATTTTCGCGAATTGCGTTACGCGGACCTAAAAAAAAAACTGTAAGGTTCTTCTTTTTATCGATTTGTTGATTAAATTTTTATCCTTGGGCCGCAGGACATTCTACGGTTGAGCTGCGGCGAACTACCTAAAAATACAGATCGAGGCACGACGACGAGGATATTTCATTTGTAAAATATCTTATCCAGTCGATATCTTCATTGGTTAACGAAATAATCTTGTTTTTAGGTCAAAAAGCTCGATGGTTCATTAATTTTGCCCCCTTTTTTCGCCACGTTACGGCGAAATATTTAAAAGCGATCTTTCGCTAAACGTGTAAGTAATTGTTATCAAAAAACTTGGTCGTTATTTATGATTACGACGAAGGGTGCGAATTCTCATTAAATATTTAAAAGATAGAATAAAACTGGCGTTACGATTACACGGCTGTAACTCACGGTTGTTATTTAATAACGAAACTAATTTCGTTTTTTTTTCTTTTTTCGATTCGTAACAGCTGCGAACCTGTTTACGAACAAATGTTGATAAAATTGTCGAGGCGAACAATTCGCCTTTAATTAGTTTCCGCTTCGAAGGCGAACTTTTCCATACTCATTTTGCATTGATTTGGCGATTCATGGCATGACGCGAAATTTACAATATAGAATAGGAAAAGTACCTCGTACCTCAACACGATTCGGTGAGGTTCGAGGTACAAAATCGATCATATTTTTAGCTTTTGGCGATGAACATGCACGGTGACACGACAAACGCGCTATTAATCATTTGTCATAATTTAAAGCTCTCTAATTTATTAACTATTACGGAATAAGTTCGCGAAAGTGTCGCGTTACCGGGTAAGATACGTGCTACGTATTATTGTTTTTGGAAATACCGTCGCAGCATACGTTCAAAGCGGAAACTGCTCTTTGGCATCGCAGTGACTTTTTTCGCTCGTCCGCTTCAATGAACAAGTTGGCTTTTGCGTGCACAATAAACGACCCTCGAGGTTAATAAATTTGGCTGGTTTCCAGTAAAACCAGCCTTAAGATTCAAAACGTGCGTTTTCCATTTCGCGGTGTCAATTTACGCCCGCTACACGAACACGAAACACGATGGCGTATAGTCGACAACACGAGTTGCAAATTATCCACGTTCTTCGGTCTCATTCATGTTTTCGTATGGGTCGTTGTATTTTGCAGAAATAACCGCGAATAATCTGTATACGTGTACGAAACGAATTGAAAAAAAAAACCTGAAATATTTCCAAAAACGAGTCGTTAGCAATTAACGATATCATTAAAAATGGAGAAGTAGAGACGCCACGTGGGATTGAATGGAAATTAGAATTTTTCAACGAGGGAGAATTTTTTGAGAATTCAAACAAATCGAAATTTTTTTATTCTTTGCCGAACTGAAATGTAAAAAATTGGGATTTTTTTATTCTTTGTCGAACTGAAATGTAAAAAAATCTACAAATGACAAATTAAACAGATGAAAAAAATACAAAAATATCTACCCAGGGATTTGTTTGAAAAAAAAAAGATTTTGAACTTTAAAGTTGAAATTAAGTATCCAAGAATGCCGTAAATTAAAGTTTCTTGAAATATCAAGCAAAATTCATGTTTGACGAAAAATTATTCAAATTCGGCGTACTTGAAAAATCAAACATATTTAGTAGGGATTTATGAAAAATAATCAAATGAAACATTAAACGACTTCTTAAATTAGGTATTAAATTTAAATATTTGGACAAATTCGATAATTTTGAATTCTTAAACAAAATCAACAAAACACCCTGATCTTCTGACCCTGACACCCTGACTATTTAAATTTTGATCAATGACAAAGAAATTTTAATTTTCGAACAGATCTAACCAATTTGAATTTTTTTGTCAAATTGAATCATTTGAATTTTCCATTAAAATAAACAAGTTCGAATTTTTTAGAAAAATCATTAAGTAATTTTGACTTTTTTAATAAAATCGAACGACTTTGATTTTTCAAACAAATTCAATCGATTTCAATAAAAACTTGACGACCCGGGAAAAAATTTTTATTTTAAATCATATATGCTCATATATGGGAGTATATTAGGTCATATATGCTCATATATGGTCAGACTGGAAAAGCGGTCATACTGGATCATATATGGGATTTTCAATATATGCTCATATATGCTGATATATGAACATACATGCGTTCATTATATTCACTCATATATGCCCATATATGAACGAATTAGACTAGACGTGGTCATATGAATCCATGTGCACCCAAAATTCAAGTTTGGGTACAAATGGATTCATATGGCCACGTCTAGTCTAATTAGTCCATATATGGGCATATATGGGTGAATATAATGAACGCATGTATGCTCATATATCAGCATATATGAGCATATATTGAAAATCCCATATATGATCCGGTATGGCCGCTTTTCCAGTCTGACCATATATGAGCATATATGACCAAATATACTCCCGAATATACTCCCATATATGAGCATATATGATTTAAAATAAAAAATTTTCCCCGGGGAGTTTGAATTTTGATTAAATTTAATAATTTTGATTAAAATAAATAAATTTGATCAAAATTATTAAGTCAGTACAATGAAACCTTCGGAAGTCAGAGTACAATGACTCCCTCGGAAGTCAGTACAACGACTCGTTCGGAAGTCAGAATACAATGACTCCTTCGGAAGCCAGTACAATGACTCCTTCAGAAGTCAGGGTACAATGACTCCTTCGGAAGCCAGTACAATGACTCCTTTGGAAGTAAGTACAATGACTCCTTCGGAAGTCAGGGTACTATGATTCCTTCGGAAGTTTGAGTACAATGACTCCTTCGGAAGTCGGAGTACAATGACTCCTTCGGAAGTCAGAGTACAATAACTCCTTCGGAAGTCAGAGTACAATGACTCCTTTGGAAGTCAGAGTACAATGACTCCTTCGGAAATCAGGGTACAACGACTCGTTCGGAAATCAGAATACAATGACTCCTTCGGAAATCAGAATACAATGACTCCTTCGGAAGTCAGAGTACAATGACTCCTTCGGAAGTCAGAGTACAATGACTCCTTCGGAAGTCAGAGTACAATGACTCCTTCAGAAGTCAGAGTACAGTGACCTCATCAGAACTCAGTACAATGACTCCTTCGGAAGTAAGTACAATGACTCCTTCGGAAGTAAGTACAATAACTCCTTCGGAAGTCAAGGTACAATGACTCCTTCGGAAGTCAGAGTACAATGACTCCTTCGGAAGTCAGAGTACAATGACTCCTTCGGAAGTCAGAGTACAATGACTCCTTCGGAAGTCAGTACAATGACTCCTTCAGAAGTCAGAGTACCGTGACCTCATTAGAACTCAGTACAATAACTCCTTCGGAAGTAAGTACAATGACTCCTTCGGAAGTCAGAATACAATGACTCCTTCGGAAGTCAGAGTACAATGACTCCTTCGGAAGTCAGAGTACAATGACTCCTTCGGATTTCAGTACAATGACTCGTTCGGAAGTCAGAATACAAGGACTCGTTCGGAAGTCAGTACAATGACTCCTTCGGAAGTCAGAGTACAATGACTCCTTCGGATTTCAGTACAATGACTCCTTCGGAAGTCGGAATACAATGACTCCTTCGGAAGTTTGAGTACAATAACTCCTTCGGATTTCAGTACAATGACTCCTTCGGAAGTCAGTACAATGACTCCTTCGGATTTCAGTACAATGATTCCTTCGGATGTCAGAATACAATGACTCCTTCGGAAGTAAGTACAATGAAGCCTTCGGAAGTCAGAGTACAATGACTCCTTCGGAAGTCAGAGTCCATGTTAGGCAAAGAGTCTGTAGAACAAAATTTGTTCATTTTTCACCATAATATCCATTCCCTTGATCAGTTCATTTTTTAGAACTTTTTTGAACGAAATTTTTTGTAGCCCCTTCAATTTTCAAGTTATGCAAAAAGTCATATAATGACAATTTATTCAGTTTTCAAAGTACTATCTACCCCCATGGCTGAAAAAAATTTACTTGATTTAAAAAAAAAAACATAATTTGCCCCTTCAATTTTCAAGAAATGCAATTTGTTCATATAATGTTTCTTTTTAGTGGTACCCGGTTATATCCAAAATTGAAGTACGGCAGACCACTTACCGGACACCCTGTATTAGGGACATGACGAGGCTATGGTTTCTACGTACTGCCCAAAGTTTTTTTTAAAAAAAGAGTTGAAGGGGGGCAGCACAAATGTCAAGAAGAGCAGCACAAAACAGCACAAACGTAGCACAATCCTCTCATATGTGTTTCACCCCCTCGGTGTTATCGGCAGGGCTACTGTTTCACCAGCCCTGCCCATGTATTTTTTTTAAAAAAGGTGGTGAAGGGGTAAAGGGAGCAGCACAAACGTCGGGAATAACAGCACAAACGTAGCACAATCCTCCCATGTGAGTTTCACCCCCATCGGTTCCATGCCCAAAGTTTTTTTTTAAAAAAGGGGGGAAGGGAAGCAGCACAAACGTCGAAAATAGCAGCACAAAACAGCACAAACGTAGCACCATATGAGTTTCATTCCCCTCCTTTTTATGGGCAGGGCCACTGAAATGGACCTTAAATAAGTTGATTTCAATCGAAAATGATACAGAATATTACAACGTTTTAGAAAAAATGGAGTATGTTTCTGGTTTGGAAAAATTTTAGATTTCAAAAGCAATATCCAAAGAATAGCATAGAGATAGGGGACAAAAAATTTTCGGAATTGCTTGGTGCTGACTAAATTTTTACTAATCGAATGCAAACAAACCAAGGTAAATTGAAGCAAAATAAATCGAGAGAAAATAAAAAAACAGAAGAAAATATTTGAACTCGACGACTTCTCTTTGAAACATCGAACTTTTTGAAAAAATTTCAACAAAAGGATTAACAACTTTTTTAAAATTCAGAATAGCAAATACGCCTTTTATTCTTTTTAAAACATTATCGTTAAATTTCGACAACTCGAATTTTTTTTATTTCAGGTAGGTACCTAATCTATTTTAAAATCTAATTTAATCGCACTGTACGGGCCGGCGATAATTCGTTTAAATGGTCGAATTTGTACAAATGTCGATAACCTTTGCGTGCCCGAATCGCGTTATGTAAAACACAGGCCATTTCGGTATTAAAAATCAATTTACTTTTCGTTTCGTGCCGAATTACAAATCGAACTTTTAGGGTGGAATTGTTGTAAAACATTAAAAACCAATATCAACGTTATAACAATACTTAATGAAAGCGAAGAGCAAGACGGAAAATGTAATGTAGGGGGAATGTGGAAAATTCCTCTCCGTAGCATGTGACGCTGACGGTCCTAACAAGCCAGATTACAGACGAATAAAAGTCGACGTCGACGTCGGTCTCTGCTACAATAATGACAAACATACTGATGAGACGCAGTTCGTTGTACCTACGTTGTGTTTGGGTTCCAAATCACTACAGTGTGCTCGAAAACGCCATTCCTGCGCTGCTTTTAAAACGTCAACTCGCGGTGATTAACTGCCATAGTTATGACGCTAATACGCGAAAACGCCATGTCAAATGTCGCTAATATAAAGCTCGCTCGACATAAGTAAATAACTTTACGGGTTTGTTTTTGATGCTTTGAATTATTCAAAATAAATACTTTAACTGGGTTTTTGCCCTAGCTGGGGTATAAAAATACATCGTATGAAGTTTCACGATGGCGAATTTTAGTAATTTTTATCGTCACCGTTTGTTGTACGGTTCGATTCACTTGATGAATTCTTTCGGGATTTTTTTTCTCATTTTGCATTGTTGAGGTGTTTTTTCACTGGCGATAATTCCTTAATTTATTAGTAGCTCGGGATTTTTTCCTTTTTTTTTCATATTATACTCCAATGCTTTTTATAGGTGGATAAAATTTTGCAATTTATTTTTCAGTTTTTCCTTTTTTTACTCGATTGAAAAATTTAAATGTAACTGGGTCTCGTTCCCACTGACCAGGCAAAAATTTGGTTCACTAAAAGAGCATGCAACCCACAGCTCAGGATCAAATTTTAAGCTGCTGAAGGCAATTTTCTGATTTTTCGGAAAATTTTTGAAAATGGCTGAAATAGTCTATTGGTGTGACGATTTTTTCTATGTAAAATTGTACCTAAACCATGAGGTAAACATTTAAAAATCGTTTTACATAGGTACTAAATTTGATCCTCTTCCTCGCTCAAATTGATTTATACAATTTTCGAGCCGATCTGGAATCTCCAGCAAAAGTTGAACTCACTCTACTACACTGGAATGGCTCCAGAAAGCAATTTGACCCTGAGACCCACTCTGACAGCTAAAAATTTGGTCATATTGCAAATTTGACATCCAAAGCCTATAAGAATGGTTTTTTGACAATTTTTCGTTGCAAGGCCGGCAAATAAATGTAAAAATGGTATTGCAATTGGCAGCACTGCTGTGAAAATTTTTCGAAAAATTTCATCGAAATTTATTTTTAAAAACAAGAAAAAAGTAGCTAATTCAGAATTGATCAAATTTTCATAATGACGATTTTTTGCTCAAGTTCAAAATTAAAAGAATTGCAAATGAAAATTTCAACAAGAAAATTTTGAAAAAAAAATTATTGCCGAAATTAAGAATAAGCATATTGACAATTGAAAAAATTTTGTTCGATGATTTTTTCCAAAATATTGAAATCTAAGGGGATGCAAGCGATTAAAGAGCGAGGCAATTTTTTTCAAAAAAATTGAAGTTGTGGCTCTAAATGGTCCCAAAGGTCTTCAAATTTGATATTGAACAAAAAATCGCAAGAAAAAAATGTCAATTTTCTGTAGACTGATTTTTTTAGAATTTTTTCCCCCTAAAATCAGCAATTGTTGGCCGCTTAATTTTGAAGTTGGGCAAAAAATCATCAAAAAGAAATTTGTTTCATTTTCGAGGTTTGCACCAACAAGGGAGGTATCCCAACTCGTGGTATAATTTTGAGCCGAAACAAAAATAAATCAAAAGTACATAATAAAAGAACTCCTTATCCAAAATATTTCTCGAATTTTAGCCGATTTAAGATTTCCCTGCAAAATATGAAAATTTGACCTAATCAACAAAAAAAGCTGAAATTTAGTATGTTCTTTATTTTCGACCTCCCAAATCGATTGGAAGTGGTTTCAGAGTGATTCGGAGCCTCCAGAAAGATTTGGAATTTTCCAGCATTGGAAAAAATCTTATAAAAAAGGTTCATATGAACTTCAGTAACTAGATATACCTAATCGCAGATTATCCATTTTGGAAGTTCGAAATTAAGGTATCTACCAACTTTCAGTTTTTTTTCTCAATGCGTACGCCTTTCGGCGTATTTTTAAATTTTTTCCAGGAAAATTTTCCGTCAGAAAATATGGATTTGAACTAGAGGTGATGAATTTCGGAAAATTGTATTATTAATCGATCAAATAGGTCATCAATATGGGTAATTCGTAATTATAGGTGCTGAAGTTCATATGGACCATTTTTATGGACTTTTTTCCAGTGCTGGAAAATTCCAAAAATTTTCGGCAGCTCTAAAACGTCTCCAAACCACTTTCAATCGATTCGGGAGGTCTAAAATAGGGCATATACTAAATTTCAGTTTTTTTCGTTGATTAGATAAAATTTTCATATTTTGCAAGGCGATGAGGTAATTTTGAGATTTCAAAAATTCGTCAAAATTCGATAAATCAACTACAGGCTCTGAAATTTTGAATATTGGATTTTTATATGATGTACTTTCGAGTATTTTTGTTTCTACTTGAAATTTTACTTCTAGTTGATATAGCTTCTTTGTGAGAAGGTATCGATTTCTATTTATTAGACAAAAATTATTTAAATTTTTTTTCGGGAAAAAATTCACGTAGCTATTTATTTCTTTTAAAAATATATTTCGATATGTAACAGCGTTATATTCATCAATTTCCTTGTCCTGCTTCTTCCTTATTGCCTTATTTATGCTGGAATCCAAAATTATGCCTAAATCAGTTCGCAATATGGGACCTCGATTCGTCAAAATTCATCTTAATGCTCGTTTATATGGCGATGCATACGAATGAGTCGTGCCGAACGAAATAAACCCTTGAAAAATCTGCTTGTTCGATAAGTAGAATATCTTTGCGATGTCGGAATTTAATTTTATTCGAAAAGTACGAGATATAAAATTCATATCGCGAGGTTTTATTTACCCTTAGGATTTGTTTGGAGTTTGGAGGGAAAAAGCTTTAAAATATTGCGGATTGTGTATGTTTGGCAAAAATATCTACTCGCTTCCTACATTGTCAACTTTTGTTGTAGGTTGGGGTCAAGATTTTCTGTTTGAAAAGGTACTTACGCGAAATAAAATAAAAATTGAAGAAATATTTCAAAAAAATATGATAAAAAATACATCCTGAAATGTTGATTTCCACCACTCACAAAATATATCACTATCAACCCATTGAAATTTCTTTACGAAATTTCTATTTTTCAAAATTTAATAATCAAATTCAATTTAAATATTCCTTTAAATTTCAAGAAGTTCCAATTTTTCCAAATTGTTTTGTTAAAATCATAATATTTGAAAATATTGAAAAAATTGTTGAAGTTGAAATTTGAAAAAAAATTACTACATCAAGCTCGTTAGAAATTTTCAAAATTAAGTAAAAAAAAATCAACTACAATTTTTTTGAAATCATCATTTAAAATTTAAAATTTGCCAAGCTTTTGAGTGTCAAAATTTTCAAATTTCGAGCTTTCATTTTTTAAAATTTTTTGAAAGTTAAAATGCCAATCTAGAAGAGTTTTATACTGAAAAATATCCACGATATGTAAGATAGTTAGTATCCAAATTCAAATACAACAACAAACAATTCTACTCGAGACAAACAACCAGCTCATGATAAAATTTGAAAAACAACATCGAGAAATGTTCTTCCCACTGAAATTACCAGCCTACGAGGACGACCAATACAAAAATTTCCAACATAAAGAAAATTGCATCGAGAACGCCGGAACATTAAATGTAATAACCGAACGGTCAAAACTATCAATTTGGACACGATTTTAGAATTGAACTCGCATAGCAGACAGAATACACATACATCTTTCATAATCAATCATACGAGTATAACCCGTAAAATATTTTTATTGGCGATATAAAAATCAAAAATTTTTATTGTTTGTTTATAAAAATGGTTTTTACGTTTTTCTCCACATATCATGTCTCATCGATAATAAAAGTTCATCCGGAGACCGAAACATTGCCCTTATTTCTTCACCTCTCTCCCTCTCTCTGCCCCAAGTCTTATACGGTCATTGAAATTACCAATCAATTGAAAAATATTTCGCTACGTACAATTTTTATAAATCACGTCGTTTTCTAATTAATTTTTTTTTTCAATTTTCAAACCAATTTTTCAAATCGTAATAAGGGAATATTTACACAGGTCTCGGATAAGATATTATAGAACTACATGATCGGTTTAGGTCGTAAATTCGCTTAACAATACTTGCCTTCCAAGTCTAATTAAAGTACCCCCTCTTCCAACCCAATTAAAGTAACGAATACGTTTATTTACGCTCGAGATATGGTTTTATTCGGCCCCAGCAGCCTTTCCTGTTGAATCGGAAACTTCGCAGTCGCCAACAAATTTGAATTATGAATGCGATATAAATTATTTATATGCGTTTTCGCGACCTCATTTATACTTGGTATATGGCCTAGGTTCATCGTACTTCTAGTACAATATATTGTGAAGCTCGCGTAGCCTTTTTGTATTGATTTTTCACACCGAAGATGATTTTTCTTTACTCTTTGTGGCAAGGTTTGCGGATGCGAGAGCTTATATCAAATGAAATATGGAAGATGGTGCGTGTGTTTTTATTGTTTCGCGTTATTTTTCGTTCGCCTTGTGTAAGTAGGCTTCGTATTTTCATATACGATACGGAAATGGAGATTGTTATTGTCGAAGGAAAATATTTAACTGGGTAGTTTCGATTTCCGGTTTTGCTGGTAGTTCCTTCTTCAATGTGGTTGGACGATGTTGTTCAAGATTTCTAAGGCCAATGCCCGGGTTTATTTGAGAGTGGATAAATTTCCCAGTTATGCTTATCTTTATACCCACCAGCGGTTGTACCTATTCTTTAATTTGGCACAACTCCAAAGAAGTACTCGTAGTTATGAAAGCTACGTAAATAATTGGGTTCAAAGTGTTGCAAAATGGATTCCAAATAAGTTTTTTTTTTCAAAATTCCAAAAATTCCAGGGTTCTGGATATTTTTGGCTGATGACCCCTGCCGGATCTTATTTTAAATAAAAACTTTCAGATTATATCAAAAATCGAATATCCAATATCAAAAATCGAAAATTTATCTCAAATGGAAAATCCAAAATCCAAAATTAAAAATGAAACATTGAATATCAAATATCGAATTTCGAAATTCATTCGTCGAGAATCGAACACTGAAATTCTTGAATTACCTAGATCGAAACGAAAATCTAATTTTGAAATTTTGGAATTCGATCTTTGAGAATCGAAAATTGAATTTTGAAATTTTGGAATTCGATCTTTGAGAATCGAAAATGGAATTTTGAAATTTTGGAATTCGATCTTTGAGAATTGAAAATTGAATTTGAATTCGATCTTTGAGAATCGAAAATTGAATTTTACAATTAAAACGAAAATCAAACATCGATCATTAATATTTTAATATCGATAATCGAATATTAAAAATTGGATATCCAAAATGAAATCAAAATATCAAAAATGGAACACCGAATACTAGTTCAGTCATTTTAGGATTAAACTCCGAAAAAATCCAACCCTGATTTTTTTCGTGTTTTGTGTTCATAATGGTCCACTTAACAACAATACTAAATTTTCCACCCCCAGAAACGTCCGCTACCCTCTGAGAAGAGATGAATGCTTGCTGAAAACCGGTTTTTCGCAAATATCTTCTCCTCAAAATTGAGAAATGGTTGAATAATCATGTTCTACGTGTAATCTCCTCTCAGAAAGGAATAAGTAAGGTTCATTTTTTAAAAAAAACATCCATTTCTTCGTCCAAAAACTAAGGGTGAAAAACACTTATTTTTCACCTATTTTTCAAATATTTACAGTATTTTTTAAAACAATCGAAAAAAAAAAAAAAAAAAATTACGAAGCTGAAAGTACCCAAAATTTTACCAGTGAGAAATGTAATTTTTTTCAGAAAAATTCACAGCAAAATTTTTAACCCCAACGATTAATTACAAAGGAAGTTATTGAATATTACACCAGTCTCCTCTCTGGCACACAAATAAAAATAATTCAGTTCTAAAAATTTTCGGATTCCCCCTCCCTGCACAAAAATTTGAGAATTTGAATTCTTAACGACAAAAATTAAGCAAAAAGAACTCTCAATTTTTTAAAAGCATAACCATTACTTAATTATAAAAAAATCGAAAATGAAACAAATCATGTCAGAATGTCTACCAAAATAAGGGAATAAAAAATGAAAATTGAGGTATCAATCAAGATGATAAAATTCCCTTTCTGATTACCTGTACTTACATATAAAAAAATTTGAATTTTTTTCAAGAAAGTAACCTCATTTTTTCGATATTTGAAGTAAAATTTTGAAAATTGAGCTCTTTTATCAGATAAAATTTGTCGAAGAATTTCTTGAAAAAAAAAAATCATTTAGAGACAGAAATTGCGAAATTGTAGATGACGACATTTCTTTTCTGAGCGATAAAATTAGATAGGTAGGTACCTCCTATTAGTATTTTTTTAAAATTAGAAACTTGGGCTTTACGATATTATCAATTTATAAAACCAATCTTAAGTAGGTACCTAGCTTATAGGTAGGTATATTTTTTTTTTCAGGAAAAAATTGCTCGTCTAAAATTTTGGTTTCAATAATTTTTTAATAAAAATTAAATTTAGAGAATTTATGTTTTAATTTTTACCATAAATAAAGCAAAAAACTAAGCTTCAAAATTCAATTTGTACCACTTTAAACCCATTTTTAGTCTATACCGTACTGAATTTAAAAATACAACTCTATATTACATTTTACTCACCAATTTTCCCCAAAACCATTCATTTTGATACACCCTGTGACCCTGTACTCACGAAGCAACGCTTACCGATTGATTATCCACATAATCATTTTTTTCCTTCAACTTGTCTACTTCCTCTTCACCGACGAGTTCATCTTGTATAACATGGGTGGCTTCTCCGACAGTATTGAGTAAATTTTTCGTTTCCTCGGTATCAGCCTGGAAACATAACAAATTGAAACTCACGATTGGATAAATTCACTTCGCGATGTCTCACGTTAAAAAGTTAATAGTTTGCGAAAGAATCTCGTCCAAATTAAAGACTCTTCATTAATTTATTCAACTGGATGACAGAGCCGGCGAGTTAAAAGCTTTTTAAAAGTTTTTATATTTGCGAAAAGGTTCGAAAAAATTTAAACCTTTTAGTCGGACGCGTTTACATTATTTCAAAGTTTTATTCTGCGTGTACGACGATACGATGAAATTAATTCGTACGACGAAAGCGATGCTTTGGCAAGGGAGGAGGGAAGCAGGGATGAAAGTTAGCTCTATAACGATACTATATACAATTTCCTCGAATGTTTGATTTATAAAACAAATGTTTCTCGGGGGCGATTGTTGAACTCGCGGTGGATTCAACGGTATAATTTAATTTGAAAATAACGTTACCTAATGTTGGAATGAAAACATTGTTTTGTAACTTTCCACAAAAATTTCATATTACTTTTTAATTCTCGTCGTTCGAATGTGTAAAACAGAAAAGCTGCTGCGGTTATTCATTCATAAGTCGAATATGACGTTTGGTGTTATTTCCGAGTAAATCCTTCGCCATAAGTGCGTGATTTTGAATTTAAATGAAAAAACGTCGCACGATAATTTAGGCAGAGATAAGAAGAAAAAAATGAAAAAGTAAGAATCGCTATCAAACATCAAACCTTGATAGCGAAACTATGCGTGGGATAATCATTCAGATATACGTTCGTTGATTTATCGTCTAGCTAAGAATATGGCAAAGAGGGACCAAAGAAGGGGAAAATTCTGCCAAAGTAAATTCTCATCTCGTACTGCCAAAAGCAAGAGAAAAAAAGTAGAAAGAAAACGAAAAGCGAAAACACGTGATGTTAAGTAAATTCTCATTTAAATTCTGAAACTTTCTGCACAAAATTTACTTACCCGACGAATGGAAAACCGCT
Source organism: Pseudococcus viburni (assembly GCA_033439095.1). Taxonomy (NCBI): domain Eukaryota; kingdom Metazoa; phylum Arthropoda; class Insecta; order Hemiptera; family Pseudococcidae; genus Pseudococcus; species Pseudococcus viburni. Next base: position 2,036,922 of record JAVBJF010000017.1, read on the forward strand.
ACGCCGTTGAGTTGTTTCAGAACCCGAACTCGAGCTTACGATAGGATTTTCCATTCGCAGAGCTATTTTTTTCTCTCGCAATTATAGGTAAGTATAGTGACACCTCGAACGTCACACGAATCACGTTAAGGGTATACGGATAAGCAAATTCTATTGTCACATATTCCGATTTCGATTGTTTTCCCATCAAAGTTTACATCGTACATGGGACTGAATTTCCTTAGAGCTTTATCGAAGTTACCGATATGCGCGAGTCAGAATCCGAAATGACTTATTCATAGATTTCTCTACGGATGAAGTCTATTTTCTTATACACTCTATAGAACTTCAAGCTGGGTTTCTTTTTTTTTAGAGGATTGGGAGCTCAAACCAGCAGTCCTGAACCAACAAGGATGACATGTACCTAGTATAAGGAATCTAATTGCACAAGTTACAGAGCGAAAGAGAAAGGGCCATAATATAGAAAAAATTAAGATGAATGAAATGTCCAATAATTTTTATGCATTTTATAAGCGTAGGTATAGGAATCAATACCACAGTCAGTTTTTCTACATGCCATACAAATGAACCATTAATATGTGATTAAACTTACCCCAGCAATAAAATAATCAAATCAGTCGTAATTTTCATTTTGATATCTACTGAAACACTGCAACAGTTGAGAAAAACTGAATTCTGTACCACTAATACCTCAGCTTGTATAGTACCTACCTACCGATATAAAATTGTCAAATTATAGGTTTTATGTATCTGAATTGTAGCTGCATTTTATTTACAAAATAAACCTTGTCGATCATTATATTTTTTACAGATGGTTAACTCGAACGTTTTTCTCTCAATTCGTTTACACATCAATTTAAAATTCAAACAATACCATTCCCACCTACGTCATAGATATCATTGCAATATTGAATTTACATTTAAGCTAATATGTATTACGAAAACAATCGTTTTGTTAAAGTGTAGGTACTTATTATTCTGTCAATCAAGAAAACACACAATTTCAACACACCCGTTGAAAATTTTTCCATAGAAGTTAAGGTTCCTGTTGTATAAAAATCAGTTTATCTCATTTGTGAGGAACTAGTAGTAGATACCAGCATGAAAGCTGCGATTGCTTTAACTGTTGTTTTAACACTGGGGTAAGTCTGTTATTTTCATTGCATTTATATTGCATTTACCTATCCAATTCTCTTATTGAAGTAATTGAATCTTTTGCATGATGGAATTTTTTTTAATTTCAGTGTTGAAATAAATGAAAAATTATAGTTTCTACTTTATGAAATATTTTGAATAACTGAATTCTGGATCTACTCATGTACCTACTTATACATATAAAAGATATGTAAAAATTATTTTGCATTAAAAAAATACTGTACCTACAGATTACAACATTAAATTTTTAAAAAATTATTTAATTTATTAAAACATTCAATTCAAAATAAAAATTTTATTTGAAATTTTCTGGAATTCCTTTAAAAATTTATTTTGCTAACAACTCCCAACACAAATTTTAAAATTGTTTTCTCAAACACGAGTTGGGTATTACATTTTTCTTGAAAAAATGAAAATATTTTTCAAAAATGTCTCCTTATTAACAATTATTATCTATGTTGTTTTATAGTACATAGATCATAGATATGTACTAGGTACCTATTTATTATGAATCGGAAGATATTTTTCCATTTTTCAAGTGTTTCTATTAAAGGACTCTTTGAATCTATTCAAACGTCAATAGTTGTACCTATCATTTTTAGAAAACACTTTTTGAGAGGCTCTGTTTAATGTTTATAATTTAAAATTCATTCAGATTTTAAGGGCAATTGAACAGGGGTCGCCAGCTTCCAAAAAATGGAGGGGTGATCTATTTTACTGTAAACATTTTGCTTTATAATTTTAAATCAATTGAATGGGTTGGTTGTCTATTAAGTACCTAAATTATTTTTTTCTTTATGATTTGTTATAAATAGATGTGTTAAAGCCAGCCCCACTTTTGGTGCGATCGCAGCAAGTAAATCATCATCTGTGTCTGCATCATCATCGTCATTTTATTCATCATCATTTTCACCTGTTAACTACTATTCTGCCGATATATGTACTGCTGTAGGTTTTAGTATTAGAGAAGACTTACCTACCTGTATTTTTGATGAATTGGAACAACAGTTCTTGCAAAAGAAATGTGAATTACTCAATTCTTATGGAGTTTATCCTAGAGATATCGGTCCTCTATTCTGTGACTTGCAACCAGATTCCTTATACTATGATATCATCCTAGTTGGATCAGGACCTGCTGGTTTGAGCTCTCTCCAATCACTTGTTGCTTTGGGTAAAAGAGTTTTGCTTATTGATAGAGGTGACTTTGCCCCTGCCTGTGCTGATTCATTATACTATAGAAGCTCTTTATACTCTTCTCAATATGTTACTGCTTACCCTGGCTACATAAATGGTGTTGAAATTACTAAGAACGTGTATAGTTCTAACATTCTTGGAGGCTGTTCTGTATTGGACCAAAATACTTGGAACATTGGAAGTAAATATCTGTATGATCAATTGACTCAAATTAATGATCAATGGACCTGGGAAAAAATCTATGGGTACTATAAGGGTTTGGAATGTTACAAATCCTATTCACGTTCTACCCTCTCAACCTCATTCTCCTCCTCATCTGCTGCATATGGTTCTCCAGTATCTAGTTCCAGTTGCTCATCTTCCTCTACTACCGCCTATGATTATAGCACCAGTGGCCTCTATTCAATTTATAATTCTTATGAAGATAGCGACCTTGCAAGAACCATTTCACAAGTATTTGAAGAATTAGGCTATCACAAAAGTCTTTCACCATTTGACCTTACTCCCAATAGCTACTGTGTATTGCCAATTCTTGGTGACATAGATAGACCTAGTTTATTCCCATATACTATTTTTAATGCTCTTGAACAATATAAGAGCAACATCAATCTTGCTTTAAGGACTACTGCTAACCAAATCCTCTTTGAAAATGATAGAGCTAGTGGTATTCTAGTTACCACTCCTTCAGGACAGCAAATCACAGTTTATGCCAATGACCAAGTTATCCTCAATACTGGCCCAATTAGCACATATCAATTGTTATTTAACTCCGGATGTGGCCCAGAAGATCTTCTAAATAAATATAACATCCCAGTCAACTTCCCTATTCCATACTTAGGTAATGGCCTAGTGTTTTCTCCTATTTACTATGGAATCTGTTTAAAATTCCCCAAAGGTTACCTCAGTGATTCTGATTCTGATTTAAGTAACTTATCCTATGCTTTTGGTGATTACAAACTTTCCTCGTCTCTTTCACTTAACTACTATAGAGCCTACTTCACAGTTAAAGGAGCTCCAGAAGCTAATGTTGAATTGAGATTCTATGCCTTCCAGCAATCTACTTCTATCAGATTAAAAAGTATGATGCAATCCTACTTCCAATATGATTCTTACACTCAAGAATATATCAGCACCTTGATAAATGAATTTGATATCCTCATTGTTGGTACCCACTTACTTACACCTAAGAGTAGAGGTTTAATAAGTTATAAAGACTGTATTGACCAACCCTACATTGATCTTGGAATGTATTCTGATAACTATGATCTGGAATGCATGTTAGAAGCCATTGAACAGGTCAGAGCTTTAGCTAAAACTGAAACCTTCCTTGATTTAAATGCTGAATTAGTTCAAATCCCAAATCAAAATATCCAAGGTGACTTCTTCACTGATGAATATAACAGGCAATCTATCCTCTACCATTCGATTCCATCTTTATACTCATCTGGTGGTTTTCCCATTGGCCTGGACTATCAAACTGCAGTGGTTGATAAAGCTCTTCGTTTCTTGGGAACTAAAAACTTACGTTATTTCCATCCATGTGTTTCTCCATATCCTTTAAGTGCTGACAGTTTAGCTTTCAGTACTTTCATTGGTCAATATGGTGCTGAAGTTATTGCTAATGAATACAATGGAATCTATCTAGACTCCATTGCAATTACTGCCTCCAGTAATGCCATCTCTACTGGCTACTGTTCACGTGACATCAGTTCTTCTTCATCTTACTCTAACACTGATATTGATATCAACAGTTCATCTAGCTGCATTGACAATAGCTTAGGCATTGATTCCACCAGCATCTCCTCTTCAAGTAGTAGCAGTAGCTATGATACCCAACAATCCTGCTCAAGCTCCTTTGTTGGAGGTAATGGTATCAACCAACAATCTTCTTTATCATCTTATGATGCTTCTCAATCTTCCAATATATCCTCATCTTCTTACTCTTCAAGCCTTAGTGGTGTTGAAGCATCTAGCTTTGAAGCCTCCTCCCAATCATCAATATCTACTCAACAAGAATCTTCTTCATATCTATCTGGAGTTACTTGTTAATTCTAATTTTTTGTTAAAAGTTTTTTAATATTACACTTATGAGATTTCATTTTATTACAAATTTAAAATAATTCTGCATAATTAATTCTTATGTAATAATTTCAAAATTAAATAATTTGTTTCGATTTTACTAATATATACCCATCATTTAAGTAATATCCACTCAAGTAAGTACCTGATTTAAAACTTGAAAAGGTTTAATTTGTTATTTAGTTTGATTTATAAGTTATGGTTTTATTCCTTTTCATGATATTATTTACCAACTTTTAATTGCACAAGTACCTACCTAACCTCACATTAATTCTCACCCAAGAACAATTTTTAGACTCAAAAATCACATAGGGTATTGGAATATTCATTCATATAGGTATTTCAATACCTGTCAAACATTTTTTGGTAGCGGCTACCATAGCAAAATTACTGATCGTTTAGGTGGTAGCAAAACAGTAGAGGATATCAAAATTTCATTGTAATTGAGTAGCTAAAATTCTAATTTGCTACCATAAAAAAGAATAGTAGCGAAACTACCTTTTTAGCACCAATTGAGTAGCGAATTGTTTGACGGGTAACATCATGATACCATCATTTATTGGAATACATTTGGGAATTTCTCACCAATTTTGTCAATGTTTTCCTTTTTATCAAATTTAACTTGAACTAAAAGTTTTAAATTTACCATTTTTACAATATGTACAGAGGCTAGATTAACTGAAAATACATATAAAAAGGTATTGCAAGGTATAGGAATTTTAAAACTTTGCACGGATCATGCTTTTTTTATAAGGTTAGGTATGTTGCATTCTGTATCTATTTTTTTCCCCATATTAATCAATGTTTCACTTCAACAATCTTCTTAATTTACTCAGGTACCTACTGAATGAGTCAAATAATTAGAACATTTTTCATTTTTGTCAGATTTTTTAGGTTTTTAATTTTTGTCAAATTTTTAATTCAGTTTTGGTAAAACTTTAATTTTTTCAATCAATTATTGTACTTGCCTATTAAAACTTTCGATCTTGTTAAAATCTTAATTTCTTTCAACATTTTAGATAGGTGTGTACCTAGCAAATTAAGTATGTCAATTTTATAAAATTTCTCAATTCTATCATAATGTTTTGTAATTTTATAAATAGGTAGTTTACTTCATGTTATCAATTATCATGCTTGTCAATATTCTTTCAAATTTTCCAAATTATGAAACTTTTGGATGTTACGGATTTTGTTAGTCTTAGGTACTAAAATTCAACATTTTGTGTTGTAAGATTTGATATTTTTTCAGTTTTGTTAGATTACTTTATTTGACCATTTTTTTAAAAAGTTAAGTAGGTACTTAATATATCTTTAAAATTTTTAATTTCATCAAAATTTGTCAATTTTGTCAAATTTCTTGATTTTTTCAAGTGTTTTACCAAGTACCTAGGTAACAATTTTCAATTTGGTAGAATTTTTGAAGCTTGTCAAGTTTTTTAATTTTATTAAATAATTCAGTTTTGTCGGATTGTTGAATTTTGTCAATTTTAATTCATTACCTACGTAATCATGTTGAAAATTAGACTATGTCGAACACCCAAGTCTCTAAATTTATCTGTAAGATATTTCTCACTAAAAATTGCCCACTCTCTATACATATCTACACTCAATTCTTAAATTCCTATTCACAACATGTGAAACAACTTTCTCACCATTCTCTTATCATACTCCCAGTTTTCAAATAATTCAAAAACCAGATAAAGATTAAAGCGGAAACTTTTCTTGACATCAGTCACAAATAGGCGACCAAGTTTGCCCTTTTGTATGTATTTAACGCTGCCATACTTAATAAGGCCTCGAGAACTTCCAACTTTTCTCCGAGTTATTTAAAAATTAACGCTTCGACCTAGTTCTAAAAGTCTGTAGAATTATTTAAGATCACGGTCACATCACAGCTGCCTGCTATTTAGTCGAGTACACCTCGATAATATGACATCCCACTCTACCGAAACTTACAACCAAACAAGTTCGAATTCGCCAAGCTGCACGAATCCAAACAATTCCAACTATTGAATGAAAAATCAACGCCGAGGAATTATTCTCATTAGTTGATAAACTTATGACAGCACGAGTTGATTACTTGGCGAACTGCGGGTTTTATCAATTCGAAGTTGAAAATAACCCCAGCTAGGTACCTAGATTATATGCATGTATTTCATGTGGAAAGAATTTCGAAAGAAAAAAGCCACTTGGCAAAAGAAAAATCCGAAGATAAAGTTGTGAAAACCCTTTTTCGGACGTTGCGGTTTGTAGTTTTACGTTAGTCTTCTTTCGAGGCCATAAACGTGGCTTACGCTTACCGCAGCATTCGAATTAACGATACGTGTGGTTTTTTCCACACACCCGAAAACTTACCCGCACTTTTACAAAAGCTTCTCCCAACGGCGAGAACATCAAATCGAATCTGTTTTTTGTTAATATAAATAGCTTCTTAATTTGGCATACGATTAGACGAAGCGCCTCTTCTAAATTATTTGTTATGTTAGTGATAGGCCCAGAGGTCAGGTACACAATTGTCATAGCCATTATTACATTACGTCCCGCGGAAGTTCCAAATCTGAGAGGTACGATTAATGAAATGCATCTGATCTGGAAAAAGTTTTGGAATCGAATTATACGAAATTAAATAAGTGAGCCTGGATGCTAAAACCACCCTTGGGGTTCAAAAATTTATTTTCGAGTTGACGCTGATTTTAGGTTTTTCAGAGGGAGTAGAATCAAGGGGGAACCTCAACAGTGGAGGCAAATTAGCATCAGATTTACCACCCCACAGACCTCAGGTTAAATTTTCAATCACATTATCTCCTCCGGGGAGGTCAAAAATGATTTTTGACCCTGTACCCCTCTTATGTGTCCACCCTACCTCAACCCTCAAACGTATTGCTATTGCTAAATAAAAACAGATGGGCGTGGTGGGGTGGACACATATGAATGGGGAGAGGATCAAATAGTATTAACACCACCAATTTGAGTATATTTCCCCAACCCCCCTTCCTTCAGGACTCTCTATCTCCTCTGCTTACGGTGCTACGGAAAAATTTTCCATACAAAAAATATTGGAAATTGAGTGTAGAACAAAAAAGTACTGAACTGTTTTTATCCTAAAATCAACCCCCGAGGAGATAATGTGATAAAATGGCTTTCCCCTCTTAAAAAGTTAGCCTGAGGTCTGTGGGGTGGTAACTCTTTGGGGTTATTCAGGAAACCACTCTCGACAATTTTCCGAAATAAAAGCTTTGCTAGGCAAAAATGTTTTTTTATTTTCTAATTTGCCTCCACTAAAACCTGAAAACCATTTTTTGAGCCCAAAAGGTGGTTTCAGCATCATACTGTTAATAAGATTTTTAATAAAAATGGGATCGGGTACTTGCGACGAGACCACATTACCGATGGCTAGAAAAAGTGATATGCATATTCCGAGTATAAGGGTAACTTTTTCATCCATTAGCAAATCTATCAATATGCATAAATGAAACACTGTAACAGAATGAAACCGTCGACTCGTTCATTACCCTCTCCGGAGAATTGTTCTAATTGACGAATTATATTATAAGGGAATATCTACCGATTCGATTTTGATATTTAAAGGTACACGTTTAATAAACGCAAGGGTCGTACTAGTTTCAAAGTAAACATGCTGGGTATACTCACGTATGCCTAAAAATAACCCGAATGAAAATTGTATGAAAGCTCTTAAAACCGCTCTTTGCTCGCTTCGAATTACCAACGCATCGTATAACGGCGGTACGCAAAGCAGTAATGCTAAAACAGCTGTAAAAAATTAATTTTTTTAAGTGATGGCCTTCGCGGATGTTGATATCGCCGTACGCCGTACGTAACGTAAACCATACTACACCTTCTTGAAACCGTCTGCATAATCTCACCAACCATGTTGTTTGGTAATCCTCTAGCTCTTGAAGGTCGTCCCTTAACGTTAATCTTTTCCAAATTCTTTCCGCTAAACTTGAACTTGAACGTGACATTTTATTTTATTGTTTACATTTTTATACTCTGCGGCGTTCTAAACTGTGCGAGTTGGGGAATTTAGTTCTGTTCGAGGGGATAAGGGAGAGTGTTTTATGCGGCCAGTTATTTTTATCGGTGATGAAATTTGCCTACTTTTTTATGCTTCGACGCGACGTTTGAGTGGAATTTATTGATAAGCATAAAAGTGAATATAAATGATATTCATGGTAGAAATATTGAAAATAAGTAATTGTGATGTTCGAACCCCTATTTGGAAGTAAAAAATAGAATTCGAATTTTTTATTATTTCAAAGATCTGAAGTGAGCTCATCTTGAAAATTGTACACGTGAAAACTATAACAGATCGTCGACGTACTTACCTACTCCGGAAAAATTTTTCATCCCTCGTCTCTGGTAATTTATAGCAACACAAATGCATATTGTGAAGCTGGCATAGGTTCACCAGATCTTAAATCTTGAGATTTCGACGATCCAAGTCCAAAATCCTTCTCAGTTCAAATTTTTTCGATTTTGATTCATTTTAATTTCTTAATTCTAATTTTTTTAAATTCAATAATAACATTTTCCCAACAGTTTAAACTCCAATTTTCTCAAAATTTGTCCAATTTTTATTGTTTGAATTTTTTTTAATTTCATATTTTTCAAAATTTCTTCCAATTATTGAGTTGGAAGAAATTTTGAGAAATAATAAATTGATAAAAATTTTTAAAATCCAAGTTGGAAAAATGTAAAGAAAATTTAAAGTAAAAAAAAATTACTTACATTAGAAAAAATTTCAAGGTTGGAAAAAATTTCAGTAGGTATCTACTAAAAATTTTCTCAACTTCAATTTCTTAATTTTTTTCAACTTTATATTTAAAAAAATTTCCAGCTCAAAAATTGTTCTGAATAATTTTAAAAATCTTCAATTTTTTTTTTAACCAATCATATGAAATTTATCCAATTGAAAATTGTAAAATTTCACCCCACTCAATAAGTAATTTTTTTTACATTTAAAAGTAATCGAAAAATTAATTCAAAAAATCAAAATTGAATAAATCATAAGAAAATTTTAATTAAAAAATTCAACGGAAGGAAAAATGTTAAAATTGGATACAGCGTTGGAAAAAATTAGAATTAAAGAAATTGAAAAAATACAAGAGTTTGAAAAAATTTAAACTTGGTTCATCAAACTCCCATTTGCGTCGATATGATTTAAGAGCTAGTGTGAATTTCAGTTGGTTTCAATTGAGGTAAGTACATAATTATTATCTAATTAAAACTTCGAAAATGCTTCCAATTACCTACGTACTTTTACTCACCCGAAATGTCTTTCACTTATCAAAAATTTGAATTTTCACCAAAAAGTAGAAATTCTTCCCAAAATTGTAGATTCTTGCAAAGAATGTAAAATTTTACAAAAAATTGCTGTTTTTGGTCAAAATTACCATTTTTGGTTTAAGAAAATATCATTGTTGAGTCAAAAATTACGGTACCATGTTTGGTGAAAATTCACTTTTTTTTGTAAAAATTATGTCAATTTTGGCTCTGAGTGGTCGAACTCAGCATAGTTCAGCTTGGCTCGTAACGACAAGATTTCTGGCAATTTTAACAAATAAAAAACAATTCTTAACTGAAATATGAATTTCTATCAATAAGAGGAGATTTCTTGCCACGAATAGAAAGAACTAACCAAAAAATGATCATTTCATGAACAATGCAAGTTTTTACCAAAAATAGCCATTTTCATCGAAAATTGTAATTACCTACTTACTCATGTCAAGGTCAAAGTTCGGAGGTCGAAGGTCAAAGATCATACATAAAAGGTAAGAGTGTCATCTATATTCCTAAAACTATTTGATGTCAAAGTAAAGAATTCATCTCTTCAAAAATGTAAGAAAAATATTCCTTTTTCTGGATTGGTTCGTTGTCATTGATTCATTGAACAAGTAAATATTTCCTTAAATCAACCCCAAATTAGTCTTCAAATGTCCAAACCAATACCCTAGTATCAGGTTCAACTTTCGCTTGATTTCTTCTGCATCCGAATGGAAAACTAAGTAATTAAAATCACTTCCAAGTACCTAGTCAATTCCGGAAAAATTTTCCATAGGTACCTCAATTTTTTTCGGTAAAAATAATCATTTTTGGTAAAAATTATGTAAATTTTTAATCTGATTGACTCGTTCGGCGATAACAAGATTTTCAACAATTTTAACAAAAAAAAAGCAATTCTTGATCAAAATTTGAATTTTTACTAAAAATAGGTATTCAAAATTGCTTTAAATCACCCAGAATGTCTTTCATCTACTCAAGTTAAGGTCAAATGTCATAGTTTCTTCACTCGATAAAGTTGGTGAATTTTCAACTTTGGTCCAGTGATTCCATTCTTGAGGGTCGGTTTTGGATTTTAAGTTAAAATAATGCCAGAAATGGATTCAGGAGTTTCGTAAACCTCCTTACACCCAGGTACCTATTACAAAAATTTTTTGGATAAATATTTTTGAGGTTTTTCCCCTATTTTTTGGGGGTTTTAATTTAACCAACCTCACTTCCTAAAGATGATAAATTTTGGAAAAAATCTTTTCCAACTCAAAAAATTTTAAGAAATTGAATTTTGCCAACTCGAAAGCTCTATTTCTTTTTGTGTGCCTTTGATGGAAATTTAAATTTCAGGTAACACCATAAGTTTTTGCGAAAAATGCTCTATTTTCCAAAGTACCAGGATCTGGCTAGTTCGAAAATCCATTTTCAACGTTTGATTTTTGTCATTAGGTTTTCACAAATAATGTATCTTCTGAGATGTAGGCATGGATTGTCATCTTGTCAGTGGCGTCGTCAGAATCGAAAATTGGGGGGCACAAAAGGGGCCGTGTAATTGGACAACTTTTTTTTGCTTTTTCGAAATGGTAAAGAGGGAGGGGAGGGGATTGGGGACTGACTTTTTCAAGTGCCCAAAATGGGGAGAGGGTGAAAAGGGAGCCTTCTTCTGCCCTTTCGTCTTAGATAGATCATAGAATTGTAATTTTGTTCATGCCCGAGCGAAGCGAGGGCGAAGCTTTGAAAAAATTGGATTTTTAATGCCCTAAAAAGACATTTTTTCATGTTTCAATGCTTTGAAAATCCTATCTGAAGTAAGTGTAATGTAAATTTATTAATATTACATAAGTTTGGGGGGGAGGGGGTCAAGCGGGGGCCAGAATTTTTCGGGGGGTCCCCCTCCCCCTTGACAACGCGACGCCTCTGCATCTTGTATAGATTTTGAGAATAATCGACATCTCGAAAAATAACAAAATATTTAGTGACGCATTTTGACCTCGCAAGTTGTGAAATGTGTAATTTGAACTAGTGACGCATTCGCAGCAAAATTCTAACCACCAGCTTGATAAAATTTTGGATACGGTGCGGCGGTCGCGACGAAATTTGCAACAAACTGGAAAATAATACAACGAACGTGAAGAAATTTCGTTAACGAGTTCCATAATGATTTCGTATAATTCGGGCCTAGGAATTCGTTTTAATTAAAATTTTATCAGTTTTTTCATTAATTGCGTAATTTTGCGACGCTGTAGGCATTAAATGCTCAGTACCGCCCAAAAGAGCTGACAAAATTGCCAGTCGATTTTTCAATGAAATTGTACCATCTTCTTATTTGTAGAAGCTATAATTCAGGTACCTCTACCTACCTAATTCTACACATCGAAATTTCAACATTTTTGCTCTTCCAAATAAACCATCTAACCCTTATGTTTAAAAAATTCAATCGATTTCATCCTCTGAGATGGGTTACCCATTTGACAGTTTGTGTGAGAAGGTTAATCGTTATTCGGTGAAATCCGCTTCGAAATTGTCAGCTTTACTGTTCCAAGGCTTTATTGAATTTTCTTTTAAATTTTTCCACATCGAATTTGAAAACCATGGTACTCGTGTTTATAAAAATCAGCGTCCTGTGCTGGTTTGACATCTGTTTTATACATGTGAGTAGAGTGTTCTTTCACATATCGTTTCATTTGTATTTTTCCAGTAGATTGGTCTCGTGGAAATGATATTTCACTCATACGTATTTCAAACGTAACATCGTATCGCCTTAGGGTCCTAACAAGACGTGTCAATTAAGTTTATCGAAATCGTATTGAATAATAAACCATCCGTATTTACTTTCTATGGTCATGGAATTTACCCCGAATACGTTCAACCTTTTTTTGGCATCGACGATTCGAGCTGGGAATCGTTTCATGTTAGAAATATCGCTTTTCTCGAATTTCCCAAAATTTCCCCTTCAAAGTAGTCAACCTCTGTTCTAAATCTACTGGTAATACTACAAATAAATCATTCCTAGGAGCTTCAACACCTTCGAAAAATACCAGTCAAATTTTATTAGGAAATTAAATTCCAGGATGCTTGGCTTAGCAGACTAAGCCTATGCCCCCAAGCCTACCTACGCAACACGAACGCATTCGTATTAAAAGTCAATTTACGTTTCGTCGTTTTAATTATCAACGAAAGATAGACCTACGAGAACGTGAGAATTAGCGTCTTTCCTTCGTTCGTATACGAGAAGAATAAGCTAACAGCTCAACATTTATCTAGGCCATTTTTCAACCTTTTCCCCCCACACCTCGTCCTTTTCAGTCGTTCGTTTTCCTAATTCATTTCCATCTGGCGAATTTTACACTTTTTTTCGGTTCACTAGTTAGCGAGAGAAAAATCAATGGAATGTTGAGAAAAATTCTATACTTGGTTGATAAAAATATAATAGAGTAGTAAAAACTCATGTGATAGTGCGTGGGTAAAAATACCCACATTCTTCTCCAGAGTATGGTGTGTTTGAAAAACTGCGTGCGTTCAATTTGGATAAAGTATTTTCCTATTATCCCATCATTGCGATAATCTCATAGCTATTTGATAACGCAAGCCATTGTCTCGAGTTCGAAATGAAAAAATCACATGTCTTCGGCTGAAAATGGAAAGCGATTACCTATAATTCGAATGCACGAGTACGTAGGTAGATAATACGACCACGACCAGTCTACCTCGAGTAACTATACCGAAAAACTTTTTAACGTTTTGAAATTTAGTTGAAGTTTTATTCGCCTCGGTGAGTTTTCTAAAACGAGTTTATTTTTTAACGCAGACATTTTCCACTTCACCTGCAGACTTTTATTCGGTTAAATTTTCGCCAGTCAAGAGGTATTTTTAAAAATCAACTTGTTGGGCAGCCATAAAAACCACGATCCTTTACCTAACCTAATAAATTTCGAGTTTTTCGTGTATTGAATTTTTACGTACTTTGAATAGACGAATGGAATTTATGAAATTGTTAATTTCTTAAGCTGACTAATCGAAAAATATGAAAAAATTGTACCTAAATACCTACGTTGAAATTAAGACCCTTTATCGATAGGTAGGTAAGTATTTTGTAATTTGTACCCTATAGGCGATAAATTCCCCCTTGGGTGCGCCTTATGGACGAAATGAATTTGAAGTATAACTTAAGTTTCATAGAATGGTGTGGCAAAGTGTGCAGTGACGTACCGAAGTCAGGATATTGAATTGAGGGGGCAAAGGTCTGATTTTTGAAAAAAATTGAAAATCAAATTATTTAAGCGCGAAACAGACTGACTTTTTTGGAGGGCGGGAATGGATGGCACAAATTTCAGACTGAATTAAATTTTTTAACCACTTCTCCTCTCATTCAATTTATTGCTTTTCCCTGCCTAATTTCAATGTATCTAATCTATGTATCTAGGTACTCGAAGTTGGAAAAATCAGCGAAATTGTCAATTTGTCCCGAAAAAAAGAAAGAGTGGAAAAGTTCGAGAAAAAATTATAATTGATTTCAAAAATTTTGTTATTTCAATGGAAATGCGAGGGAAATGAATTTGGCCCGAACGAAACGAGGACGAAAATTTTAGAAAACCTCAAGTTCAAGGCGAAATAAATTTTAATAAATAACAATGTTTGTAGAATAAAAAACTTGAATAAAAAATTGACCACTATTACTATGAAATTAGTGAGGAGAGAAGTATGACGAGGCCGAGCGCAGGCGAGGCCAAAGCTTTTAAAAAAATTTATTCTCAAACATCGAACATGAGTTTTGAGGGAAAAAATATATAGGTATGTAATAAAATTAGGTGAATATTGGAATAATTTTGAGGAAAAATACGAAAAAAATAACTTTGTATGAAGTAGATGAAATACATACTCGTACATACAATAAGGCCGAGCGCAGTGAGGCCCAAAGTTTTGAAAATTTTAGAATTGGGAGGTATAATTTCAGAGTTGGACTGTAATTTTTGAAGAAGCGATGTTTACTCCAAAAATTTTATTGTTATTGGTCAAATTTGCCAAATTTTCTCATTTTGAGACGAATTGCCAACTTTTTTATAATATCATTTTTTTGGGGGGGGGGGGGGTGAGTCACCCTCCAGACCCCCCATTCGCTACGCCCCTGCATCTAAGTTATACTCGAAGATGTTACTTAGAAAATAAATATAATCTTTTTTTGCATTTTTCTAAAAAATAAATATTTATCTACTTTTTTTTGCATTTTTATAAAATGAATACCTACCCTTTTTATGTGTTTTTTTTTAGAAAATAAAATACCTACACTTTTTTAATAATGTACTTATATATTATAATATATTTTTACCTACTACAAAAAGAAGAACAGAACATAAAAAACTTTTCAATGAAAGCAATGTTTTTGAAAAAAAAATGAAAATTCACCTTAGAAATTTTTATTGAGTAAGAAATGCGCAAAATTGGCATAAAATTGATGAGGGGGGGGGTCGTCGCTGAAAAAAATGAAAATTCACCTGATTACTAGTGCATATTTTAAGTTCCCAAGAAAATTTTGGAAATTTTTTATTGAGTTAAAAATGAGCGAAATTTGGGTGAAATTGATTTTTTTAGAGGGGGTCCAGTCAATCAATGGGGGGGGGGGTCTATATATTGATTAGGGGGGGGTCATTTCTGAAAAAAATGAAAATTTACCTGATTACTAGTGCATATTTTTAGGTTCCCAAGAAAATTTTGGTAATTTTTATAGAGTTTTAAAATGAGCAAAATTTGGGTGAAATTGATTTTTTAGAGGAGGTCCAGTCTATCGATGGGGGGGGGGTCATTTCTGAAAAAAAATGAAAATTTACCTGTTTACTAGTACATGTTTTTACGTTTCCAAGAAAATTTTTGCCATTATTGAGTTAAAAATGAGCGAAATTAGCGTCAAATTGATGAACTTTTTTTAGGGGGGGGGGGGGTGGATCCGTCCATTGATGGGAGGGGGTCGTCTATTGATAGGGGGTCCTGTAATTATAGGGGGTTTGTTTTTAATTATTTTCTAAAATATTTATTGTTAATTTTTTTTTCTCTTTAAAATTTAAATTTGTAATTTTTTCCCCATTTTTTCGGCCCCCCCAAAATTTTCAACGACGAGTTGCTCGTCAAGAATACCCCTTCGCAGCACCCCTGCGACCAGTCTACCTCGAGTAACTATACCGAAAAACTTTTTAACGTTTTGAAATTTAGTTGAAGTTTTATTCGCCTCGGTGAGTTTTCTAAAACGAGTTTATTTTTTAACGCAGACATTTTCCACTTCACCTGCAGACTTTTATTCGGTTAAATTTTCGCCAGTCAAGAGGTATTTTTAAAAATCAACTTGTTGGGCAGCCATAAAAACCACGATCCTTTACCTAACCTAATAAATTTCGAGTTTTTCGTGTATTGAATTTTTACGTACTTTGAATAGACGAATGGAATTTATGAAATTGTTAATTTCTTAAGCTGACTAATCGAAAAATATGAAAAAATTGTACCTAAATACCTACGTTGAAATTAAGACCCTTTATCGATAGGTAGGTAAGTATTTTGTAATTTGTACCTATAGGCGATAAATTGTTCGAGACTTACTGTATAACGTTCTGAATACCGAGGTATTT
The DNA here is from genome assembly GCA_033439095.1 of Pseudococcus viburni. Lineage (NCBI taxonomy): Eukaryota > Metazoa > Arthropoda > Insecta > Hemiptera > Pseudococcidae > Pseudococcus > Pseudococcus viburni. The sequence goes on from JAVBJF010000017.1 coordinate 2,053,256, forward strand.
ACGATAATTACGCTCCTTGTTCGGAATGAAAAAAATTTCTAATTTTATTTTTCCGAGCTGTGTGAAGTCGAAATAGTGTGGGTACTCGTAAAGATCTGTTTTCAGGGTGTTTTTCTCCTAAGCTTGATGATTTTTTCTCCTATACTTAAGAGGTGAAAACGTTAATTAATGTACGAGATGGTAAATGATGAGTGTTCCTATTTATAATGGTTTTCTGGTTTCTTTTTTCCTCTTTTTTTCAAATTCAAGTTTATGGAGGTACAATTAAGAAACGTTGTACCTATTTGAATTATTCATAAGTTTTCTAGCTTTTCATCGCAGTATTTTAAAATGATTTTTTAATCCTCCTCTCAAGAAAAAAACAGGTACCTATCTATGTGCATAATTGATGATTAATTGATTATAGGTGGTTACCTACTTGATTCTAGTTGAACTTTGAAAATCATCAACATGATAAAATTCGTCTTCTAAGCTGTTGTAAAATACATTAATCTATTTTCTGCTTCAGTTGTGGGTATAAAGAAGACATCTAGGTGGGGACTTACCAGAAAATGGAGTTTATATTCCAACTCAATGGTGCCAAAATATAGAAGAAATTCAATTGTGATGGCGTTGGGTTGTGAAAGGAGGGAGCAAAAAAAATGATTCGACTTTTGAACTCAGCATCGTCGAAAACATAACAAACGACATCCACTTGAATTTTTCGATGTTTTCAGGTTTTGAGCAAAATTCGGATCTTTTCGGAAAATATTAAGGGAGAGGTGGTCGAATCTAAAATTTAAGCGGATATTCATACTCAGCGTCTCAAAAAACGTTACAAACTATATGCCATACATGATTAATTTTTTTTTGAATTTTGACCCAAATCGCCTACACACAAAACTCTAATGGATCTGGTCAGTTAGATCTTGGAACCCATTTCGCACTTTTTCAGGGAGGAGGTGTCTGAGTTTCCTCACATATTGAAGTATTACCCAAAAAAGGCAACCAATTTCTCCACCCTTCCTAATGGGTACTTAAGGAGCTCCACTTATTTCTTCCCTACTCAAGACCAAACTGAACTACCTTGTCAAATTCTGTCAAAAACCGAGGAATGTTTTTTTATTCCATTTCACTCCTCAGTGAGTAGGTATGCAACCCTTAACAGAAAACATTTATTATGAAAATTAATTGCCATGAATGTAAAGTGTCCCTCTCCAAGGTCTTAGAACAAAAATATTTGAACCGAAATTTACTTTGCGACGAGAAAGTGAGATACGTTTTGTCAGAATAATTGAAATTTTTTCTTTTCCAAACAAAAGCCAAGGAAACTAGCTCCTATAACTAATAATTTTCTCAATTTTCTTTAATCATATTATTTTTTTTTGCAAAGGTGTAATCAATTTAAAAGAATTTTTATCTGTAATATTTTACAAATTAAACTTTTCTCAAAATTTTTCTGACTTTGATTTTTAAAGTTATATATATTTTTTTAAATTTCTTCCAATCCATTTTTCCAACAATTTTAAAATTTTTCCTGAATTTTTTTCAACTTTGAATTAAAAAAATTTCAACTTCGTGGTTTTCATGATTTTTTACAACTGAATAATTTGAAGAAAGTTTTAAAAGAGGGTGCTCTACGCTTTTCGGGTTGCATAAACGAAAAATTGATAAGGCAGAAATTAAGTTTTGAATTTGCATTTTTTTGCGTTTTAACGAGATGAAATTATGAAATAATGTATGAATATGATTTTAATACGTAAAATAAAGAAAATAAAAGTATTGAAAAGTTTCATTTGCCAATATAATTATGATACTGCAAACTTGAAGAAATTAAGAGTTGTTGGCGGTTTTCGCAAGATTTATCCGAAACTATTGGATCAAATTTAATGAAATTTGGATAATATGTTATTTTACATCACATATCCAAATTTCATCAAATTTTATCCAATAGCTCCCGAGAAATCTTGCAAAAACCGCTAACAAATCTTACATATTTTTTCTCTACAAATTTATGGTATCATAATTATATTAGCAAATGAAACGTTTCTATACTTTTATTTTCTTTATTTTACGTATTAAAATCATACTCATACATTATTTCTTCATTTCACCTCGTTAAAACTAAAAAAAAAACGAAAATTCAAAACCTAATTTCTGCCTTGTCAATTTCTTGCTTATGCAACCCGAAAAGCGTAGAGCACCCTCTTAAACATATGAAATAAAATTAGAAAACGATTTTAAAAATCAAATTTGGAAAAATTTTGAGAAAACTGGTGTTTAAAAAATTTTACTGTTGAGAAAATTTCAAAATTGGATAGAATAGGTATAATTTTGAAAAAAAATTAGAATTGAAGGAATAGAAAGAATTTAGAGTTGTAAAAATTATTAAAATAAGTACTCATACAGGGTGTCCGGTAAGCGGTCTGCCATACTTCATTTTTGGATATAACCGGGTAGGTAGCACTAAAAAAAAAAACGTTAGATGAACAAGTTGCATATCTTGAAAATTGAAGGACCAAATTATGTTATTTAAAAAATCACGTAATTTTTTTTTCAACCATGGGAATGGATAGTACTTTGAAAACTGAGTAAATTTTCATTATATGACTTTTTGCATAGCTTGAAAATTGAAAGGGCTACAAAAAATTTTGTTCGAAAAAAGTTCTAAAAAAATAAACTAATCAAGGGAATGGATAGTATGTTGAAAAATGAACAAATTTTTGTTCTACAGACTTTTTGCCTAACATCAAAAATGAGGGGACTACGGGTTATTAAAAAAGTGGGCTTCAAAAATTTTTTAAATTTTCTCAAAAATGAAGTATGGCAGACCACTTATCCGACACCCTGTATAATCCTAATAAATTTGAGAAAATTTAAATTCAAAAAATGTTTATTGATGGAAAAATTTTAAAATTGTATATAGCTTTGAAAAAATTTATATTGGAGTTGAAAAAAGTTGAACTAAAAATAAATAATTAAATTTGGCCTTGGCTCGTCAAAATTCCATCCGCGGAAAAATTATTTACGAACTGATTTTTTTCTGGTGAAATTCAACGTCATCGACCGGGTCACACTGCAAGACAAAAAAAAAACATTAAAAAATCGTGTGTAAAAAATATCTCGATGACGATCACGACGATGCGAAGATGCGATGATAGTACGATTATGTTATGTTATCAAAACCATAAGCCAAAATTCATTTCGAAAATCGAAATTTAATGTCATCTGAATCTGAGATAGGTAGATAGAATTCGTTTTCCCGTTTTCATTTTACTCATTCGCGGATTTGGTGTAATTTTAAAACCTTTCTTATTGAATAGTTTTTACGAATTTCATCGATCGAATGAATTACGAGTAATCTGTTATCAGTAAGTATTCACGTGTTTTTGTTTCTTTTTTGAAAATAGAAATATGTGTTAGATGTCTGCAAATCGACTTTCGAATTTCATTTCATTTGAGAATTCGAATTATTAAAGTGACCGTTTCGATTTCAGGTATTCTACCGAAAATATTTTCATCATCTTCACCGACTACGAGGACCGATTACTACTCACAGCTGTTGCATTTGTGATTATTCAAAATGTTGGACGAAGAAGAAAATCCGCTCCCTTATTACTCATCGCCTGGAACATTGATATCGATTGCTTCAACTAAAGTGGCCTTGATATGTTGGCAACATCAGCTCGTTCATCTCAATCTTTATCCGGATGAAATCTATACCATGCAAGCAAATTGGTTTACGAAACATCGGTTCCGTAGCGTTGAAATATTTCGAGTACCAAGCCGCATCGGAGACCTGATCGATGGTCATATTAAATTAGTTGGCCAGGAGTTGAAATGGTGGTGGAATCATAATGAATGTTTATTCAGCGATAACGTTTATGAAATGAAATCCAAATACACCAGTTATTTGATTTTCGATCCGAATGGCCTGGTTAGTTACAAATCTACCGCTCTAAATTTACTATACAATGGAAACCTAAGTCCGACGGAAGCATTCAGAATCGCTTGCAAGTACAGTTTTGAAAGCGATATCGAACGGTTGTGGCCCTCTGTATCGAAATATTTCGAACACAATTCGGATTGCGATTTCGATCTTGATGAAAATACTGCTTGGGCATACTGGATTTTTCGTATGAAAAATCAATTAGACAAGTTGCCTGGAGATAAACAAGAATCGGCCGAATTTCGTGTAATATCTGAGGGTACTTTATGCCTATGGCCGGAAGTTGAATTCTTCTGGAATAAATTGGACGAACGTCAGCGATCGTCTCAAATCAAAAAGCTGCTGTCGAAGGGTCCTCTGGTCAAGCATTTGTTGCCAAAATTGAACAAACAACAATTGGACCAAGCTTTACAGAAGGATTGCCACACGAATGAGATTTTTTATAGTTTGGCTAAATACGACAGGAACAATATTTATGCTTTACAGACTTGGCATTATGTGAAAGATTTTATCTATAAGGGCGATTTCGGTCCTACTTTGTACGATTTGATGAAATTGGCGTTTACTGAACTGAAATGGGGTTACGATCACGTTGCTGTTTTAATTTATGAAATATGGTCCACTGCTTCGGATGACCTGAAAAATCATATTTTAAAGGGAAATAACGAAACTTATTTCGATAGCTTGTTCGGACCGGATAATGACTGTGATATGCGTTGGTACGGTCGCGATATGCGATTTCATCAAGATATATTGGCAAATACGAAGCGAGTACCTCAATATATGTTTATGTGGAAAGATAATTGGCGCAACGTAATGCTGATCGCAACACCTTCGGATTTTGACAAGTTTTTGAGAATAATGTGGGGAGACGATGAAAGTGAAATTGCGTTTTTCAAGAAATGCGAGATGGCTTACGAAGGTAAAACGTGCCGATCTTTTGATAAATTCATCGAATGTGGATTATGCGACGAGTTGATCGGCTACTTGAAATACTGCTCTGCTGACGAAGAAGAGTTACGAACTAGAATGAAACAAATCATCGATTCGAATCTGAACCAAATGCATAAGTTCAGGTTTAGCTCATTAATTAAGTTCAGCGAATTCATCGATAAAGCGTTTCCATCGCCGGACTTGGCTCAGCGATTTAAACAAGAATTTATTCGCGAACGTCTGGAATCCTGGTATGATTTATTGAACGAAAGTCGCCTAAAAGGAGTAAAAAATATGATCGAATGTTTCGTGAATTTCGATGCCGAATTATTAACGGAGATTAAACAAAAATGTTTCGAACGTTGCAAGCATAATATAACGACTGGTACATTTCGTGATTTTGAGATACACGATTGGGAAGATTTTCTTTTGTGGTGTGCTCCAAACGAAAAGGAAATTACGAACTTTAAAAAATCTATTTCCATCGATGAAGTATTTCATGTAATGTTGGCGAAGGCCATCGAAGGTGGATATGTTGTCATGCCAATCACAAACGATGGCGGTTGTTTTGCCAAACTTATGGAACATTTGTACCCTAATTCCAAAGTTTTGATGAGTTTTGCTCCTCTTAGAGCGTTTTTACGTTGGTATTTCGAATCCGACGAAGCTGTGAAGACTTTCAAACAGGATACGATTCAAAAATACGAAGAAATCAAAGCGCTTACTGATATGTTTGAGAAAGGCGACCAGAAGACCATCGGGCATGTGATGAATTTCTTTTTCAATCACGATGCATACCAGATAAGGTACTTTTTGATCTTGAACGGTTTGTTGGGATCGAAAGAAGAGGACGAGGAAGAAAGTGAAGGTGAAGAAACTAGCGGAGATGAAGAAATCAGCGAAGATGAAAAATTAGATGAAGATACATGTTCGGAATCAGACGAGGATGATACAATGGACCTTAACGAATGATGTTTATTTCGAATGAAAATTATATATTTCGAAATCATTCAAGGTCGCGATGTGCTTTTTTTACCTATTGTTTTTTTTTTAAATTTCGATTTTCAAGTGAGATGACGGTTTTGTACTTTTTTAAATGGCGTACCTATTTGTATGATTTTATATTACTTTATGACATATTTTTAATGTAAGATGTAGGGCGTAACGTATGACGTATGTAGTTGGAAATGAAATAGTTATCATGTTTGATTGTTAATTAATATAGTTGGTTTCGTATTAATTTTTCTCTTCGGAATTGGAAAAAAAGAAAAATTGGACAATTGGAGACTTGGAGAGGGTGGCAAAAATTATGAAAATATTAATAAAATAACGGTTTCGTAATGTTTCAATTTCAATTTTTGTAGACGAACCGTTATGGGTTATGGGCGTTATGTGAAATTTTTTGCGTTACCTGCGTTATCATTTCAACTGACGGACGTTACCCTGACCGCTCGGTAAACCAGCCTTTGAGGCCAACTCGGAAAGGGAAAGTGACAGAGAGTTAGTGTGGTGCGATTAATATTGAATATTCACACTTCGAAAAAAATTCGAATATTAAGTAAACATTTTTTTAAATTCCAATTGTTTGGATTTCAACGAGGTACGTTGAATCTACTTAGTATCAAAAATTGTTTACAGTAAAAACACGAAAATTAAATTTAAATTTTACAGCCATAGAACGTTCTATCTTTTCTAAGCAACCAAAAAAACCGCATTTTTCAATTTTCTGTCGAATTTTAACGTATTTATTCATATTCCTAAATTTTTCATTCAATATTCCCACCAAGCACCAACTCTTAACACTATTCGATTCTTCGAATATTCGCACCACCCTATACAGGGTGTCCGGCAAGTGGTCTGCCATGGGTGGGTACCACTAAAAAAAAGTTAGATGAACAAGTTGCATATCTTGAAAATTGAAGGGGCAATGATGTTTTTTAAAAAATCACGTAACATTTTTTTTCAACCGTGGGAATGGATAATACTTTGAAAACTGAATAAATTTTCATTATATGACTTTTTGCATAACTTGAAAATTGAAGGGACTACAAAAAATTTTGTTCGAAAAAAGTTCAAAAAAAATTAACTAATCAAAGGAATGGACAGTATGTTGAAAAATGAACAAATTTTGTTCTACAGACTTTTTGCCCAACATCAAAAATGAAGGGGCTGCGGGTCATTCAAAAAAAGTGGGCTTCAAATTTTTTTTAGATTTTCTCAATTTTGAATGACCCTTGGCCTTCACGCCTTCGCTCCTTCATTTTTCATGCTAGGCAAAAAGTCTGTAGAACAAAATTTGTTCATTTTTCAACATACTATCCAATATCCATGCCCTTGATTAGTTTATTTTTTAGAACCTTTTTTGAACAAAATTTTTTGTAACCCCTTCAATTTTTAAATTATGCAAAAAGTCATATATTGAAAATTTATTCAGTTTTCAAAGTATTTCTCCATTCCCACGGTTGAAAAAAAAATGTTACGTGATTTTTTAAAAAACATCATTCGCCCCTTCAATTTTTAAGATTTGCAACTTGTTCATCTAACTTTTTTTTTAGTGATACCTACCCGGTTATATCCAAAAATGAAGTGTGGCAGATCACTTATCCGACACCCTGTATAAATAGCTCTACTGAGAGTACAATCAAAACTCAACTTCGTTCAAGTTCAAGTAACTAAGCGTTAGCGACCGCAAAACTCGACCAATCACAGCATTTTGCAGGATCGGGAGTACAAAACCATGAGGTTGCAAAATAATATAAATCTTTTGGTGTTGGAGTCACTCGCCTTCGGCTCGTGCCTCATTTTCGGTATCTCTACTTGCCACTCGCCTTCGGCTCGTGCAGAGTCACTCGCCTTCGGCTCGTTCCTAAAAAAAAGCTGTTCCAACCTAACCTAAACTTAACCTCACCTCACCATGATACACTCACCTCACCATTCGTCACCTAAACTTAACCTCACCTCACCATTCGTCACCTAAACTTGAACTCACCTCACAATTGTATCACTACAAAATATTATAGTACTAATTCCTAATTTATTACACGTTAAAAAAAATATAGGAGTGAAAAAAATTTAAATTTTACATAAGAAATGACTTAAAATAAATTTTTGGTCGAAAAAAATTTCAAAAAATTCTTCCGCCAGCAGGATTCGAACCCGAGACCTTCCGTTCCACATTTTGTCGCTAACGTTTTCTGTTCAAACACGCGTTCGTCGTGTTTTATTTTTTTATGTTTGTCAAGCTGGCACCACTGACACTGAGTACTGACCGAAAGGGAAGAGCGAAGAGGCAGCTCCAGCATTGATGACCGATGAGTTCCAACACTTCCAGCTGCTGCAAGCTTTATATCTTGTTCTGCATTTTTATTTAAAAAATTTGCTTTTTAAATTTTCGTTACTTGGAAGTGTCATTTTGAATTTGAATACGTGGATCTCTCAAGTACTGAATTTCAGCGATTGTGACCAAGCGCGGCAACTTGAAATTTTCCCATGTGGTGCCCAAAATTTTTCTGAACACGTAGTAAAATAATGTTCAAACCTAGCTCTATTATAATGTAGGTACTTGATGTGATACTTTTCATTTTTCAACTTCTACATAAAATACAATACAAATACGAGTAGGAAAATCGATAGAAGTATAAGTATGTATGATGAAACAAATTTCATGTCGTGCTCTAAACGATTCATGTAGTGCTCGAGCCCAAGAGTACCACAATACTTGCCGCCAGTGATTGTGACTCTTGTTCAGTTGAAAAATAGCGTTGGTTTTTCTCGTAATTCGTAACATCGCCAGACCCACTGAAACTTCGTTCACATTTATAGCTGACTCCTGACGTCCTGACTCTCTCGTATTTTCGTAGTGATACGGATACGGAGACGTACGTATGTATAGTTTCTTTAACGTTAAATTATTTCTACATTTTGTTAGTTGAATCATCCACGATCTTGTGATTGTATTGTTCGTTGCTTACATATTACGTATATTTTTCAGTTCCTTCCTATATGTTCATTGTGTATAGACTATAGACTACAGAGTTGATCGATGCTTTCAGACAAAACGCAAGTCTACGATATTCTGTTTCTGTGCTGATTGATTCAAGCTATCGGTGAGTGATTCCTAAACTTATTCGTAATGCTAAATAGACAGGTACCTAAATGATCTCCAACTTATTCACTTGTCGTTTGTGAAAAGAAAAAAAAATAATCTTATTTATTTCATTTGAAAGAATATCCGAAGCAATGAATCGATGAGAAAAAGGGTGGGTTTTGTACACGCTGAATGTCAATGAAGTAAATATTGAGAATTTGAGAGTGAGATGTGAGAACAGAATTGCTCTGATGAATCGTGAAATGAATCGCGAGTTGAGATTAATTTCTACCAACGTTTTTGTTTTTGTTTTTTTTTTTCAAAGTAGCCTTTTAATGACAAGTTGAAATCTGTCAGTTGTGTTTGTTTCCATTCCATTTAGTTCCACTTCTCTTTTGTGAGTCGGTAAGTTGATTTGCATACTCTTCTTTGTGCTAAATTTTTTCGATTTTTTTCAACTTGAAAATTGTACGAATAACTAAGAATAATCGGGGAAATGGAGATTGAAGAGCCGACTTAGGAATTGAAATTTTTACAAAACTTAATACCTAGACTCTGAAGTCTACTTTTCGTACCTCTTTTCTCCAAGATCAGGTTTTTGAGATCACTGCTCGAAAATTACCGTTGAAATATTTACTACAATTTTCATCGATTAAAAAATCTACCTTTCAAAATTGTAAAGTTTTATTCTCAGTTGATCAACGTATTAAGTATAATTTCTGAACAACGACGTGAATTTTTTTACGAAAATTAATTTTCGTTCATTTTAAATTTCTAAATACCTAATTTACCTATACTAACGAGTTTCTATGAATCGCAGGTTTTTCAGCGTTGACTGCAAGTATTTTGGTTACGAATTTGATCCTAAGCAAGATTAATCTTACGTTTTACTCAGAACGATGGCCGAACATGAAGTCGACAATTCGCATACGAATCCCATCGTTTTCTACTACTCTCCAGGATCACTATCATCGATAGCTGCTTCGAAATTCGCATTAATGTGTTGGCATCAGCAACTTCTCAACGTTTACGTCGAAGAAGAAGACAAATTCTGCTCTTCCTGGTTTTCTATGCATAAATTCAGCAGCAGCAATATTTTGCCACTGCCTGATGGTATTCGAAACACACTCGATTATCACATCGAGCGACTGGGCCGAGACTTGGACAATTTTTTGGTGAATTACGAAGGTTTCGTCCCGGACAAAAGGGTGGAAGACGTCGCAAAAAGTCTCGAAAACGTATCTCTCAAACCAAACGGAGGTATTTGTTATCAATCTACCGCTAGAAATTTACTCGCGAGTGGCAAATTGAATTCGATGCAACAATATCAGCTCGCTTGTGTCTTTTCCTTCGAAGAAGATATCGAACGTTTGTGGCCTTCGGTTTCAGAACAGGTTCGTATCATAAACGGCGATTGGACAAATTCTAAAATGACTCGGAATTATTGGACTTATCGTATGAGAAATGAACTTCACAAGGTACCAGGCAAGAAGCGAACTTCGGCCGAATTCCGTGTCGTCGTATCGAAAGATGTATTCTTGTGGTCCGAAATGGAGTACTTTTGGAATAAGTTAACGTCGAAACAGCAAATCTCTCAAATTAGATACATTCTCTCGGATCTCAACTTCTCCAAGTATTTGCTGCCAAAATTAAACCAGAAGCTGGTGCAATTTGCCCTGAAAGGTGATCTGGTACCTTGTGGCATATTATACGAACTGGCCGAAAACGAAGTCGATTATCCTTTAGTTTTACAAGCATGGGATTATATGAAAGATTCGATCACCTGCGCTCAGTTTTTCGCAGCGTTGAAGAAATTAATCAGTTTGGCGTTTGCAGATAATGATGAGCATATGGTTTTGACCCGTCACGTAGCCGTTTTACTTTTCGAGATTTGGTGCACTGCTCCGGAACATTTGAAAAATCAAATTTTACAACGCCAGGTCGACCTATTTTTCTGCCAGTTTTTGAAGCACGATATTGAAGACTACGATATGCGTTGGTACGGTCGTGACTTACGATTCCATCTCGATTTGTTCTCGAAAATTGGTATAGAATTGAGGAAAAAAATATGGATGGCGAATTGGAGCGAATTGATCATGATCGCCAAGGTTTCGGATTTGGATGCGTTTCTAAAATTATGCTTTAGCGATGAATCCGACATTTTCCAATTTAAAGAACAAAAGATGATGAATTACAAACTGTTAGGCAGCCACTTCGATAAATTTATCGAAATGGGATTCTGCGACGAGTTGGTAGAATACCTCGAGTTCTGTTCGTCGGATAAAAACCGTGTGCAAAACATGAAGAAACGTATAATCGACTCGAATCTGCTCAGAATGCACAAATTCAAATTCGATGCATTGGTCAAATTCGGGGATTTCATCGTTAGTTCATTTCCATCGCCGGATTTAGCTAACCAGTTCAAAAAAAAATTGATTCGCGAACGATTGGAATCATGGTACGAATTATTGGATAAATCTCATCTTGACGGAGTGAAAAATATAATACAATATTTCCTATCGTCGAAGCCTAATTTATTGGCCGCAGCGAAACGAAAATGTTACGAAAAGACTACAAATTATTTGAAAACTGGTACCTTTGTCGATTTCCATATTCGAGAATGGCAAGAATTTCTAGACTGGTGTGCTCCGAGCAAAGAAGATTTAGCCCAGGTTAAGAAATCATTGCCCATCGACGACGTATTCAACGTTCTCGTGGCCAAGGTGATAAAAGGACAGCTCGCCACGTTTTATGAATCTAAAGTTTGGTACGAATCGTTTATGGAAGAATTTGGTCTGGAATATTGCCCTAATTTCAATGTTGGAGTAAGTTTGAGGCCTTTTGAACGGTTTTTAAGATGGTATTTTGAATCTAACGAAGCAGTGAAGGCTTTCAAGTTGACGAAGATTTACAATTATAAGCAAGTCAGCGCCATTCAAGATATGTTTAAAGGAAGAAATAAGATAACAATCCGGTGTATTTTGAATTTTTTGTTTCATCATGATGAAGAAGAGAAGAAAAAGTTTACGGATCAGTTTTCTTGATGTACATATAATGTATTGAAAATTTTGTTTTTTAATTCATACCTACTCTGTGAATTTTTAAGTAATTCTGACTGATTTTTTGTATTATTTTCTTAGGTACTTAGGTATGTGTGATTAAGATTTTTGAAAAAAGTATTGAAATAAAATGTTTGTTGGTGATGAATTGATTTATTTTTCGTGTAATATTAATTTTAAATTATTTTGTTTATCCGAACGTCTTCTGCTTTTTTGGCATCATTTAAAATTTTATTAATTGTATTCGATTTGTGGTAGTTTAGAATGGTTCAATGGAGCATCAGTGATGATATCCTCAAAACAAATTTAAAAATTTTGAATTTTTTTCCACTTGCGGATTTGATAAATTTGAATCCAGCCGGTAAATACTTTAAAATTTAAAACAAAATCGTATTGGAATACCTAATTTAAAAACATTGAAAAACAATTTCAAATTTCAAGAAATTCTTTGGGTAGAAAGAATTAGGTTCAAAAAAGTTGGCAAAAATTCGTTGTATCTTGAATTTAAACTTGAGATCCCCGGCTTGAGATTTCCAGTCTAGTTGGTCCAACACTTCAAACAAACAGCCTATTTTTCCAACGCAAAAAATATTTTTCTTCCAAACTTCAGTTTTGGGCATTACGTATAACCTGTTACCGCATAATACCTTGAAATCTGATCAAATTTTCATACGAACAGTAGATTAGTTGATAATGAAAACTAAACAAATCTTGTTTCGAAGATTTTTTGCCAAACATCAAACATGATGGAGCTACCGCTCATTCAAAATAAATGAGCTTCAAATTTTTTTCAAATTTTCTCTACTTTGAATGACCCTTGTCGTCTTTGGTCTTGACCTAAAGTACATTGAATTAGGCCTGATTTACCTAATGTTGTTTATGCCAAATCCAAATTTTTGTTAAATGTCATTGTCATCAACATTTTTTCCAAGTCGAAATATTATCAGAATTTTGTTCGACTTTCCATCCCATGTTTCTTTCAAATCGGTATTTTCTCAAGAAAATTTCGATTTTGCGTTCAAATTTTTTCAGAATTCAGTTTCACATTTTTTCATTTTTTTAAACGATACATTTGAAAAATTTCCTCCAATTCGTTTCAAATTTCAAATTTTCTTAAAATTATTTTCAACTTCACAACAATTTTTTTTTTTTCAAATTTGATGTCCTCAAAAGATTTTCAACTCCATGTGTTCATGGGTTTGATTTTTTTTCAAATTCGAAATTAAAATTTTCTCAAAATTGTCTCCGTGTTATAAAATTTTCTCGATTTTTTCAAAGTTTGAATTTTCTTTGAAAATTTTCCCCGAGTTCAAATTTTTTCGTATTTTTTATCAACATATTACCCAGCGTTTTTTCCAATGTGATATTTTTTTCCTTCTTAGAATTTTTTAAAATTCCATGTTCCAAATTTTTATTTCTCAAAATTGTTTCCACATCCCGTGTTGAAATTTTTCTATTATCAAATTTTAAAATAAAAAATTCAACTCAACATACCTACATAAAATTTCAGAGTTCGTATTTTTTTCTAAAAAAAACAAGTTTATAATTACCTGTGGGTTTCGTTTCTTTTGTAAGTATTTTTTTTTTCAATTCATACGTAGGTCTAGGTACTATGTTCAAAATTAATTGAACTTAATAAAAATTCTGAGAAGAAAAATACCTAAGTACTCGGAAAAAATTCTGGACGCGAAGTTGAAAAAAATGCCGAGGAAATTTGAACTTTTAATTTTTTTTAAATACAACACGAAAACAGTTTTGAGAAATAAAATGAAACAACACCGTTTTGCCACCCCTGCACGTGCACGTTCAATTTCATTGTTGGTAAAATTTAACGTTGTTGACGCGGTCACACTGTGTTGGTCGCCGTTGGCCGTTCTCCCTTCTCGCGTTTACGTTTTCATCTTCTACGTCTACGCGTCGTTTTTCCAGCCGTTACCGGACCGGATTCGAATTTTCGAATTTATTCTCTTCTCGTCTTCTCGAATTTTTTTGTTCTTGTTCATTTATTTTATTTGCGGTGGTTCAGTCAGTGTCAGTTATTCCGTTTTGAGCTATATTTTGCTCCGATTTCAAACTATTATAGATAATTTTACCATCGTTGATGTATACTTTTCCATGCAATTATTTCGGTTGTCAAATTAAGTACGAGTCATCTGTTGAGTTGACGGTGTTCAATCGCGCACGTTTCGTTTCCTGTTGAAAGTGTTTTGCATTCGAGCCCGGAGGTAAGCTATGAAAATGAATAAAATAATGTAATAATGTATTCTCGTGTATCTTGCTATTGATATGATCTGTTTTTGAAAATCGATTTCGAAGTAACGGTAGAAGGTTGCGAATGTTCATTGTTTTTACAATTCCTAGCTATCGTAATTCGAAGTTTTCATTTTTAAGGTAAAGTGTGGTCCAATTTCTTTATTCTACGTTCTTCGTCACCCCATCTGTGATGTTACTTGTATGTTTTAATTCACTGAACCCTGATTATCTTGCGATTCGTGCATAGGTATTCTACCTCGGAAGTGTGTATATTTTAGCATGCGAGTTTTGGTGATTCATTTGATTTATTCGAATATTAAAACCAAAGTTTAAATTTTAGGCGTACAATTGATAATAATTCTACTACGATTCTTCGAGAGATCGACCGATTAACTATACTCACGTCGCTCACGTTGGGAACCCTTGCTGCATTCCTTCTTAAGACTCGAAATGTTCGACGACGACGTAACTCCGCTCACCTTCTATTCGTCTCCTGGACCGCTGCTGTCTATTGCTTCGTCCGAGGTAGCATTGTTTTGTTGGCGCCATCAATTCGTTCGTCTTTATCTCGACGAAACTGCTACCCTTAGCCCAAGTTGGTTCGTGGAGAATCGCTTCAACAGCGTTGATATAATTCAACTGCCAAAGTCCGTCGCAGACTTGATCAATCGTCACATAAAATTAACAGGGAAAGCGATATCAAAGTGGTGGATTGGCCATGTAGATTTATTCGATATCAGCGGCTATGAAATGATGTCAAAATGTATCAACTATTTGATTTTCGATTCGAACGGTAATATTAATTATAAATCTACTGCTAAGAATTTACTAGCCAATGCCAATGGCAATTTGAGCCTGATCGAGCAGTACATAATCGCATGCTCGTACTGTTTCGAGAACGATATCAAACGTTTGTGGCCTTCGGTGAAAGCCAACGATCGCCTTAAAGACATCGATTTCGATGACCATCCGTCCCTATTTTATTGGACGCATCGTATGAGAAAACAATTGCACCAGGTACCCGGTGATGAGCGAGAATCGCCCGAATTTCGTGTCTTTTCGTCGAATCATTTTTGGCTATGGCCGGAAGTCGAATACTACTGGGATAAATTGAACGAACGCCAGCAAACGTCGCTAATCAAACCTCTCCTGTCAAAACACAGCATCGTCAAGCATTTTTTGACCAAATTGAATAAACAGCAGTTACGCTACGCTCTTCAGAACGGCTGTCGCGCTGATTTAATCATATATGTAGTGGCGAAATACGAATTCAACGGTGTTGCAGCTTTACAAACATGGCATTATTTGAAAAATTTAATCGGTGAGGATGATTTTGGCGCAGTTTTGTACGGTTTGTGTATCCTGGCGTTTGCCGAATTGAAGTTCCATTTCGATCACGCTGCAGTTTTAGTCTACGATGTATGGTCTAGTGCTTCGGATCATTTGAGAACTCATTTTTTGACAGGAAATCACGACCGTTTTTTTTTCGATCTGTGCGGACCGGACAAAGAATGTGATATGCGTTGGTACGGTCGCGATATGAGATTTTTACTGGAAATATTTGCGAATAAGGATTTCGATTCGAAGTACAAAATTTGGACCAGAAATTGGCGCAAACTGATGCTTCTCGCGAAACCTTCCGATTTGGATAAGTTTTTGAAATCATTATGGCATAACGAAGAAGACATTGAGAATTTCAAAAAAAACAAGATGATAGTTAGCAGCGATAAAACGAACCAGTATTTTGACAAATTCGTTAAACATGGATTATCTCGCGAATTGGTCGATTACTTGAAATTCTGCTGTAATGATGAAGAAAAGGTACGAAATATAGTGAGACGAATCGTCGAATCGAATTTCTACCGATTACCTAGGTTCAAGTTAACTGCCTTGGTCAAGTTCGTCGATTTCATCGATAATGCCTTTCCATCGCCGGATTTGGCTCAGCAATTTAAAGAAGATTTCGTCTTCGAACGAAGCGAAGATTGGCACGATTTATTGAAAGAAAATCCTCTGAAGGGAGTGAAAAATTTAGTCGACTGTTTCGTGACTTCCGATCCCGAATTGGTAATCGAGATTAAACAGAAATGTTTGGAAAGCTGTAAACAGAACCTAATGAGTGGAAGATTCAGGCATTTCGATGGACGTGATTGGCAAGAATTTCTTGTATGGTGTACTCCGAACGAAGAAGAAATTACGAACTTCAAAAAATCTATTTCTGTAGACGTAGTATTTTACGCAATTTTGGCCAAGGTCATCAAAGGTAGTTATGCTTCGATTTATAAAAAATCCCGGTATATGAGATTGATCAGTTATAGCGTTCAAAGTAAATGTCCTAATGTTTTACTGAGCCTTCCATCTTTAACAGCGTTTTTACGTTGGTATTTCGAATCTGAAGATGCCGTGAATCAATTCAAACTACAGAAGATCAATAATTACAAAGAAGACGAAGCACTTCGAAATTTATTCAAGAAAGCAGAAACTAACAGCATTGTAGAAGTATTACAGTGGTTTTTCGATGACGACATTGTGAAGGTGATGAGCTTCAGCTTTGCAAACACGACCGATGTATTGTTAGTTTGTGATGAAGGAGATGAAGATGAAGAATCCGACGAAATTGCGAATTTAGATGATTCATTCGATCTGTACAGTTCTGATTCGTACGAGATTCAAAATTCTGAAGATGAATTTTAAATTAGATACGTTTTATTTCAACGAAAAATTTGTGCCTAGATCGTACTCGTTCGACTTCTTATGAATTTATTTTTATTCTCCGTGCGTGTACTGTTTTTATTTTATGAATTTTGACGAATATCGTTTGTAATTATTTTGATAGGATGGATTTTTGTATGAATCGAAATTACATTGGTAGAAGTGGAAATATGTTTTTGTGACTCGTTTATATTTTTTTCCTGTAGAATATTCATATTTAGCGTTTTTTAAAAACCATGGAACCATAAATTGAATCATCCACACTCGTCCATTGATCCATTAAAAATTGATACATTTTTTGAATTAATTTCACTCGTATGAAAAAAAAGTCAGTTGGTTCGGAAAAATTATCAAACTAATTTGATTTTCGTTCTTGTGTTTCAAGTGCAGGTATCATAGCAGGTCACTTTTTTAGGGTGTTTGTCACTTTTTTCGACTTTGGTCACTAAAAGTCACTTTTTTCCTCCCAAAGTCACTTTTTTTCACATTTTCAAGCAAAAATTCAAATTTTCACGTAAAAATTGCTATTTTTCAAAATTCTTCAAGAAAAAAATTGAAAGTTGACAATGATTTTTCAAAAAAAGATTGCCCTCGCTTCGCTCGGGCAGTATTTCAATAATTATATTTATAAATTTGAAGAAATTCTGTTTTTTTAAATCAGTAAAGTAATTGATTTTTTAATAAATTCCCCATTTGACAGAATAAATTAATAATTTTGACTAAAATAATTCAATCAGACAATTGAAATATCACAGATTTTCACATAAATTCATTTCACTGATTCAAAAAGGCACATGTTTTATGAAAATTTACTGATTTAGATTTAGAGAGTAGATATCGGTCATGTATTAATTGTTTGTTCCAAAAATCTCGTCATTTTTCAATTTTTCTTTGCTCAAATCTGTATAATTAAATTAATTATGTATATCTGCCTCCTAAAGTGCCACTAAAAAAGTTAGATTTTTAGATTACCTAATTTATTCATTGAATTTTGACCCCCTCCCCTCATTTTTTCTTGAATTCTCAGCCTTCGTTTAACTGTAAAAAAAATCCCCCCTCCCCCGAAAAACCGAAAAAATCGAATTTTTGGTCAAAAAAAGAAGTCACTTTTTTCTTCGAAATTTCGCTATGGTGCCTGTATTAAAAAAATCCCCCCAAAAAACTGTAAAATTGCCCCCCCCCCCAAAAAAAATTGAATTTTTGGTCACCTTTGGTCACTTTTTTCAAAAAAGGTCACTAAAAGTTACTTTTTTTCTTCAGAATTTCGCTATGATTCCTGCAAGTGTTATCAGGAGAATAAAAAAACTGACGGTGAAATAAGGAAATAACCCCTCTCCACTGCGTGGTTGAAAACCTTTTTTCGTTTTGAAATTGATTTTCGAATATAGGGGAAACATACTACGGTGGTTTTTTGATTTTAAAACTGTTCTCTTGCCTTAGATCGATATAACAATAACAGTACCATACATCATTATTCGACTTTGCCTTCGAAGTGGAATTAAAACGTAAGGACATTTCTTGTCCATTGTGCAAATTTGACGAATTTTTTCCCTTGGATGTTTCGATTTCACTCAAAATATTTTTCATGGTTTATGTGATGGTTCGACTCGAAAAACTACCTACATTTTCTTCCCAGCTCTCGCAGAAGTGTTTTTTGAACTTTTTCGATTTTTGCCGAGGTGTCTAATTCAAAAACTTACCTTTCATGGCATGGTAATGCTTAGAATACATCATATTGTGTCATTGGAAAGCAAATTTGAAAGTATCTATCGACATTTTCTGCATTTTTTTATTCATGAAAAGTTTAACTTTTTAATGTAGATGAAGATTCTCAAGGCTTTATTTAAAAAGTAAGGCTCCTCTTGGATATGAAAAGTCCAAAAATTCTAAGAAATACGAATTTTGTCGAATCAGGTTTAACAGTACGATAAAAGTTGGAATTTTGGCTGGAAAATTATTTCAATTCATTTTCTGGGCACAATTCATTTTTTTTCTATATTTAGTTGAAATTTCATTGAAAAGTGACAAATTAAGTACTTTAGGAACAACTGTGAAATTTTAGCCTTTGATTGTGTTTGCATAAATTAGTTCTATACAATAATACAGTAACAAAATCTCCTCCTTATTTTTTCTTTATTTATTAATGAAAACTAAAAATGACTGAGATCCTTACGTTAATGAAATTTATCGATCTTATTTTAAGCACGTGTTTTTTTTTGAAAAGGAGGTGGGAAGCAATGATTTATGAAAAAAAATCATTTTACCCCAAAAATGTATGAATTTAGAAGATCGTAAGGGTCCACAATTTTCAAAAACAATTTAGAAAATATATGTGGCGTATCGTTCATGCAGGCATCGCAGCAGGTCATTTTTTTTAGGGTGTTTGCCACTTTTTTCGACTTTGGTCACTAAAAGTCACTTTTTTCATCCAAAGGTCACTAAGTCACTTTTTTCGCATTTTCAAGCACAAATTCAAATTTTTACGTAAAAATTGCTATTTTTCAAAATTCTTCAAGAAAAAAATTAGAAGGTGATGATGATTTTTCAAAAAAAATTTGCTCTCGCTTCGCTCGGGCAGTATTTCAATAATTATATTTATAAATTTGATAAAATTACCTATGTTTTTTTAAATCAGTAAAGTAATTGATTTTTGAGTCAATTCCCCATTTGACAGAATAAATCAGTAATTTTGACTAAAATAAATCAATCAAACAATTGAAATATCACAGATTTTCACATAAATTCATTTCACTGATTCAAAAAAGTACAGTTTTACGAAAATTGACTGATTTAGATTTAGAGAGTAAATACCTAACACCTATACAGATCATATATTAATTTTTTGTTCTAAAATCCTCGTCATTTTTCAATTTTTCTTTGCTCAAATCTGTATAATTAAATTAGTTATGTATATCTGCCGCCTAAAGTGCCACTAAATTTTTTTTTAGATATTTAGATTACCTAATTTTTTCATTGAAATTTGACCCCCTTCCTACATTTTTTCTTGAATTCTCAGCCCTCTTTTTTTTTTTAGCCATAGTGGTGGTGAAATAAAAAACCGGAACTTTTTACGAATTCCGGAACAGTTTTGGAAACTTTTCTTCATTAGAATTCGGCAACACTGTGTGTTACAACCGTAATGAAATTATTATTTGTTAATAGTTTTGACGAAGGAATTTAATAAAATTATTCACGTCGTTTCAGTTTATCTTTAAAATGATTGCGGGACACTAAAAGAAATTGCCCCCCCCCCTCATCCAAACATTTTTATTTTGGTTACATTTTGCTCATTTTTTGATTACTTTTTGGTTACTTCATGTTCGAAAAAAGTTACTAAAAGTTAGTTAATTTTGATAGAATTTCGCCATGATACCTGGAATGAAATTATTCACGCCGGTTCAGTTGATTTATCTTTGAAATGTTTGCAGAAAACTACAAAAATTCCCCCCTCCCCCCCCCAAAAAAAAACTAAAAAAATTCCCTCTAAAAAATCGAATTTTTGATCATTTTTTGGTCCCTCTTTGCTCTATAAGTCACTGAAAGTCACTTTTTTTCTTCGAAATTTCGCTATGATGCCTGTTCATGTTTTTTGAGACGTTCGAGTATGAATATCAGCTTGATTTTCTGATTTGATCTCACTCCTTTTCTTCATCTCTTGAGAAGCTCGAATTGAGCAAAAAATGGGAAAAATTGAGAATCGAGTGCTGTAATGTGCTTTGCCATGTTTTCGACAAAATTTGCGCCCCTGTATTTTTTTCTGTCAAAAATTTCAAATTTTTTTGATATTTTTTTTATAGGTATCAAAATGGAAAAAAAATGTAATCCTTGCAGTAATTTTTTGATTTTGATATGTTTCATTTGAAATTTGCACTTGCATTTTTTTGTCTTGAATTTTTTTTCATCAAAATATACATACTTGTAATTCTTTTCCATCTTGAAATCTTCTCTCTAACAAAATTTTCACTCATGAAATAATATCAAAATTTGCAAACTCGTATAATTTTTTGAACTTGAAATTTTTTTCCATACCAAAATTTAAACATTTGTAATTGTTTTTAAACTTGAAGGGTATAGAAAAAAATAAATCAAAAAGTTGTATATAAAAGGGACTTTAGATGTAACCTTTTTTAATATACAATTTTTAGACTTATCTGTTTTTTTCCCTGTACTTACCCTGAAATATGTTTTTTTCTTCGAATATTGAAATTTTTAGTTTTTCACTCGTTATTTTTTTTCAGAGGTCGAAACTTCCTATATCAAATTGAATTTACGTACAAAAGAACAAAATTTGTTACACAATTTTTAAGACATTTTAAAAAATTTTCAAGCTAATTGAAATTTTTTTTGTTTGAAATTTCATTGTTTTTTACTTATTTTGAACTAAACATATTTTTTTTTGAAACATTCGTATTGAAAGCCGAATACTCCCTACCCACTATTTTCGAATTTTTCACCTAAAAAAAATCTTCCTGATTCGCTTAAGACAACGTTTTGTACAAAAACGAATGTGCATTTGCATTACGTAACCAGATTGACAGTGATCTTATTTTTCATATTTCAATCATTGTTGTTCATTTCAATGTGCTTTTGTAGTTTGAAAATTTAATTATTTTTTAAAACATTCAAATCCAAAATATTAAAAGAGTTGATTTTCATGGCAGGTTTTTCAACATCAGCTGCGTAATCGACGACAAGATTAACCCAGTTTTGTTTCAAATCAGATTCAGAACGATGATCGAATACGAACTCGTCGATTTGCATACAAATAATCCCATCGTTTTCCACTATTCTCCAGGAACATTGGAGACAATTGCCGCATCAAAACTTGCATTAATGTGCTGGCATCAGCAACTGCTCAATGTTTACCTCGATGAACAAGATATTCTCTCAAGTAGTTGGTTTGTACAGCATAAATTTACCAGCAGCAATATTTTACCATTGCCTGATCCTATTCGAGAAATTCTCGACCGTCGTATCAAACTGTTGGGCAGAGAACTGGAAAGGTTTTTGGGTCATTACGACTGTTGTATACCGAGCCAAGATAGCGAAAACATAGCAATATGTCTCGAAAATCTGATTCTCCAGCCTAACGGTCTTATTTCTTACAAATCTACAGCCCGGAATTTACTGAAAAGCGGCAAATTAGATTTGATGGATCAGTACCGGGTCGCATGTGTGTTTTGCTTCGAGGAAGATATCGAACGTTTGTGGCCTTCGGTTTCAGAACAGGTTGAGATTGAGAGTATGGACGTTATGTCCTATACAATGCATACTTCGACGCTGAATTATTGGACGTATCGTATGAGAAACGAACTCGATAAGATACGTGGTGATATTCGAGAATCAGCAGAATTTCGTCTCATGTTGTCTGAACGAGTGTACGAATGGTCGGAAATCGAGTACTTTTGGGATAAGTTAACGTCGAGTCAGCAAATCCAGCTAATTAAATTTATTCTCTCGAATAATCACAACGTCAAGTATTTGCTGCCGAAATTGAACCAGGGGCAGTTGCAATGTGCCTTGAAAGAAGAAGATGCTCCTCGTGATATTTTATTCGGATTGGCGAAAAACGAAGTCGATTTTGCGTTGGCTTTACAAGTTTGGAGTTATATGAAAGATACGATCACATATGATCAATTTTTTAAAGCGCTAGATATTTTACTGCGGTTGGCTCTTGTAAGTACGGAAAGTATAGTTTTGAGTACTCATGTGGCTGCTTTGCTTTTTGAGATATGGAAGTCAACTCCGGAACATTTGAAGAATCTAATTCTAATACGTAAGGTCGAATATATTTTCGATGCGTTGTTAGAAATCCATGAAATAGAAGACTACGATATGCGTTGGTACGGTCGCGACTTGCGATTCCTTCTCGATTTATTTACCAACGTCGAATTAAAACGAAGGAAAAAAATATGGTCGGAGAATTGGCGAAAATTAATCATGATCTCCAAAGTTACGAATTTGGATCACTTTATGAAATTATGCTTCAACAACGAATCCGACATCTTACAATTTAAACAACAAAAAATGATGAATTACAAATTATTACGTAAACACTTTGATAAATTCGTCGAAATGGGATTCACCGGCGAGTTGGCCAAATATCTCGAGTTTTGTTCGTCGGATGAAGAAGCTGTACGAAATATGAAGAAACAAATTATAGATTCGAACGTACCGAAAATGCACAAACTCGAATTCGATGCTTTGATCAAGTTCGACGAATTCATCGTTAATTCGTTTCCATCACCGGATTTAGCTAACCAGTTCAAAAAAAAATTGATTCACGAACGTTTGGAATCGTGGTTTAAATTGTTAGATAAATCCTGCCTCAAAGGAGTGAAAAATATCATGGCGTGTTTCATGGCTTCCGACAAAAACTTATTAACCGAATCTAAACGAAAATGTTACGAACGTTGTCAGCATTACTTGAGAACTGGTACTTTCGTCGATTTCCATATTCGAGAATGGCACGAGTTTTTAACATGGTGTGCTCCAAGCAAAGAAGATTTAGCCCAGTTCAAGAAATCATTACCCATCGATGATGTATTCAATATACTTCTGGCTAGAGCTATCAAAGGGCAGATCGCTTCGTTTTATCCAGCTGAAAGCTGGTACCAATCATTAAAAAAACGTATTCTGGGTAATACTGATGTCACGGTGAGTTTGCTACCTTTGTGTCGTTTCTTGCTATGGTATTTCGAATCCAATGAAGCGATGAAAGCATACAAGTTGAATAAGATTTATAATTATAAGCAAGTCAGCGCAATTACTGATCTGTTTAATGAAGGAGATAAGTTGATCATCGGACTAACTTTTAATTGGTTTTTCAATCACGATGAAGTGGAGATGCAGAAGTTTCTGGTTGAAATTGAAGGAGACGGATTCGAATGGCTAAAAGACGAACAGATGAGTGAAGAGGATTCACAGTCAGATTCGGTATCGGATGAAGATGCGGATGAAATGGATATGGAACAAGTTGATTAATGATTTACATTTCGAAAAATATTTCGAATGATGTGATTTTTTATATTCGTTATTTTACCTAATGATTTCTTTTATTTTAAACCAAGATTAGATTTTTAACTTGAGATTTAAGATGTTTATTATTTATCCAAAATTGTTCGATTTTTTAAAAATTCGTTTAAATTTTCGTATTTTTTACTCAATCTTTGACATTTTAATAATTACTTTTAAGCTAATTGGTGTTTTTTTTTCTGTAATTTCATTGATTGTTGTTCAGAGGCCTAGCAAGGGGGTAATGGGGACGAATCACTCACTCGGTGTGTAATTTTGGGTCAGCACACAGAATATTGAAATCTGCATCATCCATGGATGAGTGCCTGTTTGATGTGGTTTTATGCAGTTTTTTTATGTTTTGAATCTGAATTTCTGAAATTTTTTTCGACCTCGCTTTGTTCGGGTAGCAAATTTTTTCTAATAATCTACAAATGCTTCAAAAAAGCTGCCTCATTTTTCGCTTTTTTAGGGATATACGTTTTCAAAAGGTGGTTTGAAATAAGTTAACTTTCCAATCTTTGGAGAAAATTACAAAAAATCCTAATTTTACTAGGTTTTGGCCGATTTTGCAATTTTGGACAACCTAGTTCTAAAACTTCGCGACTTCAAGTCGTAAATGCCTGGTTACGTCGAATTATCTATATTTTTTCCAGTTGAAATTATTTTTTGAAAATTAAAAATGTTGAAAGCAAGAAATTCCTGAAGAAATTACATGCCACTCCTCCCCAAAAACGACTCTGCGAAAAAACAGTATCTACTATCTACCAAAATCCTTTGAATAAAAATCGGTGCCAAATTTCTGGATCAAAAATCTTACCCATCAATTCCCTTGTTTTCAATGTTTTAATTACCGTACGTAGGTAGCTAGGTACCATATTGAATGAGAAATCGAAATTCGTTCAGGTTCAATATTACTTGTAATCGAAACACCCCTTGGAGACATATCGCAATAAATTTGAGGGGGAAGGACGACTCGCCCGGTGAACATTTTCTTACTACGCCACTGTTTTTGCTCATTTTTAACAATATTTTTATGAATTTTAAAACAAATAATTTGGAATTAAGTCTACGAGCAATGCTGCTTTTATGACGTCGTCGATAGACCTTATTCACGATGTCCAGGGTGTCCATTCTCTGTAAAACCGGGAAAAGTCAGGGAATTTTGGAATTTTATCTGGAATTTTTCAAAAATCCGAAAAAAGGGTAATTTCATTTAAAAAAGTGTTTCTTTGTTTATTTTAATATAAATTTTTCAAAACATTTCGCCCTCGCTGCGCTCGGGCCAGATTATTACATCTTTTATCTGATTTTTTTATCCATCATTTTTTCAAAATGCACGTCTTTGTCCATTAAATCATGAATTATTCAAAAAAAATTCCCTCGCTACGCTCGGGGTAATTTACACTCTTTCCACAAAAATTATTCAAAATCTTAAATTTTTTGGAAACTTACTATTTAATGAGCAGTGAAGAAGCTGTGATGAGAAAGAAATGCCATAATGCCCTTGACCACAATGTTGAAAAAAAAGGGGAGGAAATGGAACAGAATTCGAAATTATTGACTATGGTTTGAAAAACATGAATGAGGAAAAAGTGGTAAATTTTTATCTTTTGAAGATTTTTTCGCAAAAATTTTCGCCTTCGCTTCGCTCGGGCTCAACACATTTATTTGTGTTTCCATAAAATTATTTATATTTTACCTTCTCATTCACTTTTTTATTTATTGATACAAATTAAAAAATTGCAGGGTATTGCGTGAATTTAATAATTTGAGGCATGCGTTTTTCAGTTGTTTTTTGTGTGTGTGTGTGTGTGTGGGGGGGGGGATGAAATGTGAAGAAATTTTTGAATTTTTAGTCCGAAAAAATCCGAATTTTCATTTGTTTAATTTGGTAGACACCCTGGCATAATTTTTTCAAAACTTAATTTTATGTTGGAATACTTGGTTTTTCCTTTTTATTAAACATTTTTTTTGTTGGTAATAAATTCAAATTTTCACATTTTTGTGGTGAGGGGGAGTTGGATGGG
Source organism: Pseudococcus viburni (assembly GCA_033439095.1). Lineage (NCBI taxonomy): Eukaryota > Metazoa > Arthropoda > Insecta > Hemiptera > Pseudococcidae > Pseudococcus > Pseudococcus viburni. The sequence continues at coordinate 2,079,272 of JAVBJF010000017.1, forward strand.
CGCAAAAATGTTCAGAATTGAATATTTTTTTGATCTGAAGAGGAGCATCTAAAGATCTCGTAAAAAGTATTTAGTGATTTTGAAAAAAAAAATCGTTAGACCCTATGCATTTTATATCATTTTCATACAAAATTTCGGGATGTAAGTACATCACGTGAAAAATTACCCCCCCCCCCCCCCCCTTAGTTTACGAATATCATATTTAAAAGGTCTGGAAAAATTCGAAAAATTGGTCTGGAAAACCTGGAAAAGTCAGGGAAAATCATTTCTGAAATATAGTGGACACCCTGTTTAAAAAGTAAGGCTCCTTCTGGATATGAAAAGTACGAATTTTGTCGAATCAGTTTAACAGTACGATAAAAACTGGAATTTTGGTTGGAAAATTATTCCAATTTATTTTCTTGGCACAATTCATTTTTTTCGATATTTAGTTGAAATTTCATTGAAAAGTGACAAATTAAGTAAGTACTTTCGGAACAACTGTGAAATTTTAGCTTTTGATTGTGTTAGAATAAATTAGTTCTATGCACTATGCAGTAATACAGTAACATAACCTCCTCCTTCTCCTCCTCATTATTTCTTTATTTATTAATGAAAACTAAAAATGACTGAGATCCTTACGTTAATGAAATTTATTGATTTATTTTAAGCATGTTTTTTTTGAAAAGGAGGTGGGAAGCAGTGAGTACTGAAAAAATTTTATTTTATCCCAAAAATGTATGAATTTAGAAGATCGTGAGGGTCCACAATTTTCAAAAACAATTTAGAAAATATATGTGGCGTATCGTTCATGTTTTTTGAGACGTTCAAGTTCGAATATCAACTTGATTTTCTGATTTTTTTTTAAATTAAATTTTTATTATACTGGGCGTGTGTAATTGCCAAGATTTTTTTTGATCTCACTCCTTTCCTTCATCTCTTGAGAAGCTCGAATTGGGAAAAAAATGGGGAAAATTGAGAATCGAGTGCTGTAATGTGCTTTGTCATGTTTTCGATCGAAAACAGTCGTCCGAGTTTGGTTTTCGATGCGAGTGACACATAATTCGAACTCTGAATTTCTTTTCACTTCAACAAAATTTGCGCCTCTGTATTTTTTTTTGCCAAAAATTTCAATTTTTTTATAGGTATCAAAATGGAAAAAAATTTAATCCTTGCAGTAATTTTTTGATTTTTATGTGTTTTAGTTGAAATTTACACTTTCATTTTTCTGTCTTGAATTTTTTTTCATCAAAATATATATCCTTGTATTTCTTTTCCATCTTGAAATTTTTTCTCTAACAAAATTTTCACTCTTGAAATAATATCAAAATTTGCAAACTCGTATAATTTTTTGAACTTGAAATTTTTTCCATACCAAGATTTGAACATTTGTAATTGTTTTTGAACTTGAAGGGCACAGAGAAAAATAAGTCAAAAAATTGTACTTGAAAGGGACTTTAGATGTAACCTTTTTTAATTTACAATTTTTAGACTTCTCTGTTTTTTCCCTGTACTCTGAAATATGTTTTTTTCTTCGAATATTGAAATTTTTATTGAAAAATTTTCAAGCTAATTGAAGTTTTTTTTGTTTGAAATGTCATTTTTTTTGCTTATTTTGAACTAAACATATGTATTTTTGAAACACTCGTATTGAAAGCCGAATACTCCCTACCCACTATTTTCGAATTTTTCGCCTAAAAAAATCATCCTGATTCGCTTAAGCCAACGTCTTGTACAAAAACGAATGTGCATTTGCATTATGTAACCAGATTGACCGTGATCTTATTTTTCATATTTCAATCATTGTTGTTCATTTCAATGTGCTTTTGTAGTTTTGTGCTGAACATTTAATTATTTTTTTAAATATTCAAATCCGAAATATTAAAAGAGTTGATTTTCATGGCAGGTTTTTCAACATCAGCTGTGTAATCGACGACAAGATTAACCAAGTTTCGTTTCAAAACAGATTCAGAACGATGACCGAATACGAACTCGTCGATTTGCATACAAATAATCCCATCGTTTTCCACTATTCTCCAGGAACATTGGAGACAATTGCCGCATCAAAACTTGCATTAATGTGCTGGCATCAGCAACTGCTCAATGTTTACCTGGATGAACGTGAAAATGTATCAAGTAGTTGGTTTGTACAGCATCAATTTACCAGCAGCAATATTTTACCATTGCCTGATCCTATTCGAGAAATTCTCGACCGTCGTATCAAACTGTTGGGCAAAGAGTTGGACAGGTTTTTGGGTCATTACGACCTTTGTATACCCAGCAGAGGTAGCGAAAACGTAGAAATATGGCTTGAACATCTGATTCTCCAGCCTAACGGCCTTATTGCTTACAAATCTACCGCCCGGAATTTACTGAAAAGTGGCGACTTAGATTCGATGGAAAAGTACCGGCTCGCTTGTGTGTTTTGCTTCGAGGAAGATATCGAACGTTTGTGGCCTTTAGTTTCAGAACAGGTCGAGATCATGGATGATGACTCTGATCTCACAATTCATACTGATACGTTGAATTATTGGACATATCGTATGAGAAACGAACTCGATAAGATACCTGGTGATATTCGAGAATCGGCAGAATTTCGTCTCATGTTGTCTGAACGAGTGTACGAATGGTCGGAAATCGAGTACTTTTGGGATAAGCTAACGTCGAGTCAGCAAATCCAGCTAATTAAATTTATTCTCTCAAAAAATTACAACGTCAAGTATTTGCTGCCGAAATTGAACCAGGAGCAGTTGCAATGTGCCTTGAAAGAAGAAGCTGCTCCTCGTGATATCTTATTGGGATTGGCGAAAAACGAAGTCGATTTTGCGTTGGCTTTACAAGTTTGGACTTATATGAAAGATACGATCACATATAATCAATTTTTTAAAACGCTAGATATTTTACTGCGTTTGGCTCTTGGGAGCTGGGAAGTTAGAGTTTTGAGTGATCATGTGGCTGTTTTGCTTTTTGAGATATGGCAATCAGCTCCGGAACATTTGAAGAAGCGAATTTTAAATCGCGAGGTTGAATATATTTTCGGTTCATTGTTAGGAATCCATGATGTAGATGACTACGATATGCGTTGGTACAATCGTGACTTGCGATTCCTTCTCGATTTATTTACTAATGTTGATTCAAAGCTAAGAAAAAAAATATGGTTGGCGAATTGGCAAACATTAATCATGATCTCCAACATTTCGAATTTGGATCACTTCATGAAATTGTGCTTCAACAATGAATCCGACATCTTACAATTTAAAGAACAAAAAATGATGAATTACAAGTTATTACGTAATCATTTTGATAAATTCGTCGAAATGGGTTTCACCGACGAGTTGGCCAAATATCTCGAGTTTTGTTCGTCGGATGGAGAAGCTGTACGGAATATGAAGAAACGAATTATAGATTCGAATGTTCCCAAAATGCACAAACTCGAATTCGATCCATTGCTTAAATTCGACGACTTCATCGTTAATTCGTTTCCATCGCCGGATTTAGCTAACCAGTTCAAAAAAAAATTGATTCGCGAACGTTTGGAATCATGGTATGAACTGTTAGATAAATCCTGCCTCAACGGAGTGAAAAATATTATTGTGTGTTTCCTGGCTTCCGACGAAAATTTATTGTCTGAATCTAAACGAAAATGTTACGAACGTTGCCAGCATTACTTGAGAACTGGTACTTTCGTCGATTTCCATATTCGAGAATGGCACGAGTTTTTAACCTGGTGTGCTCCAAGCAAAGAAGATTTAGCCCAGTTCAAGAAATCATTACCCATCGATGATGTATTCAATATACTTCTGGCTAGAGCTATCAAAGGACAGATCGCTTCATTTTATCTAGCTGTAAGCTGGTACGAATCATTCAAAAAACATTTTCAGGATGATTTTCCTAATCCTGATGTCACGGCGAGTTTGCTACCTTTGTCTCGTTTCTTACTATGGTATTTTGAGTCCAATGAAGCGACGAAAGCATATAAGTTGAATACGATTTATAATTATAGGCAAGTCAGCTCAGTTACTGATCTGTTTAATGAAGGAGATAAGTCGATCATCGGAATAATTTTAAAGTGGTTTTTCGATCACGATGTAGTGAAGATCCAGAAGTTTCTGGATGAAATCGTGGCGACTGAAGAAGACGGATGGGGATGGCTGAAAGATGAAGAGACGAGTGAAGAGGATTCACAGACAGATTCGGCATCGGATGAAGATACGGATGAAATGGATATGGAACAAGTTGATTGATGATTCACATTTCGAATAATATATTTCGAGTGATGTGTGATTTTTTATACTTTTTTTCGTTATTTTACCTATGATATTACTCATTAATAAATGTTCGTGAATATTTCTTTGGAATTGAAAGTTTGTATGTTTTAATCATTTTTTACTATTTGGTGCAGTTTTGCTTGTATATTTTTCAAATTGTTAGTAGTATAGGTGAATAATTTCTTTCATATTCAACTAAGAATAGATTTTCAATTTGAGATTTATGATGTTTATTGTTTATCTAAAATTTCTTGATTTTTAAAAATTCGTTCAAATTTTTGTAATTTTTTAGTTTTTATTAAAACTGATTTTTGATTAATTTTTTGTATTTTTTAAAATGAATTTTTTTGATTGTAGTAGCCTCTAAAACCTGCTAGTGCTATGGAATATTTCTTTGTATGGAATTCTAAACGCTCGTTTTTTGTTTCCCCAATGTTTAAGTGAGTGTTTATAAGGACGTGATTTTTGGACTACTTGCCAATTCAAATTCGAAGGTCCTAAAATTGTTGTATGTGATGCCCTTAGCCCTTGTTAAGAATTGAGCGTTGTGGCCAATCGAGAAAGACTTAGTCAATTTCACCAAAATTTAAAATTGTTTGATCTTTTACACAATCTTTGACATTTATACCCAAATAATTATTACTTACATGCTAATTGGTGTTTTTTCCCCTGTAAGTTCATCGATTTTCGCTCAGGCGAATAGCGAGGGGGTGAAGAGGACGAATTACTCACCCGGTGCGCAATTTTAGGTCGTGCCCATGGGCACACAATATTGAAATTTGCATCATCCATGGATGATCGCCTGTTTGATTTGGTTTTATGCAGTTTTTTCATGTTTTGAATCTGAATTTCTGGAATTTTTTTCCACCTGGCTTCATTCGGGCAGTAATTTTTTTCTATAATCTACAAATGCTTCAAAAATGCTGCTTCATTTTTCGCTTTTTTAGGGATATACGTTTTCAAAAAATGGATTGAAATGAGTTAACCTTACAAACTTTGGAGAAAATTACAAAAAATCCTAATTTTACTAGGTTTTGGCCGATTTTGCAATTTTGGACAACCTAGTTCTAAAACTTCGCGACTTCAAGTCGTAAATGCCTGGTTACGTCGAATTATCTATATTTTTTTTCTTGTTAAAATTATTTTTCGAAAATTGAAAATTTTGAAAGCAAGAAATTCCCGAAGAAATTACATGCCACTCCTCCCCAAAGACGGCTCTGCAAAAAAACAGTATCTACTATCTACCAAAATCCTTTGAATAAAAATCTGCGTCGTGAAAAATCTTACCCATCCATTCCCTTGTTTTCAATGTTTTATTTATAATAAGTAGGTTGTGGGTACCTTTTTGAATAAAAAATCTAAATTCGATCAATATTACTTTCAATCGAAACACTCCTTGAAGAAATATCGCAATTATTTGAGTGTGCATGGGGGGGGGGGGGTTACTTGCCCGGTGAATATTTTCTTACTCCACCACTGTTTTTGCTCATTTTAAACTATATTTTTATGAATTTTAAAACAAATAATTTGCTATTACCTAAGTCTACGTTCAGCGCTATTTTTATGACGTCGTCGATAGGCCTTATTCACGATGTTGTTATTGTGTAAAATAATATTGATAATTATTATCGATAAACGGTCATTCCATTAATGTCATTCGATGTATTGATTTCACAGATATTTTTCGTTCAGTTTTCGGTGCGTGATCTTTTGAAATTTCAAATAAACTTCGAGAAGGGTACATACCTAGATTGATTCGACGGCTACGTAATTGATTGCTGATGTACCGAAGTTTTCAGTGATTGGTGAGTTGATTTTTTATTTCTATTTTGGTTTTGGTAAATGGGTTTTATCGAAAATATGTAGACTCGAATGATTATTCGTTTTATTGAGAATGTATATATAAGTGAAATTTGGAATCTTATCTCAGTTTTCTCCTGTTTTTGCTCTTTAGTATTTGGGCTATTCCATACTAAAACGGACCAAAAATGAAGTCGGGTCTTCCGATTTCGCTCAAATTTTTTTTACGAGTTCCCCTTGGTGGTCTATTTACAAAACCACGATCATTTTTTTTCTAACCCTCAAGGGGGCGGGGGGGCAGGCCTCGAAAATTTTATGCAATTGCGATTTATAGCAAAACGGCTCAACTTTGAAGGCTCATATCTCGAGATAGGTGGTACTTGGGAGAACACTGTTTGCAGGGTCGGAAAGAGAATTGATAGGAGATTCAAACGCGATAATAACATTCTGAAAAGCTCAAAGTTGAACTTTGGCAGTAAAAGCTCAACTTTCATGACGAAAACAAAGTATGAAAGCTACCATTTAAAAATCTGAAAAAATTACTGTAAGTAGTGCTTTTCACCCTCTCTTCAATCAACAAATTTTCAAGATGGAATCTCTGAACCCCGGGGTGGGGGGGGGGGGGGTAGAGGGGTCCACAATTTTGACCAAAATTCAAAAAAATCGAAAAAGTGAAGTAACCCATCGATTACCACTAATTCGAGGGCACTGATTTCGAATATGTACTTAGTTTTTTGATTCGACCCCTCTAAACCCCCCTTCAGCCCCCTTGATGGGGTCAAAATTCAACAAAATGAAAAATAACGTGTGGCATATCGTTTGATAGGTTTTTGAGGGTCCTGAGTTCGAATATTTACTTATTTTTTGGATTTGACCCTCCAGTGTCCCCCTAGCTCCCAATTTTGGGAAAAAGTATGTTAAGGAATGAAAATATCGTGTGACGTATCGATTCCAACTAATGTGAGGGCGTAGAATTCGAATATCGACTTACTTTTGTGATCTGAGGACTTCCTCCCCCGTGCGCTGACCCACCCCCCTCCAGTAATAGCAACAACACTCCTAAAAACTCGATTTTGTATTCCCTAATAGTGTAGCATTCAAGTTCACTTCATCGAATATGTTTATACCACTTCACTTTTGAAATTTTATTAAATAATAGTTCGTTACTAGAATTCCAGGTTTTATTTCTATATTGCATACATATACGAGTCCATATTTAAACAGCAAATGAGTAAAAAAATACGGTGGATTGGGTGGGTCAGCGCACGGGGGAGGAAGTCCTCAGATCACAAAAGTAAGTCGATATTCGAATTCTACGCCCTCACATTAGTTGGAATCGATACGTCACACGATATTTTCATTCCTTAACATACTTTTTCCCAAAATTGGGGGGCTAGGGAGACACTGGAGGGTCAAATCCAAAAAATAAGTAAATATTCGAACTCAGGACCCTCAAAAACCTATCAAACGATATGCCACACGTTATTTTTTATTTTTTTGAATTTTGACCCCATCAAGGGGGCTGAAGGGGGTCTAGAGGGGCCGAATCAAAAAACTAAGTACATATTCGAAATCAGTGCCCTCGAATTAGTGGTAATCGATGGGTTACTTCACTTTTTCGATTTTTTTGAATTTTGGTCAAAATTGTGGACCCCTCTACCCCTCAGAGGTTCAGAGACTCCATCTTGAAAATTTGTTGGTTGAAGAGAGGGTGAAAAGCACTACTTACAGTAATTTTTTCAGATTTTTAAATGGTAGCTTTCATACTTTGTTTTCGTCATGAAAGTTGAGCTTTCACTGCCAAAGTTCAACTTTGAGCTTTTCAGAATGTTATTATCGCGTTTGAATTTCCTATCAATTCTCTTTCCGACCCTGCAAACAGTGTTCTCCCAAGTACCACCTATCTCGAGATATGAGCCTTCAAAGTTGAGTCGTTTTGCTAAAAATCGCAATTGCATAAAATTTTCGAGGCCTGCCCCCCGCCCCCTTGAGGGTTAGAAAAAAATGATCGTGGTTTTGTGAATAGACCACCAAGGGGAACTCGTAAAAAAAAATTGAGCGAAATCGGAAGACCCGACTTCATTTTTGGTCCGTTTTAGTATGGAATAGCCCATTTATAAAACATTATCTCGATCGTTACTCCACCCATAATTGAGTAATGAGTTGGATAGTTGGTATGAATGCCCAACCTACTTCTTTTTTTTCTAATGGAACAGTGATTTCACCTAAAAAGTATTAGGTATGTAATCAACTAATCATTTTAATATGAATATGGCCCAATAAAACCCGACGAAAGTTGTTGGCAATTCAGAATCATTGATTACGCCTGATCAAGTTTATTATATACATTTTTATGATCGCATCAAATGATAAATCAGATGAATTACATATTTTGTTTTATTTTTCTCGAACCCTGTAGGCAGAGTTGTCATTTTACATGTAGAATATCTTATTCTACATTTTACGTAAAAATGTAGAATAAGTTAAATTTTTATGTAGAATAAGTGTAAAATGTAAAATAAGCTGTACGGCTCTTCTGATTAGCTAATAAGACAATGATGGCTTGAAAAACCGATCGATTACTAATACTAAAATGTATTTACTGTTATAATGTTTGATTTCGAGTTTCAACCTTGATGTTTTTACTTTTATAATTTCTGATTTCAAGTTTCAATAATATTTTTACTTTTATAAGTTTTGATTTTGAATTTCAATCTTTCGATTCGATTGAAGTACTCTTGTTATTTTTAATAATTCAATTTTTAAACTTTTCATTTTTCAAATTTAAACAACTTTTTGTCTAAATGTTTACCATTATTATTATTCTGTTAATCAGTCGTTAATCTGGATTTTCAATTTCTTTAGTAAACAAGATTTCCAATTTTCAGTCCAAAATTTCATGATATGATATCATCATTATCAATTCTTTACTCTTTAGCTAATGAAATTTTCTGTCCTGAAATTAAATACAATTTTTCAAAAAAGGATTGAAAACGTATTAATAGGTCTCTGATCGGTAAAAAACTCACAAATTAAATATTACTGTCGAGAAATTTGAACATAATTCAATGAAATTGACGTTTTTTCCGGCTTATTTTACATATTCTACTTATTCTACTTATTCTACATTCTACATTTTTTCCAAAACTTATTCTACTTTACTTATTCTACATCTTATTCTACATTTTATTCTACATTTTACATTCTACATGACAACTCTGCCTGTAGGTCCTGTACGAAAATCTCAATTTTTTGATTTTTGTATAAGCAGGATCGAAAATCGATGTAAGCAGGAGTATAACTTCGTGGTTTGGTCATTGCCTTTTTATCACGCCATCATAGTGGGCCAGTACACCTGTAGACCCCAAATCATCCTATATGTATTTTAGTTTTGGGTCGTAGAATCCGAATTCGGAAAAATGAGGAGCTAAGCATTTTTTGAATAGCTTGTAATATGTTTGAATTTACGTTTATGAGGTCGTAGAATACGAATTTGGCAATATTTTTCCATTTGAGGGGCAATAAGTGGGAGCAGAGGGGTTCAAATCAGAATTTCCTCCCTACCTGGACCTCTTGCTCCTCAAACGAAAAAATATTAGGTACCAAATTCGTGTTCTACGACCTCTGAAACGTAAATTCTGACATACAACATGCTATGTACATATTATCACCCTCACCTTCATCCCTACCCCCTTTTTAAGGGTTCAGATGAATGCATAATCTAACTCTAGATTTATGTTTCTAAAATTTGAATTTTGACATTTTTCATGCTGAAGTACAAAATTTTAATTTTTATACTCATTTTCAACCCTTTCTACCCCCTCCACTTTCCCCTTGAACGAAAAATTTTTCATTCGTTAATCTCAATCTCAGTTACGTCCATCTCCTCGTGCAGTTTCATTATTTCCTGAAGTGTTTGCTTTATTCAGTTGACAAGTTGAATTTTTTCTGTTTTCGTTTGGTTGCAATATTTTCACTTCTGGTCTGTTTTATACATACCTGGGTAAGTTAATCTGAATATTTTGTAAATAGGTAGATTATTATGGTGAAATTCTTGTAAATGTGAAAATTTCAGTCTGATTGACTTGATTTGATTGGTACGAGAGTGATGATTCATTCCCCCCCCCAATTTTTCTTTTTCGGTCACTCGAAGAATATTGATTAAATTCAAATGATTGTTGCTTTTAAGAAAACCTGGCAAACCGAAATGAGTTTGGAAATTTCATAAATTTGGATCGGGATTTTCATTTCAAAATCACGTTAACAACAAACTATTAAAGAATTTATTATTCTGTTGTTCAAACTCACACATTTTCGAACCACATCTATCACGAGTAAAAGGCGGGAATTGAGGATTTTACCTTCATTTCGGAGTTTACTTGTTGAAATGATGATAAGTTTTTAAATTTTTGAAATGTTTTCTCACATTTATTTCGAAAGGAAGAAACGAAAAATTCAACATTCAAAACAATGGTATACCTATGCGGAAAAAAACGTCAGTTCCTCTCCTCTGCCATTCTAATTTTGTCAAATGATTTTTCAGGTTAAAATGAAAATTACTTTTCGTATTTTAATAAGGAAAATAGTACCTACCTAAAACAGTCTGCTAAACTAAAAAAAAATAGGTCTGATAAAACTGGAAAAGCCGAAGAAAATCATCATTAAAATGCAATAGTAATCGTGGTTCATACTTATATGAAAACTGATGGAATATCAAAATGATGAAATTTTATAATGCTTATGCTTTATTTCAGGGTCCGGAACCATTTGAAAATTTTTTTTTGGTGCTTCTGGCGCTGCTCTTTAACCTTTGAGATGAAATGGTTCCGGTTCTGGTTCTAAAGTGGTTCCGTAGTCAGTTTTTTTGGTGGGGTTCTGGTTCTGGTTCCAGGAGTCAAGAAAATTTAATGGTTCTCCTGGTTGTGGTGTGGTTCCAATTAGTACTGGTTCTCCCAGTTCCAAGTGGTTCTGGTGCTCCCAGTTCCAGTCATTTTTTTTGTTTTTTTTTTTTTACTTTCAAAATAACACATCAAAATTTGACTAAACTTCAATTTTGAAGTCAAATTAAGATCTGCGTATAGTTTTGTAATTTTATCAAATTTTTGTGAAATAATTGAAATTTGAATAACTAGTTTAAGCAATAACAAATCAAGGTTGGGTTCTGCTGCTGCTCTTGGTGATCTTAAACTATTTTAATCTAGATAAAAACTGGTTCTGGTGGTTATGGTTAGTTTCAAAATTACTTCTCCCTGGTTGTTCCCTTTATTGGGAATGGTTCTATAAATTTTTTCAACTGGTTCTGGTGCTGGTTCTCATTTGAAAATTCGAAAAAAGTGGTTCCCCTGGTCTTTTTTTGGTTGTTCTCCCAAGTGGTTCCGGACCCTGCTTTATTTCCATTAATGGATTATTCTCATTTTTCTGTAAATAAGACAGAACATCCTTTACAATAACCATGCAGAATATTAATTTTTTTTATCTGATCATTTTGCAGATGTAATAATTCAATTCGTATTCAATCATAATTGAATATCAATACGTTATTATGGCTGGAATACTCCAAGAAGAATATCCGTTCAGTTTCATCGGTAATCCTTCATCCCTGCAATTCTTGGCTTCGAGTGAATTGGTTTTGAATTTATGGCGGTTCAAATACTTCAATCGCCCTGCAAGTGAAAGGAATAATGATACGTCCGCTTCCTGGTTTCTTGAAAACATCAGTTGCAGCAGCGACGAAATCACAGGACTCCCATCTTGCATGAAAAAAGCAATCGACGAAAAAATCGAAAAAATTGGAGAGCAGTTATTTCTGTGGATATGTTATCACTCGAGTTTACGAGTATTTGACGGCGACTTTCGAGACGTTTTTTTCAAGTGTTTTAACAGCATCGTTTTAAACCAACATGGCATCATTGGTTACAAAGAAACTGCTTCGAATTTGGTCAAATTGGCCGATTTCAGCTACGATGTAAAATACGAAATAGCGTGCGAGTATTGCCTCGAAGACGATGTAAAACGAATTTGGCCTTTTGTGTCGAACGAGTTGCGTACGGCGGACGATAAATACAGCTTGATTTATTTTTGGAATTGTCGAATGAGCTCTACGTATGATTCGTTTAAAATAATCACTCGATTTCAAAGAGCGTACAAAAACTGGGAAGCTTTCGAGTATCTTTTCAATTTGTTGCCGGATGAGCAAAAAATATCGAATACAGTTTCATTTTTGAAACATACCAACGACAAGGCTTCTTTACGCTCGTTACGTAAATTGAACAGGGACCTGGCCTGTGAAGTATTTCAACTACAAGCTTGCAGAATTTTATCTACTTTGATGAAAAAAGAAGAATATATTTGGCATTTGCTGGAATTATGGGCAGCAGTGAAAGTTCCTGTCTTTGAAAAACCGACCGTCTTCTTCGATATTCTAAACGATCTGTGGAAAAGAGTATTCAATGGATGTTGCTCGGATTATGTCGGAATTGATCAAATCAACTGTCTTCTTATTGAAGTATGGACAAGTGCGCCGGATGAACTAAAATCATTCATTTTGAATCGTCACGTCGATCATTTTTTCGATAAATTATTCTTATCGGAGAAAAAATTTGATTACTATTACGGCCACGATGTAACATTTCTGCTGCAACTATTCGCGAACAGCAATTACGAAGTTAGAAGCAAACTGTGGCAGAAGAATTGGCGTAAATTGGTTTTACGTGCGAAACCTTGGTGTTTGGAGCAATTTATGAGATCGGTTTTTCCAAATGAAGATACTATCGAAGACTTCAAGAGACGTTTCATGTTCGGCTTTAAACCGATTCTTGATTGTTTTTGCATACTGGGAAAGTATCCCGATTTCAACGATTATCTGCATTTTCTTTCCAAGGATCCGAAAATTATTTTAGATTTGGGCAAGCGAGCTTTGAAATCGAACGTGGACGCGATTGTTATCTGGTTAAAAGATACCGACAAAGCCCGTAAATTCAACGAATTCGTTTGTAGTATTTTTTCCAACTCTGTAGAAGATATCGCGAATTTCAAAGAGCATTTGATTTCATGCCATAGAGCCATAGAAGCTTTGTACTCTGTCCACTATGATTTTTGTGTGAAAGAGATCGACGTTGCAGTCGATGCATTTTCCATGTCGGGTGAAAAATTAAAAAAATTGAAACATAAATGTTTGGATTTTTCTCGTGGCCATTTGATGACCGATCAGGCTCTTTATTTTTCTCGTTATGGATGGCAAAGGTGGCTGAAATGGTGCACTGCCAATGACAAAGAGATTTCAGCGTTCAGAAAGTCGTTAAATATCGATGAAATTTTAGATAAACAGGTCACCAATTTCGGAAAAAAATTTGAGCTCTATATGAAAGAATATGAAGGAGGTTTGTACTTTTTCGACCACTTTGCAGAATGGTATTTCCCCAACGATGAAGTCCGGAAAAAATTTAAATTGCGTAAAATCAAGAATTTCAAAAAAAACAGCGCGATCATGGATATTTTAAAATCTGGCGTCAGATTCAAGATTTCTACCATGGTTGAGTGGTTTTTTGAAGACGATTTTGATAAATCGCGCGAATTTTTATCGAGTTTGTATGGTACTCGTAACTCGTAAGTAATTTTTGATGACTTGTTGAAAAAATTTTTGTCAGTACTTATTAATTTTTCATTTTATGAATTAGATATAATGTGTCTAGAATTTACCTAGTTTTTTTAATTTGTAAATTTGAATACCTTGTTCGTTTGTTTAACACTAGATTATATTTTTCAGATTTTTGTTTTATGTAAGAAGATAATTTTGAAAAAATCTAAATTGTATGCGGTGACCTGAAAAGAATAAAAGCACTGTAAAATGCGAATATTTTGATTGAAAATTACTTCAAATACCGTATTTTTTTCTGATAGTTTCTTTTCATTTTTTGTAATGTATCATGCATCAGATATGAACAGATGTACCAACTTCAAATTGAAAAATTTCAACAAAATGGGTACCTAAGAACATTTTTCTTGATTTTTAAATTGGAAAATCTTCAGAATTTTGTCTTCTTGAACAATAGTTATTTATGACAGTTTTTCTGAATTATCAAGAAATTAAGTTTCCAAGAATAGTGACTCCTAGAAATTTCGTCCTGTTAAGAAAAATTCCCTGGCTCGAGTTGGTAAATACTAAATTTTTTTACTTGGGTGAGGTGATAAAATATCGACCTCAGCTTCGATGTTCATTCTAAACCTCTCACATGGTGTTCCTGAATGTAAAGAATTTTGGAAAAAGTTTTGACACCACCTACCTACCTCCAGTCCTTCCACATCAGGAGTATGACATTAATGATAATTTTATTGCATAAGTGCTTATTTTCGATAATTTTCATTTTGTATAGAAATGAGGGAAAGAACTGGGGTTGTTAGGGGGAAGACGGGAGAAAGTGAGGTTAAAAATTGGACATCTTAATCTCAAAAAACATTTTTCCATTTTGTTTTCGCTTGAGATTGAGAGGTTGATTGGAATTTATTGATTTGAAATTTTGAAGTGTGTATGTTTTGTATTATTTTTATTTTTATTTTTTAAGGGAGAAAGGCAACGGCTTCAGAATATTGTGAGAAAAATTTTCAATTCGAAAAAAGTTCATATTTTTACCAAGTATTGTTATTTGGCGAGCTCTATGAGAGAAGGCCAAATCGAATACATAGGAAGATTCTACATTTCTACACGAAATTTTTTAATAACTCTCCAAGGGCAGTTATTCTTCACTTTTATGATGTTTTAAGTTGAACATTTTCTAGCGGACGAAAAATTTGGCGAGAGTAAACTAAGAACGAAAAAAAAAAATGAGAAACTCAAAATTTCAAAAATACCGCGTAAATAATTAAAAATGTAGGAATTAGGGACTCATAGGCGGAGATAGGGAAGACATGGGGGGGGGCTAAATGTTGAATTAGCCCTCCCAAATCATTTTCTTGCATATGTTTCAATCAAAAAAAAATTCACAAACGCCCAATTTTCAAGGGATAAACTGTCAATAAGTGACGAATTTCCTGCTTTTTCAAGTTACTAAATTGGTCTTTTTGATGAAGAAATGAATTAGGCCCTTACATGTAATCGCTCGAAAACGGTGCAAAATGATCGATTGTTGAAACAAATTGAGTTTTTTAATATCCATGTTGGAAGGCTGATGGCGCCGAATGATATTAAACCATCTAGGTTACATAATACGAGTTGGGAATTTAAGTGATTTTGGAGAAATTTTCTCTCACAAATTTTGAAAAACAATCCAAGAGATTTTTTGGGAGATTTTTTAAGGTAATTCGTGGTTACAGTAAAGCTTGAAACACGACAGGGTATTTTGTTTTGCGCGTTAAAAATTTTACTCAAAAATATAAAAATTTCGTTGTAGGTAAATTGGCACATTTGCCTACTTTTAAAATTTTTTTTCAAAAAGTTTGTAAATGTTGCAAAAAATACTGAATTTTGTAAAAAAAAAACTTTGAAAATCACAAAATTTCTTTACCAAAGAAGAAATGAAATTTTTTCAAACTATAAACTATTAAAAAACTAATTATTTTCTTTCTGAAAATCATAAATTTTTCAAATCTTAGCCCTCGCAGATGAACAAGTTGCATATCTTGAAAATTGAAGGGGCAAATTATGTTTTTTAAAAAATCACGTAACATTTTTTTTTCAACCGTGGGAATGGATAATACTTTGAAAACAGAATAAATTTTCATTATATGACTTTGAATAACTTGAAAATTGAAGGGGCTACAAAAAATGTTGTTCGAAAAAAGTTCTAAAAAAATAAACTAATCAAAGGAATGGATAGTATGTTGAAAAAAAAACAAATTTTGTTCTACAGACTTTTTGCCTAAAATCAAAAATGAAGGGGCTACGGGTCATTCAAAAAAAGTGGGCTTTAGTTTTTTTTCAATTTTCTCAATTTTTGATGACCCTTGGCCCCTTCATTTTTCATGCTAGGCAAAAAATCTGTAGAACAAAATTTGTCCATCTTCCATTCCCTTGATTAGTTTATTTTTTTAGAACAAAATTTTTTGTAGCCCCTTCAATTTTCAAGTTTTGCAAAAAGTCATATAATGAAAATTTATTCAGTTTTCAAAGTATTATCCATTACCACGGCTGAAAAAAAAATTTACGTGATTTTTTAAAAAACATCATTTGCCCCTTCAATTTTCAAGATATGCAACTTGTTCATCTAACGTGGTACCCGGTTATATGTATCTAAAAATGAAGTATGGCAGACCACTTACCCGACACCCTGTATAAAAATCGAAATCTGTTTAAAAGTGAAGGATGGAAGGTTTCACCTCCATTTCAATACTAAAATTAGATTGAAAAAATGAAGAAATTTAGCTTTTGGATTCCTTTTTCTTCAAAAAATTTCGTCCTCGTTTTTCTCGGGCTCGATAAATTCACACAATTCATTCTCAAAATTATGATATGAACCCTTTTTCCTTCCATCGATTCTTCATATTGACAAAAGGTCAAGTTAAAATCTCGTAATGGTAAACGTAAACATTTGAGTGTCGAAAATAAACAATTTTGTTTTTCATCTTTTTTAATTAGGACTCAAGCCCCTCCCCTCCCCTCCCCTCCCCAAAAAATTACGCTCCATCTCCGCCTATGAACTTAGGGTCTAATCTTTATGAAAGTTGTTCAGTAGATATCTAGTATGTATTACATAAAGTACCTACAGGGTGTTCCATAAATCGTCTGCGGTATTTTTTGGATGGGTATAACCGGGTACCACTCATTGAACATTTGAGATCAACATATTGCCTACCTAGAAAATTGAAGGGACGAATTCCGTTTCTAAAAAAATCATGTTGAAAATTTTTTTTAACCTTGGGAATTTGAAAACTGAACAAATTTTTATTTGATGACTTTTTGCTTAACTTTAAAATTGAAGACTACAAAAAATTGTTCAAAAAAATTCAAAACGTGAATTAATCTAGGGAATAGATGGTACGTTGAAAACTGAAGAAATTTTGTTTTGAAGACTTTTTACTCAACATAGAAAATGAAGGGGCAACGGGTTACTCAAAATAAATGGGCTTCAAAAAATTTTCAAATTTTCTCAATCTTAAAATAATGATTCTTAAAAGTCTTCAAAGTTTATAGTTAAGCAAAAAGTCATGAAGTGAAAATTTGTTCAGCCATTCCCATGGTTGAAAAAAATTTCAATGTAATTGTTTTAGAAACAGCATTTGCCCCTTCAATTCTCAAGTTAGCCAATATGTTCATCTCAAGATGGAACACCCTGTATAATCAAGTAATAAGGCTCAAAACGTAGACAAAATACCCTCCACCACAATTTACTGTAGAGTAATATTTTTTTTTATTTGTGGATTTTTCAGACGTAATTTAACTCGTATTAAATTACCTGTAATTATTGGATATCGACTCCTTGACATGGCCGGAATACTTCAAGAAGAATATCCCTTCAATGTCATGAAGGAACCTTCATCCCTACAATTTTTGGCTTCTAGTGAATTGGTCTTGAATTTATGGCGGTTCAAGTACTACAGTCGTCCTTTAACTGAAATTCACAACGATACGTCCGCTTTCTGGTTTCTCGAAAACATCAGTTGCAGCTGCGACGATATTCTCGTTCTCCCATCTTGTATGAAGAAAACGATCAACGAAAAAATCAAAAATATCAAAAACCAGCTTTGGTCCTGGATGGATTTCCATTCAGTTTGGCAACGTAGTTTATTTGACGACGATTTTCGAGACGTTTTCCCCAAGTGCTTCGCCAGTATCCTTTTAAACCATAATGGCTCCATTGATTACAAAGCAACCGCGTCGAATTTGGTAAAAGTGACCCCGCTCAATAACGATGAAAAATACAGATTAGCATGTATGTATTGCCTGGAAGACGATATAAAACGAATTTGGCCTTCTGTGTCAAATGATGTACGTTTAATGAACGATAAATTCAGTCTGGTTTTCTATTGGAATTGTCGAATGAGCTTCACATCGGATTCTATTGCTATGTCCACTCGATTCCTGAGAACTAACTCGTCGAAATTCTGGGCAGCTTTCGAGTATTTTTTCGATTTATTGATTGACCAGTATAAAGTATCGAGTGCGATTTCATTTTTTAAAAATAACCACTACGAGGCAGCTTTACGTTCGTTACGTAAATTAAACGGAGACTTGGCTCGTGATGTAATTCAATCACAAGCTTGCAAAATTTTATCTACGTTGGTGGAAAAAGAAGAATATCGTTTCCATTTACGAGAATTATGGACGGCGATGAAAGATCTTGTGTTTGAAAAGCCAACAGTCTTCCTAGATATTCTAGATGAGCTGTGGAAAAGGATATTTAATGGATTTAGCTCAGATCGCGTCGGACTCGATCAAATCAATGACCTTCTTATTGAAGTATGGACAAGTGCGCCCGATGAACTGAAATCATTTATTTTGAATCGTCACGTCGATAAATTTTTCGATAAATTGATCTTATCTGAAAACAAATTCAGCCTGTATTACGGCCACGATATGACATTTCTCCTGCAACTATTCGTGAACAGCAGTTACGAAGTTAGAAGCAGGCTGTGGCAGCAAAACTGGCGTAAATTGGTTTTACGTGCGAAATCTCGGTATCTGGAATCATTCGTTAGATCCGTTTTTTCGGATGAAAAAACCATCGAAGAATTCAAGAAACGTTTCATGTTAGATTTTAAACCAATTTTTAAATCATTGGTAGAACAAGGTCTGTTTTCCGATTTGAACGAATATCTGTGTTTTCTTGTCGAAGATTCGAAAATAGTTCAAGATTTTGGCAAACGAGCTCTCAGGTCAAATTTGAGCGCGATTATGATCCTGTTACAAAATACAAATAAAGCGCGTAAATTCGACGAGTTCCTTCGTAATATTTTTTCCAACGCGGCGGATATCGATAAATTCAAAGAGCAGTTGATTTCGTCGAATAGAAGTATAGAAAATTTATACAAATCGTTCAATCCTCGTCGTTTGAAAAAGTTCAACGTAGCGGTCAATACGTTAATCACGTCGGATCAAAAATTGATCAAATTTAAACGTAAATGTTTGGATTTTTCTCGCCAATATTTGATAAGCGATCAGCCTTATGATTTTGATTCCGGTAAATGGCAAAAATGGCTGGAATGGTGTACTACCAATAGCAAAGGATTTTTGGCATTTCGAAATTCCTTAAATATCGATGAAATTCTAGAAAAGCAAATTTCAAATTATGGAAGAAAGTGCGACGAATATTATTCTAAATTCGCAGGAGGATTGTACTTCTTCAACCAGTTCGCTGAATGGTATTTCGCCGATGAACAAGCTCGAAAGAAATTTAAATTGCGCAAAATTGAGAATTTCAAGAAAAATTGCGCAATTATGGATATTATTCGGTCTGGTCCTAGAAAACTGATTACTGGCATGGTTTATTGGTTTTTTGATAGTGATTACGATAACGGAAACGAATTTTTATCACGTTCGGGTATAAATTTAGATTTTTGATGAGTGAAGTTGACAACTTTTTAATCGAGTGTTTAGTACCTATTTATTTAAAATTATGTACAAGTTATGAGTTGGGGTATTTGGTGCCCAGTATCCATTAGGTTTTTTTATAGTTACTATACGTACTATGATTGTTTATTGAACGCTAATGTTCTGGTTTTGGTTTTTTTGTTAAGTTATTTTGAAAAAATTTGAATTAAGTGATGAGTTGAGAAGAATAAAGGTATTTTATGTTTGTGTACTACTATTGAGTAATTACCTGCGACAGTAAGTGTAAGTACCTAAGTTTCATTCATTTATCGAACTGTATGAAAATTAAGAAACGTAACAACAACCAATGCAATTTTCGCTAGAAAAAAACCATTTCTTTCGATTCTTAATTTATTTTCTTCGAAACAATTAAAAGCAAATTCCAAAAATTTTGTTCAATTGGATAGATAAGTCATTTTTTTATGTGTAAGTATGAGTACCGCGTTCGTCTGTTGAATACTTGATTATTTTCAAATCAGGGTGTCCATTCTCTGGAAAACCGGGAAAAGTCAGGGAATTTTGGTGGTCTGGAAAAGTCAGGGAATAGTCAGGGAATTTTGGAATTTTCTCTGGAATTCTTCGAAAATCCAAAAAAAGGATAAATCATTTAGAAAAGTGTTTCTTTGCTTATTTTATTCTAAATTTTTCAAAAAATTTCACCCTCGCTCCGCTCGGGCCAAAATTATTGCATCTTATATCTCATTTTTTTATTCATAATTTTTTATTGATCATAATGTACCTACAATAAATTTGATATTCAAAATGCATGATTGTCTTTGTCCATCACTCTTTCTTTCTACAGAATTTGTTCAAAAATTAAAATCTTAGGTTTTTTGGAAACTTTTTAATGAGCTGTGATGAGAAAATGTTGAAAAAAGGGGAAGGGAATGGAAAAGAATTCGAATTTATTGATCATGTTTTGAAAAACATGAATGAGGAAAAAGTGGTGAATTTTTATCTTTTGATGATATTTTTTTGCGAAAATTTTGGACTCAACACGACTTTTATATTTCCATAAAATGATTTATATTTCACCTCCTCGTTGACTTTTTTATTTATTGGTACAAACTAAAAATTTTTCGGAGGTTTGTAAATTTATAAATTTGAGGCATGTGTTTCTCTTTTTTTGGAGGGAGGGGGGGGGGATTTAGAAGAATCCGAATTTTCATTCGCTTGATTTGGTAGACACCCTGGCATAATTTATTTCATTTTAAAAATTTAATTTTGCGTTGGAATACTTAGTTTTTCCTTTTTTTTTTTTTAATTTTTTTCTGTAGGTGATGAATTCAAACTTTCCAATTTTTGTGCTGGGGAGGGGGGAGTTGGATGGATTAAAATTAAAAATTTTCAGAATTTAATTTGGATCTTTTTTTTGGGCCAAAGAGGAGAATCTAAAAATTTCGTAAAAAGTACATCATGTGAAAAATCCCTCCCCTCCCCCTGGTTTACGAATATCATATTTGAAAGGTCTGGAAAAATTCGAAAAATTAGTCTGGAAAACCTGGAAAAGTCAGGGAAAATGTTTTCTGAGATATAGTGGACACCCTGCAAATTTTTCTTTTATGTATGATAATTTTGAAAAATGCCAATTGTAGGTAATAAATTGAAAAGAATAAAAGCATTGTAAAATTTGAAGATTTACAACAAAATTTATCGATTTTTTGAGAAAATTTTGTTGCGCACTGGCACGAAATGAGGAAAAAAGCACAAATTTCTACTACTTGTAACATCAAAGCACAAAAAGAGCACGAAATTTTGTAAAAAAAATAAACGAAAAATACAAAATTTTTATTTTAAACGAATGAAAATTTTTCAAACAACAAATTAAAAAACAAATTATTTTCGTTCAGAAAACGATCAATTTTTCAAATTATTAGCCCTCGCTTCGCTTGGGCATATGAAGCTTCAGGTATATCAGAGATGGGATTGAGGATTTCGCCTCGATTTCAATACTACCTACATTGTTTTAAAAGATAAAGAAATGTCTGCTTTTAGATGCCTTTTTCTTCAAAAATTTTTGCACGAGTTGGAGTACACAATTCAGTCTCAAAATGATGATATGGACCCTCTTCCCACCTTCCATCCAATTTGATCCCTTGTCTTTCTCATTACATTAGTGGCGATCTTGAATAGAATTTTTGAAAATTTTCGACTTTTTGGAAGGGGAAGAGGTAATTTTTGTAAAGTTAGATAATTATATTTCTCTATGCTTGAGCTACATTGGTTTTCTATTTTAAGAAACCCTGTCGGGCTAGGTCGAAAGGTGATTTGCGGGGTAACGATGCGCTATTCAAGTAAGTACCTAAGATGTCGGGCGTCTTTAAATAAAACATTTTTTCATTCATTTATTCAAATCATGGATATGGGGGTGCAGCGACGTTCTATATGACTGTAAATTTTGTAAACATTTCCATTGTCTCTAAAAAATTTTCCAACTCTGAAATTTTTTCTTCAAAATTTTTCAAACGTCTACATTTGCGCCCAATTTTATTCTAACACTGTAATTTTTTCTGCAAATTTAATTTTTTTCACCTCTTGATTTTTTTTCAATTTTTTTTTCAACTTTGACATTTTTTCTCAAATTTTTTAACAGTGAAATTTTTTTCTGAATTTTTTCCAACTATAAATTTTTGCAACTAATAATAATTTTCTAGGCCCTTTTGTTCAACTCTTTTATGATTTTTCTCCAACTTTTTTTTTCAACTTTATATTTTTTTCTCGCACCTTTTGCTTTTTTTACCCCCAGCATTTTTTCCGACCTGAAATTTTCATCGATTTTTCTTAAATTTATATTTCGACGACATTTTCGACTATTTTTTCAACTAAATTTCTCTTTCAATTTAGAACTTATTGAAAACTTTTACCACTACATATAAATTAACAATATTTAAAAATCGTTTGAATTCCGAAAAAAAACAACCCAATTTTTAATTTATTATGAAAACGGTACAATATAAAAAAAAAGGGAAAGGGGAAAAATTTTTTAATTTTTTTGAAAAAAAATTAAATAATTGAGAAAAATTTTAAGTGGCTTTAGGGGAAAAAAAATTGGGGGGAAAAAATCGAAAAGAAAAATTTTTTGAATAAAAAGATGACAAAATTTTAAATTTTGGGAAGAAATTTTTTTTTCGGTTGGGTTTTAAAAAAAGGGAATCCCAATTTCCAAAAAATTGAAAAAATTTATTTCCAAGAAAAGGTCTAATATTTGACTCGATTGTTCTCTAGTTTTATTTATATAAGATTTGCTGAGAAGTTTTCGATGTGGTTGAAGTATTTCAGACAGTGAGTTATTACGTTGCTGGAATGTGATAATAAGCTCGTTGCTTTTTAAATTTATTGATACATTCATCTGTGTTTTCTTGAAGTTTTGATGCGAGTTGCTTGGTGAGAATTTCAGTCTTTCCATCATTTGATTCTTGATAAGGTATTTATGCTATTACTTTATTTCCATTATGTCATCTATAAATAATTATACATTAGGTACATAAATTTATATTTTTTTAAATGATTTTTTAAAAATGAAATTCTCTAAGAAATAAATTTAAATTAGTACTTCTGCGATGAATTTTCCAAAATTTGTTTTGGTACGTCTCCCCGACCTAAAAAAAAATCATGGAAGGGGAACTGATTCAAAAGTTTCAAAAAGTGGATTCTAACCAAAAAAAAGTTTTCAAATACGGGCGTGAAAATTTATATCCAACTGCGAGTATTATTTTTCCAATTTTTGACACCTTTTCTATGATACAGGCAGCGTTAAGAAAGTCATCTAAGTAATAATAGTTTAGGCAATTCAGTATAATTTTGAGAAAATAGAAACATCTTCAGCCAGTAAAGCTTTTAATGCGAAAAACTGTCGAGAGTAGTCTGCTGAATAACCCCTAAGAGTTACCACCCCAGACCCCTTGCTAATTTTTTATGGGGTTCCACCTCCCTAAAAAAACAAGTTTTTTCCTTTATCTCCGTTGGGTTTGATTTCAGGGTAAAAATAGCGCAGTACTTTTTTGTTCTAAATTCAATTTTTAACATTTTTTGTATAATTTTTTTTGTGCGACCAGTAGCGAAATAGATAAAAGCCCTGGTGAAGGAAATGGGGTTTGGAGAATATACGAGTATTTGAAAACGTGATAGGTAATACTCGAAGATATAAAATCATTAATTACTAAAATGCTTGTTGTGGGCATGAAAATAGTGTTATGTAAAATTGCGCAATTTTTTAAAGTTAACAGTGGCAATATAATTGAGAGGTATGCATATAGGGGGGGGGGGGTATCAATTCAGTAATGATTTTTTTAAATATCAAGTATCACTTGTACAAATCCTCGTATATTTCCCAAAACCCTCTTTCCTCCAGTACTCTATTTCCTCTGCTAATGGTCGTACAAAAAAAAATCATACAAAAAATATTGGAAACTGAGTGTAGAGAAAAAAAGTACTGAACTATTTTGGTTTCTCTATGAAATTTTAATCCGTAATAGGTCTATCTGAAAATCTACTAAATCAAAAGCTTAAAATTCTCAAAAGATGCTCAAAAAAAAATTCGGATGGTATTTTTGAATTTCTGGCGAAATTCTACCCTATTTTCATAAGTTACATGCCGATTCTTTGGAAATACTCAAAAATTGATTCAATTTGAGGCTCAAAATTCTCAAGAGTGCTCAAAAAAAGTTTTGAATGATATTTTTGAATTTCTGGCGAAATTCTACCCCACTTTCATCGGTCACATGCTAATTTTTTAAAATTAATCAAAAATTGACTCAATTTAAGGCTCAAAATTCTCAAAAGTTTCTAAAAAAAATTAAGATGATTTTGTTGAATTTCTGACGAAATTCTACCCCACTTTCATAGGTCACATGTCAATCCTTTGAAAATACTCAAAAATTGACCTAATTTGAGGCTCAAAATGGGTTAAAATTGCTCAAATTCAATTTTCATCAATAATTTTATTCTGCTCGTGAAATTTTAACCCATTTTGATATGTCGCAACCCAAGTTTTAGATTTGTTTCATGACTTATTTTTTTATCAAAGGGGGAGAAAATCGTGTGTTTTCAAAACTTTGAAATTCCACCACGGCCTATTGTGCCCACAGTTTTCCTCAAACTTTGGCTCATTGGACGCGAAATGATCCCAAGAATACATTGCGTTTGATTTTTTTGTCCAGCATACCGCATAACGCCTACAGAGGCATTATTGTGCCAAAAATGATCGAATTTGGCAAAAAATCGCACATTGAGGGCCCAGCACCCCATTGTGTCTGTGATCCAAGGGATGTGACATATATTTGGAGTCAGGGGAGTGTCTGCTACCAGAATGTGAAAAAATTTTTTGTCCGAAGTCAAATTTAAAAATTGAGAAAAAAGGGGGTTTTCAGGCCTCAGCTCCCTATTGTGCCGGGGCAAAAATCCAAAATTCGGTTTTTTGGGACTACGGGATCCATACCTACAGTAAACCTGATTTTTTTGTCCAGCAAAAATGCACGCTCAATGAACACTTTTTGCCTCTTGGACTGTAGACTATGACTTCTCCAAGTACTCCACGCGGAATGGCTAAATTCTACAAGATCTTGTTGGGTCTAACAATTTTACAACATACTGTGAGGGGAGGGGGAGGGGGTAGAATACCTACATTAAAGTGTATGGAAGAACTAAGGTTTTTCCGATTTAAAAAAAAATTGTAGGAACACGAATTAAAGAAATTAAGATTTGCTATCAATTGATGTAAAAACTTTTGAATTTCATCCAATAATAACCATATGGATATTTCTTTTTTAACATGCGTCAGATTTGAATTGAAATTAATCAAAATATTGACCGACAATTCCAATTTTTCAATTGTGCAAATTGTAGAGAATTTCATCCGTTTTCCAATGATGTATTAGTGAACTTCATCTCAAGGCGTTGTTCTCATTTTAGAGCATCGAAGCAATTATCTTTATAATTATGTGAGCCTGGATATAGAAACCACCCTTAGGTGTAAAAAATTGATTTCTGAGTTGACACTGATTTTGGGCGTTTCAGAAGGTATAGAATCAAAGGAGAACCTCCACTCAAAAACCAATTTTTTACACCTAAGGGTGGTTTCTATATTCAGGCTCACATATGTATTTCGAAACAGCTAATTACCTGATCCATTAGTTTCAAAAATTATGATATATCTACTATGTTTTAAATCATTAGAAAAAGAATATTGGCTTGAATATAAACGCGATGAAGCTTGTTGATACATCATTGTAAAAAAGATAAAATTCTTTGCAAATTGCACAAATTAAAAATTTGTGTGTTGTCGATATAGATTTTGAGTAATTTTGAAAACGAATAAAAAGAAATATTCATAAAATGGTGGTTATCGGACAAAATTCAAAATTTGCGTTCCAACGAAATTTCTTTATCTCCCCCCCCCCCCCGTTTCCTTGAAACTTTTCGAGAAAAGCGCGATTCAAGTTTTCATTTCAAAAACGCTGATTTTCTTTATAGCCCAGGAAAAATAGCATCGAAAAATTGGTTAAAAAAGAAAAATATGTTAATCGCGATTTTATTGCTGAAAAAGCTTCTTATTCATATTTTTTTGAACCCATTTCAATTTTAGACGGAAATCAAGAAGCGCGAAAACTGCGTCGAGGAAAGTTGGGACCACTTTCATTGGATAGAGCACTAAATTTCCTATAAAAATTTAAAAAAAATAAAAAACGATTTTTGTAGGTAAGCCATCTTTTCCCCCTCCCATTTTCAGAATTCAATTTTCCGCAAAATGGATTCAAAAAATCATTTTCGATTTTTCCGACTGATTGTCCCTTTTCACGAGCGCATCACATTTTATGAAAAAAATAAGTTTCTTTCGGTTTTGTACATTCCCTCTAAAATCAATGACTGGAAACTTGAGAATTGAGAAATTCAAAATTAATTCGAGAATTGCGTAAAAATGGGAAGGGGGAAGTGGATACTGGGTATGATGACATTTTAAAACAATTTTTTAATTTCAAAAAAACTGTAAAAATTCTCATCAAGGAAGGAAGTTTAAATATTACTTCATGGACGTGCAATTCAAGATTCTCACCCATTTTATTTTCATTTCAGAATAAATTCTATTACGACTTGGACAAAATTTCGACTCTACGAAATAAGCTTATCGCGACCTTAATGAAGAATTCGGTTCCATAATGAACATCAATAACGCACTGACAGTTGACGAACTTCCTTTAAATTATCCTATCGCACCAGCATCATTGAAGGTATTGGCGCTAACGAAGTTTTCATTAGATATATGGCCTACTTGGATATCGGCTACTTGGAAACGGCCTACTTGGATGCATCCTATAAGAACAAATACTTGGATTGATGCTTTACCATTTTTACTACCTCCTGGCATAATAAAAGCAATAAACGAACGTATGCACTCGTTAGAGCAAGAAGTGAAAATTGTGGATAAAATTTTATCCGATTTCGGTGTTAATATGGACACTTATACTTATTGTTTTGATTTTGATGAAACTTATTGCGTGTCATTCGATTGCCTAACCTATGGGCCTGATGGCAAAATATGCATCGAACGAATCGCTAAGAATCTCTTGATGAAGCCAAACTTGAAACAATGTATAAAATACAAGCTTGCCTGTGCTTATTGGTTCGAAGAAGATGTTAAACGAATTTGGCCCTTGATAGGTGATCTCGATGACGTATATAAAAACAAAAAATATATTTTTGAAGATTTATTGCTTTTTTGGGAAACAAAAATGAAAAACAGTCGTCCCAGAGAACTATCAATCTGGAAGCAACACAGTTTGACGAGTAGATTTCATAATTGGACAGCATCAGTATCTATACTGAATAGATTTTGCATATCCGACCAATACAGATTTCTAGATCTGCTAATAAGCTCGGGTGGCTCAGAAATAAAATATCTACTGTCGAAATTGAATAAAATACAAGTCAATTACGTTCTAACAGTGCACCCAGACCGAATCATAAACAAATTAGCATCAGATGATTCCTGTTTCGAATACGTGCTGAAAATTTGGAATCTTGTAAGAGAAACCATCAATCATTTGAAGTTTATCGAGATCGTAAATACCCTATTCCTCGAAGCATTTGATTGGAAAAAGTGTTCTGTTCAAGTAAAAGCAATTATTTTTGAAATTTGGATCACTGCGCCAAATTTTTTGAAAATTGAATTTTTCGCTCGCCAAGATAACACGAGCGCAGAAAAACTATTCGATCAATTAAGTACGCCTAATAGGGACTTTTTGCCAAAATATGATCGCGATGAAAATAATGAAAATTTTTTCTTCGAATTTTTTTCCGAAATGACACCAGAAATTAGGGCTAAAATTTGGAAGCAGCATTGGCTCAAAATCGTTATTCATTCCTCGATCGAACGCTTGAATCGTTTATTATGCTTGTGTATGGCAGACGATGACCATCGGAAACAATTCGTCGAAAAAGAAATTTTGAATTACACGAAAGTTATACCGATTATTGATTGTTGGCTGAAGCAGAAACTTTACGATGAGATAATCGATTATTCGAATTTATGTTCGTGGAATATGCATCTCGTTCGCGAATTCAGGACACCAATTATCTTGCAGATTATTTCGCAAAGAAGCTTCAATTGCACCAATTTGGTACAACTGTGCCGAATTATCGATGATAAATTTTCAAATCTTGATGAAGCAAAAGACACCAAGAGAACTATTTTATTGTCCGAGAACATTCAGGAACTTTTATTGTCCGAATTGTTAGACAAGTGTTTGGCAAATCGAGCGATTGACATAATCACCCGTTTTCTACCAACCGAACGAAATCTTCATGAAAAACAGTTGTTTTTGGACCACTGGTATATTTTTTTGATCCCTAAAAAATCTAAAGAATTGGACCGAAAAAGATGGAACGAATTTATAATGTGGTGGATTGGTCGAGAAACTATCCCAACTTTTAAGAAAGTGCTGCCTGTGGATAAAATTGTTGAAAAACTGCTGCAGGAAACTGTTACAAATATTTCGCTCAGATTAGGCCCATTGGAAAAGAAAACATTAGAACCTGAGTCATTGTTTGCTGGTGATTTGAAAGAATTTGCTGCTGTTGATAATTTCCTAAAGTGGTATTTTGGTAAAGAAATAGCTATCACGAATTATAAATCGTGTAAGATTTGGAATTATCGACAGATGCCTGTGTTAAACAAATTATTATATGCGAATAACAAATGTATTGTTCATAATTTGCTTAGGTGGTTTTTTAACGACGATGTTATCAAAATTAAACGTTTTAAAAGTAAATTCGATTGATAGAAGCGTGTGGGTTCATGCAGCTGGCCATTGAGTATTTAGATTAATTGGCGTTTATTTTCTATTGTTTACCTATTATCTACTGAATAGTAATACGGACAAGAAGACTGATTTTTTTTCACTTTTATACTTGATTTGTATTTTAATTAATAACTGAATTTTTGAAATTTTTTTTGGCTATTTCGTTATTTATTAATTGATACTCTTCTATCTACATGAATTACACTTTATTAGATGTTTTATTTAATTGAAGCTCGGCGCTTACTCTTGCCCAATTACCCTAACTAAACTTTTTTCGGAAAATTTTTTAAAATTGAAAAACGTATTGCCAAAAATGGGTTTAACGTGGAAATGGCGTTGTACAAGTTTCACGTTCATCTTATTTTTCCGAGAGACTTGAAAAAATAAGTTTTTCAAACTTCTCAAGTCCTAAAAAAATATTGGATTTTTTTTAAAAAAAAGTGGTCTTACGTTAATGAGAAAATTTTTACCTAGAAAAATCATTGACATAAATATTCCATCATTACTTCTCCTTCTCCTCCTCCCCCAATCTTTGCCATTATTCAAAAATGGAAAAAATTCATTATGTGTTTTTTTTTCAAAAATGAGGAAATAATGGGAAATCAGCGTCAACAATAATTTTATGGCATTTTTGAATCAAAAATTACGGGGTGATCCAGTTAAGGTGTGAAATATTGAAACCTCGTATTCTGCTCATCAATACGAACAAAAAATGTCATATTCAACATGGACCCAAAAAGCTTTCTTTCTGAGATATTGCTGAGTAAAGAAGTGAAAATTCGGCAACGTTGCGCATCGCGACGCCCGTATAATGTTGCGTTTAACGAGACGAGCGTCGGGGTTACTTACGCGGAAGTTGCTTACAGCGTTGCCACATAATAAATTATGCTAAGATATCCTCCTTTTTTTTGATTTTTCAGAAAAAAATTTCATGCGAATTTTTTTTATAATAATGATTAAGGGAAATTATTAAATTCAATTTATACTGTAATTTTGTGGGATGGTCGAAATTTGATAAATTAATAACTCAGCATCCAATAAATCAAAAAAACTGAAATTTGGGTTAATAGGTGTTTAATAAGCAGTACTACCCCTAAAATTTTTAAAAAAATTTAAAAAATGATTTCTTGTTCATGTTTGACTAGCTTACACATTTTTTGCTTTAAAACACTTACTTATGAACAAAAAAAAAAAAAAAATGGTAAATATACCTTTCTATGGACCTCTTTTCACTTTTTCCACCACTTACCCCCTAAAAATTTTCACTACAAGAGCGAAAATAGCCAATTTTGGGCGGCGAAATCTGGGCCCCCTTTAAAGGCGAATAACTCAGTAATGAAGTGTTTATGACTCATCATGTATGTGTATAACATTTTTTACTCCAAATGATGAGTTTAATATTTCACACCTTAACTGGAACACGAACACCCTGTATTTTCTATTGACACCATTTCTGAAAATTTGTTTCAATTATTCGAAATTTTTTGATTAGTCAGATTGTAAATAGTGATTGGGAAAAAGTAAAAGTTGAAAATTGTCCCAAATTTTTTTCGAGTTTGATTTTCTCACCATCGAAATTTTTTCGAATCTAAAATTTTTTGCATGCACAAATTTCTCCAAAATTACCTACTTTCTACTCGACGATCACTCTCATTTCAACTTGACGAGACTTCAAGAAACTTGATAAGGTACCTATACAGGGTGTGCGGTAATTGGTCTGCCATACTTCATTTTTGGATATAACCGGGTACCACTTAAAAAAAAGTTAGATGAACAAGTTGCATATCTTGAAAATTAAAGGGGTAAATGATGATTTTTAAAAAATCGCGTAAAATTTGTTTTTCAACCATAGGAATGGATAGTACTTTGAAAACTGAATTAATTTTCATCATATGACTTGTTGCATAACTTGAAAATTGAAGGGGCTACAAAAAATTTCGTTCAAAAAAGTTCTAAAAAATTGAACTGATCAAGGGAATGGATAGTATGTTGAAAAATGGACAAATTTTGTTCTGCAGACTTCTTGCCTAACATCAAAAATGAAGGGGCTACGGGTCATTCAAAATAAATGGGATTCAAAATTTTTTAAAATTTTCTCAATTTTGGATGACTCGTAGCCCCTTTATTTTTGATGTTAGGCAAGAAGTCTGCAGAAAAAAATTTGTTCAAAAAATTTGTTCAATTTTTTAGAACTTTTTTTGAACGAAATTTTCTGTAGTCCCTTCAATTTTAAAGTTAATCTGAGAGAAATAAAAGTTTTTTTTTTTTAAGGGCATAGTTCCCATAATATTTTGCCTATTCGTTTTCCTGACTTTTACATTAGTCTTATGGGACGTTATGAAATATTAGTTTGCGGGTAACGAGATGGATGAAATCGACTCAAATTTGGAATTATGACATTTTCAAGATGATATCTACAATCGTACGCATGGTTTTCCCGTTACATTTGATATTTTATGAAAAAAATGAATTAGAAAATCATTGAATTTTTTTGGAAAAATCCAGTGATTTTTCTAATCATTTTTTTTCGTAAAATATGAGATGTAACGAGAAAACCATGCGTACGATTGTAGATATCATCTTGAAAATGTCAGAATTCTAAAGAGCATTTCCTGTTAAGATGGTGAAATCGGCCCTTGAACCGATCGGGACAAAAATCTCCCAAAATGTTGGTATTGATGTAAAACCACCCCCAAAAAAATTTCAACCCCCTACCCCCACCCCCAACCGAATTATGGGGCCATTATTGCTCGAAATTCAATAATTTCTATCTCCGGAAGGGGTGATTCAAAAATTTTGAAATTTTCACAGATTATAGACAGTATGTAGTAGTATATGTGAAATTTTTTTCAAAAAAATTTTCCTAAATTTTCCAAGGTTTTCCGCGATTTAAAAATTTCAAAAATTCGTCAAAAAAGGGGGGAGGGGGAGCCCCGAAATTTTTTTCCCTCCAAAATTTTGTGACACCCTTGGGTACAACATATATTTTTTTGGAGACCTAAAAATGAGTGCAATATGGATTAAAAAATAAAATCCATAAAAAAACACATTTTTTCGATGTTTTTCCACCTTTCTATAAGAAGTTTTAAGGATGATATTTCCAACAAAATAACAATTTTGGGCAGATTATGTCGAAAGACACTCAAATGAACATTTTCCATTGCCGGGGTAATCAAGGGAATGATAATACGCGACGCGACGCGATTGAATGTGATTTTTCTACTTGCAAGCGGGCACTCGCATTTCCCGGCCGCTACTCGTGGCGGTGAACTATTCGCGTACGCGCCATTTCGAGGGTTGAACGAGAACTCATTCTAAGTAACTGATATTAAAATTCCCTAAGTTTTCAACATGATAAAATTGAAAGGTTTCATTTCAATGTAAAAAATTACTTTTTCTTAATTTATGCTTAGAGATTCGAGGTTTTGATTTTTACTTACAACCGGAATGAGTTCTCGTTCAACCCTCGAAATGGCGCGTACGCGAATAGTTCACCGCCACGAGTAGCGGCCGGGAAATGCGAGTGCCCGCTTGCAAGTAGAAAAATCACATTCAATCGCGTCGCGTCGCGTATTATCATTCCCTTGATTACCCCGGCAATGGAAAATGTTCATTTGAGTGTCTTTCGACATAATCTGCCCAAAATTGTTATTTTGTTGGAAATATCATCCTTAAAACTTCTTATAGAAAGGTGGAAAAACATCGGAAAAATGTGTTTTTTTATGGATTTTATTTTTTTAATCCATGTTGCACTCATTTTTAGGTCTCCAAAAAAATATATGTTGTACCCAAGGGTGTCACAAAAATTAGGAGAGAAAAAAATTTCGGGGCTCCCCCTCCCCCCTTTTTTGACGAATTTTTGAAATTTTTAAATCGCGGAAAACCTTGGAAAATTTAGGAAAATTTTTTTGAAAAAAATTTCACATATACTACTACATATTGTCTATAATCTGTGAAAATTTCAAAATTTTTGAACCACCCCTTCCGGAGATAGAAATTATTGAATTTCGAGCATTGATGGCCCCATAATTCGGTTGGGGGTGGGGGTAGGGGGTTGAAATTTTTTTTGGGGTGGTTTTACATCAATACCAACATTTTAGGAGATTTTTGTCCCGATCGGGTCAAGGGCCGATTTCACCATCTTAACAGGAAATGCTCTTTGAGTCGATTGCATCCATCTCGTTGCCCGCAAACTAATATTTCATAACGTCCCATAAGACTAATGTAAAAGTCAGGAAAACGAATAGGCAAAATATTATGGGAACTATGCCCTTAAAGCTCTTGGAAAATGTAGTGAAGATGAAAAATAGCCATTGATGATTATTTTGAGTAAAAACAGTTGTTTGTACGTAAGTACGATGTGTTGAGCTGTCGCAGTGATAAAATTGACAAAAATTCTGTCATTTCATATATTTTTTATTTTTTGGAAATGTTTTTAAAGCATAGTTCAAAATATTGAAAAGATGGCAAAGAAGAAGATTGAATGATAGGCTGGGAACGGATAAAATTTAGGTTGTTTTGTGAGTAAGTATAATTTTTTTTGTTTTTTTTTTTCATCTCCTCTTTACTCTATAACAGAAAAAAATACATAAAGATTAAATAAATCGACATTTATTTCAAGAACTGAACAAAATTTTGTTCTGAAGATTTTATACCTATACTTAAGATAGGTACATTAAAATTGTAGGAACTACGGGGTCGTTTACGATGTTAAAGGCTAAGATACCTTCTTTCATTTTCAGTCATGTTTGAAATACGTAAAATAGCTGCGTACTCTCTAAATCTGAATCAGTCAAAAATGCCAAAATTGACTGATGAAACAGTACAGGTTATGTCACTGATTATCAGTCAAATTCCACTGATTCCCCAGTTAATCAGTGACATTTTACTGCCAATCAGTGAAAAATTACCGATTCAATCAGTGAATTTTCATTATTGAATCAGTAAAAATTAATTCACCGATTGAAGTCAGTCAAAATTTATAGTCCAAGAGCTGAACCTACCGGAAATGGGCCGAAACAATTGAAAGCTGGGACCTGTCCCAAAAGTTAAAGTATGACCCCCTATTTTGAAAACCACCAGTCTGCCGATCCGCAGCTGCTGCTTTTAAGCATAGCGAAAGCTCGAAAGTTCACAATTTTCATGAAC
This sequence comes from Pseudococcus viburni, assembly GCA_033439095.1. Classification (NCBI taxonomy): domain Eukaryota; kingdom Metazoa; phylum Arthropoda; class Insecta; order Hemiptera; family Pseudococcidae; genus Pseudococcus; species Pseudococcus viburni. The sequence goes on from JAVBJF010000017.1 coordinate 2,113,285, forward strand.
TTTCGGCCGAAAACATTGATGGTCGAAATTGGTGTCAAATTACAGGATTTTTTGCACTGAATCCGAATATGCAGGTCTGCCGGCCCCTAAGTGCTGCCTAAGCCCCAGCAGACTGGGTAAAAGGGGGAGAAAATTCGAAAAATTCTCAGATTTTTGGTAAAATTCTCATGAAAGTCCCAAAATTGAGTTGAAAGAGGTTTATGAGTGGTTCTAAGCAATATTCAAGAATAGGGATGACTTTTTAACTTCAAAATTCCACAAAATTTTCACATTCAGGGTTGGGGGGTGGTACCCCTTCTCATAAAGCATAGACAAATTCACAAATTTCCATTTAAAAAACAAAAATTTCGCGAATCACTTGATTTTATTATAATTTTGTTTGTTTCTCATTTTTTCATTTCACCATTCCCTTTTTTATGTCTATTCCAATTTCTATTTCTTTTACCTACTTACATAATTTTTTTCAAATTTTGTTTTTCATTTTTTCATATAACTCATGTTGCCCACATTCTCTTTACCATGTTTTTTCCAATTTCATTATAATGAACGTGTTTAATTACGTTCTTGAATCAAAATTTGTGAATTTGTCTATGTTTCATGAGAAGGGGTACCCCCTCCCCCAATGAAAAAAATCGTCATAATCGAGTTCTACGACCTAGAAAACGTATATTTTGATGTATCACATGTCCATATTCTGAGTTCGTTGATGCTCCTCTACTCCCCCCACCCCTGAATGTGAAAATTTTGTGGAATTTTGAAGTTAAAAAGTCATCCCTATTCTTGAATATTGCTTAGAACCACTCATAAACCTCTTTCAACTCAATTTTGGGACTTTCATGAGAATTTTACCAAAAATCTGAGAATTTTTCGAATTTTCTCCCCCTTTTACCCAGTCTGCCGGGGCTTAGGCCAACACCACCTATACATAAGGCCCGGACACCTGATAAGAATGCTGAGGTGCCAATTCGAATGTAGGCCGACTTTAACATTGGGTCTTATGGGAAATAGATCGTTTTTCTCAGTTTTTCTGCAATAATTCAAAAACTTGAGTAAACACATGGGTATTGTAGGGACGAAATTGAATCTGCTTTTCATCCTCTACAACCTCGTTTTCGTTTCAAAATCCTAGCAATTACCAGTGGAAAGTTATCGAAGCTCAAAGTTTGAAAAAATTGCAAAAATCGTATTACCTAAATTTCAAATTAAAATAGCGCAAAATTTTGAGTGAGCACATAGGTGTTTGAGATATGAAAAATGATCTACTTTTCACGCTCTACAAGCTGGTTTTTTCCCCATAACTCTAGCCCCAACCAGTCGAAAGTTATAAAAGTTCAAAAGTTCGAGCTTTTATAACTTTTGATCGGTTGGGGCTAGAGTTATGGGGAAAAAACCAGCTTGTAGAGCGTGAAAAGTAGATCATTTTTCATACCTCAAACATTATTGCACTCTCTCAACTTCTTTCGTAATTAATAAAGAAAAGCGAGTGATCGCGTGTAATTAAGAACATCGGACTACTCGCGATGTTGCCAAACGTTGAGTGTCTAGGCCTTATGTAGAGGTGGTGTTGCTTAGGCAGCACTTAGGGGCCGGCAGACCTGCATATTCGGATTCAGTGCAAAAAATCCTGTAATTTGACACCAATTTCGACCATCAATGTTTTCGGCCGAAAGTTCATGAAAATTGTGAACTTTCGAGCTTTCGCTGTGCTTAAAAGCAGCAGCTGCGGATCGGCAGACTGGTGGTTTTCAAAATAGGGGGTCATACTCTAACTTTTGGGACAGGTCCCAGCTTTCAATTGTTTCGGCCCATTTTCGGTAGGTTCGGCTCTTGGACTATTACTGATTCAATCAGTGAATTTTCATTGTTGAATCAGCAAAAATAAAAATTCACTGATTGAATCAGTAAATTTTTTTACTGATTTCTACGGTGACATGATTCCGGCTTTTTAATCAGTCAATTTTGACTGATTCAGATTTAGAGAATAAAAATAATGAATCAACTCCTGTCTGAGAGTTTTTGTTAATTTTTCCTTCTGAAATAGCCTTATTTGATTGAAATTTTTTCCCACAATTGTAATAAAACTTTATGCTTATGATTTCAGAATATTTATCAGCTTTCGTGATCCGTACGACGATTTATTATCAAAATGGACATCAACAACGCACCGATTGCTAACCAAGATCCTCTGGGGTTTCCGATCAGTCCAGCATCGTTGAAACAAGCAGCGTTGGCGAGTTTATTGCCAGCAGACAAAACGTGTTTGGAATACATGCTGAAAAACTGGGATCTTGTTAAAGATTCAATCAGCGTTGAACTTTTTTCCCATCTGTTGAATGACTTGTGCTTCGACGCTTACATTTGCCAAAAGGAGGCTAGCTTTGGTCACGAAAAATTTGCGCATGTATCAACAACTATTCTCAACGTTTGGATAACCGCCCCGGATGAGCTAAAAACGCAATATTTTCACAGCAGCGATTACGTCGAGAAATTATTCATCCGATTGAAAGATGCCATAGGTACAGAAATAATGGATACGTACTGGCAACCTCGAGTATGTTACAAACACAACCTGAGCTTCTTCTTACAACTATTTTCGGATATGCCTTTAGAAATGAGGTCCAAAGTTTGGCGCGATTATTGGCTCTTATTTGTTGCTCGTTCTCGTTCCGAAACATTGACTTGTTTACTAAGCTTATGCTTGATCGACCAGGATGAAATTCAAACATTCATCGTAATTGAAATGTTAGACTATACGAAAATCCAAACAATCGTTGAATCTTGGTGGGATAGACGTCTCTTCTACGAAGTGATCGATTATTCGAATTTATGCTCTTGGGATATTCAATTAGTTAGAGAATTTCGAAGACATATTTTCTCTGTTTTTGTTCCATCGCTGGAAGCCATCGATAGCGCTAAATTATGGGAAGTGTACCCGCTTATTCGGAATCGATTCGGAATTGATGAATCCAACTCTCTCCAAACAGCGTTATCTCACAAGTACGACAGCTTACAAGACCTCCTGGTGGAGAAATTGGAACGGGGCGCAGCAGAGGTGGTATTCTGGTTGATGGAACGTTTTACGCCTACCAAACGAAGTCCTCGCGAAAAGCAAATTTTATCATCCCATTGGTTCGATTTTCTTACCATTAAGCAAATCGGTCAAGACTTCGCTGCTCGATGGAGAGAATTTTCATCATGGTGGCAATGCGAAGCAGATGATTGTTCGATGTTCAAGCGATTCCTCTCTGTTGATGACATTTTTCACAAACTTCTTCTCCGAGTGGTTCAAAAACTAACCATTTGCCTGGGTCCCGCGGAAATGGACAGAGCCGAACCTGTGCCATCGCAGTGCATCAGAATGGAAGAATTCGAGCTTGTTGACGATTTCCTAACGTGGTATCATTGTACCGAAATAGCTGCGAAGAATTATAAATTGCATAAATTATCCAACTACGAGGAGTGCCCTTGGTTGGCAACTTTATTGAATGCGAATAACGAGTGTCTTGTTAATGATCTTCTTAGATGGTTTTTTAACGGCGATCTCGTTGAAATGGTTCATTTTAAAGATGAAGTCATTAAAAAAACCTATGGGAATGTCGAAATTCCTGTTATTGTTATCGATTGAGTGTCAATATTCAAAAATCATCTGTATCTCTTGAAGGAAGTTACCTTTATGTTATTTTTATCGAAGGTTTTTATCTTCTTTTGAAAAGAGTATTTCAAAAAGACTCCTACAACTTTTCGTTTTTTTTTTTTAAATTTCTTGGAAGATGTTGATATTATGTATATGTTTTCAACAGTTACTTTTTGTTTGAATTTTAACAAGTCTGTATGTTTTTGTTTTTTGATAATTATGAACTATAATTTTTTATAATTTTTGTACCGAGTGATAATTACATAAGTAGTTGGATTAAATGCGTGTACATATTTTTTCTCAGAATCGAGTTCATTTTTTTGTTTTTAAAACAAGATTGTACTAGTAACTGACCGCGAGTTTCACTGGAAATAGGTGCACAAATTGCCTACCTTCAAAATATAAGGAACAAATGTTTCAAATGAAACGAGCGTCAATTTTTTTTTTTTTTTTGCAGGCATCATAGCAGGTCACTTTTTCAGGGTGTTTGTCACTTTTTTCGACTTTGGTCACTAAAAGTCACGTTTTTCATGCAAAGGTTACTAAAAGTCACTTTTTTCCTCCCAAAGTCACTTTTTTCGCATTTTCAAGCATAAATTCAAATTTTTACGTAAGAATTGCTATTTTTCAAAATTCTTCGAGAAAAAAAATTAAAAGTTGATAATGATTTTTCAAAAAAAATTTGCTCTCGCTTTGCTCGGGCAGTATTTCAATAATTATATTTATAAATTTGAAAAAATTATGTTTTTTTAAATCAGTAAAGTAATTGATTTTTGAGTCAATTCCCCATTTGACAGAATAAATCAGTAATTTTGACTAAAATAAATCAATCAAACAATTGAAATGTCACAGATTTTCAAATAAATTCATTTCACTGATTCAAAAAGGCACAGTTTTACGAAAATTGACTGATTTAGATTTAGAGAGTAGATACCTAATACCTAATTACCTATATTATAGCCTATAGGTCATATTATTAATTGTTTGTTCTAAAAATCTCGTCGTTTTTCAATTTTTCTTTGCAAAAAAATTAGATTTTTAGATTACCTAATTTTTTTATTGAATTTTGACCCCTTCCCCACATTTTTTTTTGAATTCTAAGCCATCTTTTTTTTTTTAGCTATAGTGGTGGTGATTGGTGAAATAAAAAATTAGAACTTTTTACGAATTCCGGAACATTTCTGGAAACTTTTCAACATTAGAATTCGGCAACACTGTGTGTTACAACCGTAATGAAATTATTATTTGTTTGTCGTTTTGACGAAGGAATTTATTAAAATTATTCACGTTGCGTCGCGTCGTTTCAGTTTAATATCTTTAAAATGATTACAGGACACTTCAAAAAAATTCCCTCCCCCCATCTAAAAAATTGAATTTTTGGTTACATTTTGCTCATTTTTTAATTACTTACTTTTTGGTTATTTCTTGTTCGAATAAAGTTACTAAAAGTTACCTTATTTTGATAGCGTTTCGCTATGATACCTGGAATGAAATTATTCACGTCATTTCAGTTGATTTATCTTTGAAATGTTTGCAAAAAAACTACAAAAAATTTCCCCCTTCCCCCAAAAAAACTCTAAAAAAATCCCCCCGAAAAAATCGAATTTTTGGTTACTTTCTGGTCATTTTTTGGTCACTTTTTGCTCAAAAAAAGTCACTAAGTAAAAGTCACTTTTTTTCTTCGAAATTTCTCTATGATGCCTGTTTATAAACAGTGATTGGATAGTACCTCAGAAAGTCAGAAACAAAACAGAAACAGATTTCTAAATAACGATTTTTAGCTTCACCTGAGAATTATTAAAGGAGGGTAGGAGATTCGAAAAACCTAAAAAAAAAATTCGAGGAAATGCACGGTGGTGCCATTTAAAAAAACAGAATTTCGATCCGATGATTTTTGCCTTACGTCAAAATTGAAGGGTTACGGTACAGTTAAAGCTGAGAAAATTACATTTTATTGAAGCCTATTCATTTTGAGTACCGTAATCTGTGCGGCATCTTCAATTTTTTATACTCAGAGATGGTTCATAACAGACCACGCTCCTTCCAACCATTGAGTAGGCAACTCATCCTTAGTTCAAGTATGATGTTTACCTAACTTTTAATGTGCAGGGACTGAGTTATGCTTTCGAATGTTTTTTTGAATTTTGCTTAACTGGGCGCTACCAAGATAGGTAGAAAATTGCGCTTTTGGGCAACGCATAGCCCACTTCCTCTGGAATTTTTCTATGCGGTTGACTGGGATGGGTGTAGCACATCCAATGTTTAAAAACACATGTAAAAAATGTCGATTTTTTTTCTTTTTTTTGTGAATAACACTTGAAAAGTTGTAATTTTTTCTCAATTTTGAAATTTTTTTCTTAAAATTGTTTCTCAGGTTTGAAATTTTTTCAACTCTGGGATATTCCCCAAGATACATATTTTTCAACTCTCGACATTTTTTCTCAATACATTTTTCAACATTACAATTTTTTCCAAATGCTAAAATTTTTTCTCAAAATTTTAATTGCTCAATTCCAAAATTTTTTTCTCTCAATTTCTTCTAAAATTTTTTCATAAACTTACCTAAATTTTTTTCACTTTCAAAATTTTTACATTTGGTACTGAAATTTTTTCTCACCTGTCAACTCGAAAATTTCATTTTTTGATCTCAAAATTGTTAAAAACTTGAAATTTTTCTTGACATGTTTCCATCTTGAGTTCTTAAAAATTTTTTCCAACTCGAATTTATTCGAAGATTTTCCCTTCTAAAAATTTTAGAGTTGGAAAAGTATATATTTTTAAATATGTACCTTACCAAAGTTAGAAAAAATAAATTTTATAGTTGAAAAAATTTTTCATTAGAATCAAAGCTGAAATTTGAAAAAAAAAAGTTCCAGGAAAATCTAATAAGGTAGGAAAATATTTACCTATAGAAAAAATTTTGGTGTTGAAAAAAAATTGAAAAAAATTTTCATGAGAATCGCGTGGAAATCTTGGAGGAAAATTATAAACATACCTACCTATCCAAAAAATCTTAACAATTAACATTTCTTTCCAACATAAATCTACAATCTCTACTTTGACGTACTCTCCTTTCTCATACGCCGCTCGTCTTAGTTGCTGTATATGGCGATGGCGTTAAATTCTAAAAAAATGAAACAAAGTTGAAATTTGAAAAAAATTGAGAAAAAACGTCAGTGGGTAAAAATAATACCCACGACTACGTTTACACCGAATAGGCATGCACCAATTTTTGGCCTTATCACTCTCACTGGTATTTCCAAGGCATTCCTTTGCCCTTCCCCTCCATCAACTTCTGTTGATTTCTTTCCAACACAAATCGCGATCATTTTGGCGTGATGATATGGGATGATAATATTGGTAGTGGGGTAATGGTTGTGACGTCATGAATGAGTTTACAGTGAGTCAGCTGATATAAGCTGCAATGCATTCATCTTTCGATGAATTGTACATACAGTTTATATTCGTCGAATGTACATATATTATCGTATTGTTATTTCATTACCCTATATGTATAAAACACACTTCGCAACGTGGAATTCGTGCTTCGTGCTAAAATACATAAATCACGAATTGAAATTTATCAATTTTTGTGCTTATAATGTCTTGCGGTCGATATAGTTTGGTTTGTTATTACTTTGCAAACAAGGTTTATTGAAATATACTTGCCCAAGTACCTACCTATACCTACGGTAATGCCTTTGTGATGAAAACGTTTCCATTGTTGGTGAGTTAGAAGAATTTGTATCAAGTTAGGTAGCTATTAAGTTAGTTACTACAATATTTTCAATCCCTTATTGCAAATTTGCGAGACATGAAAATGCTTCAATCAGAGCCATAATTCTACTCACACAATGATAATTCTTTCGGACTTATCCCCAAAATTGAGCTGGATTTAATGGGGAGGTATCCTTAATGTATTTTTTAATTTTCCCTTTTCTCACTTACGACTTGGTAATCGATTATTCGAATTTATGTTCATGAAATAGAAATACTAATATATAACTACATCTGGCTCGCGAATTCAGAAGACAAAGTTTCCAATCGATTATTCCATTACCAGAAGTGCCATATTTTCAGAACTTTTTTCAATTTTGACCCAAAAAATAAATAAAAATATCCCTCTCTCCTTAGTTTCAAAATTTTACTTCAGATCCACGCTCAAGTTTACCCGAGTAATGTAGATAGCACGAAAAAAAGATCTGAAAAAAAAGGCCCACAAAAAGCTTTGTACTCGTACCAGACCCGCATTTCCTTTCGTTGGCCTTGGCGAAATTATCGATAAAAAATTATCCAATTTTCCAACACCGCAAATCTTTCGCTGGCTGCGTTTCTGAATAAAAGCATGACGAATCAAGCGATTTATCACAGTTCGACATTTTTATACTTTTGAAATGCTGTTTGAAGTTGATGGGTGATTTTTATAGTATTTTTCACGCTTATCTCGAAAAAAAAAACAATGAAAAATTCCACCAACCAAGAATTTTTACAATTTTAATTTTTTGTTTAACATTTTTTTTACACTTTTTGATAACTTTTGATAGGCACTTAAAAGTCAATTTTTTGAGCAAAGGAAGGATTCAATGAAAAAAATGAATGGAACATAAATTGTAGAGCGTAAAATTTCCTTTCTGTGAAGTCCAATTAGTTTTTTCTTAAGTGGCTTAGCCTTCAAGATATTTCAGTTGAAAGTTGAAAGTTCAACTTCCTTTTTTTTTTATTGAAAATATCTAAAACTAAGCCTTCTAGAAAAAAACTAAATTGGACTTTACAGAAAGAAAATTTTACCAACGCTCTAAGTACAATTCATGTTCTATTGTGTTTAATTCATATTGTTTTTTGTAATAAACCATATTTACAACATTTCTCGTTGTACCAAACAATGGAAATATCAAAGCCCGGAAATTCAACTATTTTTTCCTGCGTACCTAATTGATTCTGATTGGTGGATAATTATGTAGACCTAAATCAGGTATATTCATTAGTTGCTTCTTCATACAAAACTGGAAATAAAAAATTACGATTTTCAGACACTTTCCTCTCAATTTCTGTCTACATAATTATCTTTAAAGCTTTGCATTGGAAGCGTAAAAAAACGTATTTTTATGTATTTTTGAGGGATATTTTTCGAATTTAAGGGGTAGGGATTGCTTGAAAAATAATTTTTATAATGACCGAAATTGTAGATTAGGTGGTGAAAAATAATTTTTGCTGGAAAATTTTTCTAGAAGACCGAAATTTTTGATGTGTGGGAGGGGGTGGGCCTGTATGTAACGGGGAGCGGGACGAAAATAGTCGTGATATAACTCACCGAATAGGAAATTTAATTCTGAATACTTTTGGTTATTTACAAATTTTACTCATCTTCAAAACTTTTCGGTAAAAATGAAAAAAACGTGATTTTTATGATTTTTTGAAATACTTTTTTCAAATTTGAGGGGCACCGGTGGCCCCAAATTGAATTTTCTATAGAAAGTAATTTGTAGCTGAGATGTTGAGGGACAACTTTTGTGGGAAATTTTTTTCACTAGAACCGATAGAAGGAGCGCTACAGGCGTTTTTAAGAAAGGGGGTGGACCCTCGGAAAAGAGGGAGGGGTAAAAAAAGGCATCTGGGCTAAATTTGTTTGTTGTAATGTCTAAAACACGAATCAATCATAAAATTGCTTTTTACAGCTCAGTCGAGCGGATGTGTTTTTTTCGTGAAATTGAGACCCTATACTATTGGTTGATGGAATTTTTTCAATACTTTTTTCTTGATAAGCGTGAAAAATTCCAATAAAAATAGTCCATTAAACTTCAAACAGCATTTTCTATGTCGACCTGTGAAATTATTCGAACCTGTAGAAAAATTTCCTTTTTTGAGAGCAGCTGTTGAGAATTTTAATTTGAGTATAATATGGAATTGCCCTCGAATGGATGTATTGAGAAGTAAAACACGTAGTATGGATACAAAGGTTAGTTTTCAATGGCGATTGTGCCAAAGTTGGAAGCTTCAGGCGTGAATTTTTCCTTCCAAAACAATCAGTATTGATTGAAATTTTTTTCACGATGGTGATAAAGCTTTATACATTTGATTTCAGAATATTGATCAGGTTTCATGATCCGTACGACAATTAATTACCAAAATGAGCCTCAAAAACGTACCGATTGTTAACCAAGACCCTCCGGTTGTTCTAATCAGTGCAGCATCGTTGAAAGAGATAGCATTAAAGAGTTTATTGACATCAGGCGAAAAATGTTTCAAATACGTGCTGAGTATCTGGAACCAGGTTAAAGATTCAATCAGCGTTGAACTTTTTTCCCATCTGTTGAAAAGCTTATGCTTCGACGCGTATGTTTGCAAAAATGAAGCCAGCTTGGATCACGACAAATCCGTATCAACAACTATTCTCGACGTTTGGATTACCGCCCCGAATGAGCTAAAAATGAAATATTTTCACAGCAGCGATTACGTCGAGAAACTATTCTCCGACGAAAGTTTCCATAGTACGAAATAAGGAATTCTTGGCCCCCTCGAGTACTCGGTATGTTCAAAACAAGTGACTTTCTTAAATCTTTTCGGATATGCCTTCAAAAAAAAGAGGCCTAAAAATTGGCGCGTTATTGGGCCTTACTAGTGCTCTTTTCCGATCCGAAACTTGACGTTACTAAGCTTTTTTGCTGGAGACCAGGATGAAATTCGAACTTTCTTGAAATTAAAAATTTTTGATTCGCGAAAAATTAAAAAACAATCTTAAATCCGGGTTTGAGTCGAAATCTTTTCTACGAAGTGATCGATTATTCGAATTTATGCTCCTGGGATAATCAAATTGTTCATGATTTTAGAACAGATGTTTTCTCAGTTATTGTTTCATCATTGGAAAAAATCGATAGGAAAAAATTATTGGAAGTGCGCGAGCTTATCCGGAGCCAATTCAGCCAATTGACAATTAATGATCCAGAATATCTTCAAACAGCGATGTATTCCAAATACAATAACGCGCAATACTTGGTAATGAAATTGGAACAAGGCTGGTCGAAAGTGGTGTTCTGGATGATCGAACGTTTTACGTCTACCAAACGAAGTCTACGTGAAAGACAAATTTTTTTGTCTCATTGGTACGATTTTCTGACCACCAAACTAGACGATCAAGACTACGCTGCTCGATGGAAAGAATTTTCATCGTGGTGGGAATGCGAAGCAAATGATTGTCCAATGTTCAAGAAATTCCTGTCTGTAGATGACATTTTTCAAAAACTGCTGCTTCAAGTAGTTCAAAATCTAACCCTTTGCCTGGGTCCCATGGAGTTGAACAGAGCCGAACCTGCGTCATCTGGAAGCATCAGAATGGAAGAATTCAAGCTTGTTGACGTTTTTCTAACGTGGTATTTCGGTACCGAAATAGCTGCGAAAAATTATAAAAGGAGTAAGTTATACAACTTCGAAGAATTCCCTTGGTTGGCAACTTTATTGGACGCGAATAACGAATTTTTCGTTAATGACCTACTTAAATGGTTTTTTGACGCCGAATTCTATGAAATTGCTTTTTTCAAAGATAATGTCATTAAAAAAAAATATACGAACGCGGAACGCCAAAGCTCTTTTTGAGTTGGTATGAGCCATCCGACTTCATACTCGTTATTTTTTTTTCTCTTCCCACTGGAAGAAATTAAGAATTGAAGATAAAGAATCAGGGTGTCTAACAAGTCCTTCCGGTCATTATATTGGCTGAAGGGTCCTTCCGGTCATTCCGAAGTCCTTATATTGATTAAAACATCCTTCCCATTTCAAATTTTGAGACTCACGCTCCAAAAGCTAAAATAAATCACTAATATTTGAAATGTCGCTATTGGCAACTTTGTATGAGATGATGAAAGATGATATGGGTGCCTGAAAAAAGTTCAGCTTTTGAATGCTCTTTTCTCCAAAAATTTCACCCGCGCTGTGCGCTGTGCTCGGGCTCAGTAAATTTACTTTTTTTTTTCGAAATCATGGTAAAAACTCTTCTCTTCCATCTTAAAAATGAAATATTTTGAAACAGAAAAAGTTTGTCCTCCTAAAATGAGTTTGATTTTTTTTTTTGGGGGGGGGGGGGGGGGGGGGGGGGTTGGTGTACAATATTAATTTTGAAAAGGTTATGCTGAAAGTCTTTACAAGGTCCTTCTAAAGTTCTTCTTTTGGGGTTTGAGATTTTGATATCGATTAACACGTTCACTGCCAACCATGAGATAACTCGCGAGCAGCAGATTCAGCGCTGTAAAGCGATTTCTCAGAAGTTTATTGACGGCTTATACTTCGTTTGATATCAATCTACTCATGAAGTGATAACGAAAGCATTTCCGCCGATAAAATAACATATGAATATTCTCGTACTTGGCCCAGAGAAAAAAACACTCTCTTTTCGTCAGGTACGAGGTATCTCACTAGTCAGTCATAACGTCATAACGAATATAATTGTCAGAAATACAGTAAGTCAATTGGTATTTTTGAAAATAATTTTTTTTAAATTCCAAGAAAATTCAAAATTGATTCAATTAATTTCAGTGACTGAGTAGACCAAAAAGCACAATTTTTTGCAGAAATCAATATTTATAGTATTTTTTCTTTCTTCTTAAATTCACTCATCTAAATTTTGAATCGTTTAAAAAAAGATTTCTCGAAAAAAAAATTTTGTTTTTTTTCTAAAAAAATTTTGGGTTTTTGTCCCATCCTACCACACAAAACTAAAATTGTAAAACAATTGAAATCAAACGTAATGGTGTGACGTGGGCATGCTAAACCAAATTTTTTATTTCAGAGGGCCCTGTGGCAAAGACAGCAAGTTTTTTAGTCCTAAGGGGCTGTCGCGGGCCCCATCTGTATCTATTAATAAAAATTACCTATACGTTTTTTTACCCGTAGTTTTTTTTAAACGAGGAGGTATTTCAAAAAAAAAATCATAATTATACTCTCTTAATATCATAATTTTTGGATAAGTATCTTTTCAGATTAGTCGAAAAATGTACAGGGTGTTCCGCGAATCGTCTGTCAAACGTATTTTTTGGATATAACGGGGTACAAAAAAACTTGAGATGAACATATTGCCTATTTTGAAAATTAAAGGGGCAAATTGTGCTTCTAAAAAAAATCACGTCAAAAAAATTTTTCATCCATGGGAATGGATAGTAAGTACATTGAAAAGTGAATAAATTTTCACTTTATGACTTTTTGCCTATCTTTGAAATTAAATGTGCTACAAAAAAAATTAGGTACCTATTCGAAAAAAATTCTTAAAAAATAAACTAATCAAAGGAATAGATAGTACGTTAGAAACTGAAAAAATTTTGTTCTGTAGACTTTTTGCCTAACATCGAAAATGAAGGGGCTAAGGGTCACTCAAAATAAATGGGTTTCAAAAAATTTTCACATTTTCTCAATTTTTAATGACTCTTAGCCCATTTATTTTTGATGTTAGACAAAAAGTCTACAGAACAAAATTTATTCAGTTTTCAACGTACTATCCATTCCCTTGATCAATATTTTTTTGCAGCACTATAGAGTAAGACCCCAGGGTCAAGGTAGACAGAGCAGTCAGGGTGTGAGTTTGACTCCGGAGTCAAAGTGGAGTCAGGAGAAAGGGTGTGAGTTCGACCAACACCACGTTTGACTCCAGGGTCAATATGGAGTCAGGAGTCGAGGTGTGAAAGTGACTCCGGGTCCGGGGTCAAGGTGGAGTCAGGAGTCGAGGTGTGAAAGTGACCCCGGAGTCAGGAGTCAACTTTCTCCTTGACTTCGGGAGCTAGGTGGAGTCAGAAGTCAACTTTTTGGCTGATTTCTATTCCTTGCTTCAAAATTGGAGTCAAATTAACTCCAATTGACTCTAGAGTCAAGCTGGAGTCAAGAGTCAAGGTCTGAAATGGACTCCGGAGTCAAGGTGGAGTCAGGCGACAGCTATCTTCCTTGACTCCGGAGTCAAGCCGGAATCAGGAACAGGGATGAAAAGCTGTAAAATAAAACTTCTGCTTTTGACTTTTGGCGTTTTGGCTGAAAATTTCAAAAATAAAACTTGTAGCTTTTTGCTTCATACAGCTAGCTTTTGGCTAGCTTTCAGCTTTCTTCCGTTTCAGCTTTTAGCTATTATTTTATCAAACTTTTGGCTTAAAACTTCTGACTTCCACCCTAAAACTTCTGATTTACAACACCTTGACAGCACAGTGATAAAAATCATCGTCCATGTCTGTATCTACTATTTTCTCAAAATTTTAATTTTTTCAGATTTCAAATTTTCAACTCAAATAACCCTCTCCCCTCCCAAACTAAAATTTCTTCCACAAAATTTTTTTAGCTTGAAGATTTTTTTCAATTTCTTCAATTTTTATTGAGTTATCTGGATTTTTAAATTTTTAAAAACTTGACATTCTCTCAAATTTTTTTTACTTTGAATTTCTTGAAAAATTTTCCAACCCAAAATTTTTTATTCTAAAAATTTTAGAGCTAGAAAATAATTAAAGAAAACATTTTGAGCCGAAAAAATTAGAATTTTGAGAAAAAATTTCGAGAGCTAAAAAAAAATTTTGAAGTTGTAAAATTATGTACTTTTAGAAAAAAATACCAGAGTTGAAAAATTTTTCGACCTAAAAGAAAAATTGGAGGGATAAGGTGAATTACTGAGTTGATCAAAAATTTTATTTTGGATAAAAAAAATTTAGGGTTGGAAAATATTTTGGGGTAAAAACAAAATTATTGTGTATTTTTAAACGATAAGAAAATTAATTCGATAACTCAGCGTAAACTCCATAGTGTAGCATGTCACGATTTGTAGCTGGCTGCACTGACACACAAAATTTTCGAAAATTTTTTTCGAAATATACTTTCAGTGATTGAAAAAAAATACATAATATTTTCAGGCGAAAAAATAATCAATTCAAAGTCGATATAAATTCCATATTTTGTAATTTTATGATTTGCTTTTGGCTGCACTGGTGTACAAAATTTTCAATTTTTTTCCTCAAAATTCACTTTCAGTGGTTGAAAAAAATTTTTGTTCACTTACTCGATGAAAATAAAAATCATTCCAGCTTAGTGATAATTTCATATTATTGAAATATTGCAATCTGCAACTTTTCAACCCCCTGGTAGTAGTCAGGGGTTTGATTGGAGAAGGATGGCGATGATTTAGGGAGATGTAGAAACTCAAATCGCATCTTTTAAGTCTTACAAAGGCTTCTCACACAATTTTGATTGGCTAAAAAACGCAAAAAACAGCGTTTTTTTTTCAAAAGGAGGTGCACTTTGAGCACCTCTTGTTCCCCTCCCCTTGCCCCTCGGGGGCTCAAATTTTTTTTGTAAAGTCTCCTACTAAAAGTAAACCACCCCACCAAATTTGATCAAAATCCAAGATATGTTTTTTTTTTCGATCCACCCTAATGTACAGTTTATATTCGTGAAAAATGTATTATCATCATAAATTGATACGTCATTTCCCTACGCAGTATACATTTATGTAGGTATGCACATCGCAACGTAGAATCTTGCTTCGCGCTATGATGAATGATCGAGCTAGAATTCATTAATTTTTGTACTTTTTATATCCAACGGTTCATGTTCTTTGGTTTGTTACTTTGCAAACATTTCTTTTCGAAAATAGACTGTATTTATTGAAATATACCTACTCACTACTGACAACTGACAAGACGTTTTCATTTGAGGTGAGTGAGAAGAATTCGTATTAAATTAGTCATTAAATTGCATAGATGTGTCAACGAAAAAATAATGAACAACAAAATAATATGCAACCCTGAAATTTTTTTCTCTCAAAATAGAGTTTTTGATGAAAATAAGTCATCAAGCAAGAAAGGGTCAGAATTTTAGAAAAATTCTTGGTTTTTGATAAGTACCTACATAATTAGGTAGGTATATCATAAGTAAAATGTATCGTATATTGAATATTTTTCAATTAAACAGTAGTCGAAACGTTGAATTGATTCAAATTTTCTCAACCACCTGGCCACTATAGGTTCTATACCCATGATTCATTTTCCAGATTTTTTTTTTCATTTTGATTAACCACTTCTGTCAAAAATACTGCTATTAGGGTGAAAGAAATCAATATCTATCATATCTATCATTGATAAACTTCAATGTATCTTGATATATTTTTCCAATGTGCGACATTAGTTCGTCTTGCTGTACTGCAGTGTTGCCAGATGGAAAAATGACAAAAATCCTCAAATTTTAGAAATTTGTCTACAGGCCAAAATCTGAGGGGCAAAAATCCTTAAAAAATCCTTAAATTTTCATTTTTCCCTTTTTTCATGGAATACGGTACTTGCATTTCTATATCTAAAGACAAAAAAATCCTTAAAAAATCCTCAATTTTTTATTTTTTATATTTTTCACGGCATGCAACGTATGGTTTCTTTCAAATTCGTAATTTCATATGATTTTTTATTAGTTCGACGACAATAATAGTATTTTATGCAACAAGGGAATAAAGTGATTTTTGACGAATTTTGAGGGTTATTTCACGAGCGAAGCGAGGGAAATAGCTCAAAATTGTCGAAAATCACTTTATTCTCGAGTTGCATACGATATTTTTCGTCATAGCGGGAATAAAACGTGAGTTTAAGTATTCGAGCAATTCGCGAGAGGGAATAAAGTAGCACTTTATTCCCGCTATGACGAAAATACCTTATATGTTCAAAAAACTGCTTTTTTAAAGGAAAATAATGTATCAATTTCGTCATTTATGCCTATAAATCAAAAATTTACTGATTTTTTTTTTTATTACAAAATAAACTCCATAAAGCTGAAATTCTTTGAAATTTTGAAAAAAAATCCTCAAAAATCCCTAAAATTGCAAAAATTCTTAAAAAAATCCTCAACTTTTTCCGTCGACACTAAAAATCCTTAAAAATAAAGATAAATCTCTGAATCTGGCAACACTGCTGTACTGCCTCGTCGTAATCGACCTCCGAAGACGACTTGTGACCGTTTTCAAACCGGTCTGGAGCATCCTGCATGAATAGGTTTTTGCAAGCACATTGCTTAACTGCTTCTTCGACTTTTTCTCAGAACTTCATCTCACCAGGAGATCGAGTACAATAGGTAAAAAGGACGGTAGGGTGCGTCGGAGACACAGGTACCTACTACCTACTGAGAGTTGGTACTAGGGTACCTATTTTTAAGATGGTTCAGTGTTCTGATCTCTCATAGTGATGGTGGTGGTTTCGAAAGAGACAGAACGTGACTGGTGTTCGACTTGTGTGTGGTTTAATTTTGATCAAAAAGGATGTGGTCGATTCGATTCTGAAGTATTTCGGGCTGTGTATTATTGTTTGAATGTGATAATAACCTTGGTCCATTGGTGCATCGGTACATCTACGATTGATATATCTTACATTTATTTGTTTCAACGAAGTTTTGATTTGATGCGTATTTCAACCTCAGCATCGTTTGGTCCTAGGTAAGTTATTTATATGTAATTACTAATTACCCTGTTATTTCTATTAAGTATGCACAAATAAATAAGTACCTATAGCTAAGTACATAAGTGAAATGGTCTTGTTGTTGAAAGCTTTCCAAAAGTTTCGTTGGTTTTTCCCTAAAAGTTGAAAAATTTTTACAATTAGATCGTTTTAATGTGGATTTTTAGGGACATAATGGTACTTAGTTGAATTAATTTTTATGAAAAGTCCGTAAAGATTTTTTAACATTTTTTCTTGGTTGTAAAAATAAATTACAAAAAATCAAATTTTACGTCAAATGAAAAATCATTTTATGAAATTGATACTTTCTTTTTTTTTCGTTCTCGTTTTATTCGGTTTTTTAAACTGAAATTTAATTTTTATTTTGGTCAAAATTTTTCAAAATACAATACTTGAAGCGTTATTGAAACTTATTTTCATAGATTCTGTTAACAGTATGGGAAGATGACCGAACTGGACGTACTATAGGTATCTAAAAAGCAGCTAACCTCCCTATTGTTAAAATTGCATTTCCAGGTAGAACAATTTACAGTGATGGTAATTGCATCAAATGGAAACGTTTAAAAAATTACATTTGGGTCGTTGAAACCAAAATAATTCTATATGAGTCGAATATATTCCATTTTTTTTGATCTCCATCTCCACAAACAATTTCAACTTCGGTTTTTACTGAAGATAAGGGAAGAGAAAGGGAAGGGTATTCGTTATAATGCCACGAGCTGTTTGAATGAAGGATGTTCATGGAAATTCGTGCAAATTCAGAATGGACGGATTGTAATAATTTATAAACGGAAAATAATTCAATTTTAATTTTTGACTCAAACGCAGTCGAAAATATTTACGAAGAAAACATTTGAATTTTATAAGGCTAGAGGGAGATTAAACTACATAGGTATGACCTAAGAAACCTAGCAAATTAAAAAATCATATATTTTATAAAAGGCTTCAAGGTCGCAATTTTTTAATTTTTTATTTGTTATCAAATTCGAGGGGGGGGGGGGGGGTAGATATTCACACGGAAAAATGAACTGGTATTTGAACTTGGTGTTTTATTACTTAATCCTTTTTGTTTTTGTTCTCGGAAGGATTTGATTGTTTAAAAAATTCTTAAGGCAGAGTGGATGAAGAGTGAATTGAAACAATTTGATTTATGATTTTCTAATTTTTAAATAATTTTATGGTAATTTGCTTCATTTTTTTATAATTTTGAAAAATTTGTACGTAAGTATATACGTGTCTCAATAATGCAGGGAAAGAAGTCTAAGATGCTACAGAATCACAAAAGTAACTTTACATGAAAAATGACATTCCACAAAAATTGCTCATTTTTAAAAAAAGTTACATATACGTATTTATTAAGGAAAGGGAGAGGAAAGGATAGAAATTGGCCTTATTTTCCATAAATTCCTGGACGATTTTGCACAATTTTTTTCATTTTTTTCTTGCTTTGATCAAGAAAAGTAAAATATTTGAGATTTGTTCGTTCTGACTAGGAAGAATTTCAGGTGCCCAAATTCATTTCTAGAATTTTGGTGAATTTTTGAAGTTTTAAAATTACTTTATCACCCGGCAAAATATGAAAATTTAATCTAGGTACGAGTAAGTAATCAACGAAAAAATCTGAAATTTGGTATATACCCTGTTTTTGACTTCCCGAATCGATTAAAAACGGTTTCGAGACGTTTTGAAGTATCCAGAAAATTTTAGAATATTCCAGCACTGAAAAAAAGTTTATAAAAATATGTAAGTATTCCGTATGAATTTTATTTAGTACCCAAGCACCCATAATCGCGGATTACCCACAATGGTAACTGAGGTCGAAAATAGGGTAGGTATCAGAAATTTGCAGCTTTTTACCTCAATGCGTTCGCTGTTGGTGTAATTTTAAATCTTTTCTTGGAAAATTTTCTGCCAAAAAATGGATTTGAACTCGAAATTACGAAATTCAAAAATTGTACTAGGTATAATCAATCAAATAGGCCACCAAAATTGGTAATCCGCGATTGTAGGTGCTCGAGTTCATGTATGAATCATTTTTATGAACTTTTCTCCAGTGCTGAAAAATTCCAAAATTTTCTGGAAGCTTCGAAACATCTCGAAACCACTTTCCGAAGGTTGAAAATAGGGTATAAACCAAACTTTTGCTTTTTTTGTTGATTTGATCAACTTTTCATATTTTACATGGAGATCAGGTATTATGTTAAAATCAGTAAAATCTCAAAAAAAATTCAAAATTGGAGAAATGAATTTCAGCGCCTGAAATTTTGAATATAGAATTTTTTAAAGATAGGTATACTTTTTGTTTGGTTTTATTTCGACTGAAAATTTTACTTCGAGATGGGAGGTTGAGATACCTCCCTTGGCCTCGTAAGGTAAATTACCTAAATCACAGTTCGAAAATGATTAATTTTTGATCATTTTTTTTCGAAAGGTCCTGGCTTTAGAAGTACTTTTTTTCGAAAAATAAACAATTTCAGTTTCCATCACTTCTTCAATCCTTTTATTAAGTAAAATGTGGTAGAGACTTTGGAATTCAAGTACCTAGGTAAAAAGTTGAGTTGGTACCAAATGGAATACCGCGTGGTTAGCTAACTATTTTTTTCATTTTTCTCCCTCCCCTATTCTTTCTACGCCTCTGTATGGTCCCGG